>VZRE01009771.1:857800-876910 GCA_013396775.1 Cephalopterus ornatus
GGCGCCCAGCGCGGGTGGGCACGGGACCGGCGCGGGCGCTGCGGTGACCCCGGACCGGGGTCTGGGCTCAGCCCCGGCCGTGACCCCCCGGCCCCGCGGCGGGAACACCCGCGACGCGCGGGGGCACCCGCGGCGCTCCCTCCGGGTCTGACCTCCCGCTCTCTCTGTCCCTCTCTCCTGCCAGCGCCGCTCGGCTCCGGCCGTTCCCCCCCAGCATCCCGGGGTGGCTCCGCTCCAGCTCCGACACGCGGGACTGAAATGACCTTGGACGTCGGGACCAAGGGCAGCTCTCCGGATCCCGCCCGGGCTCGCTCGGGCCGCGGCCGCCCGCCCGCCGGGGCCTCCCTCCGCCTCTGAGCCTCCTGGGGATTTTTGGGAGGCGGGATCCCCGCCCGACTCGCCCCGGCCCCCCCGCGCGCTTCCCCGGCCCCGGGGAAGGGATCCAGCGAAAATCGCCCGCCGACGGAGGGGCTCGCGCCGGACCTTTTCCAGGCTGGATCCCAGCGCTGCGTAAGGGC
The DNA here is from genome assembly GCA_013396775.1 of Cephalopterus ornatus. Lineage (NCBI taxonomy): Eukaryota > Metazoa > Chordata > Aves > Passeriformes > Cotingidae > Cephalopterus > Cephalopterus ornatus. The sequence goes on from VZRE01009771.1 coordinate 858,319, forward strand.
AGGGACACGGCGATCCCGAGGGAGGGAGAAGCACCGGGACCCGCCTGCGGGTTTCGGGGAGCCGGTGTGGGCGGGGAGGGGGTGTCTGTACTGGACAGGGAGGCAGCAGGTCGCTGGTTTGTTTTCCCTTTCCCCTGAACTCCTGCACCTACCGGCTTTACCTTCTCTGAAGAGCTCTGCACTCCGACTGTTTTTATGCCGCTTGTAGTTTGGGACACTTGGGATGGTGATTTTCCTGCACAAGCAGCTTCTTGCTGAACAAATTCCTTTAGGAGGTTGATAGTGTGAGCTGCTAGAAAGTGTTTTCCTCACTGTGCCAGCACTGGAAGTGGCTCTTGGAAGGGAAACCTGTGCCTGGAGCCCATCCTTATCTTATCCCACATTCCTGAACCTCAGACCTGCGTCCCTGATGCATCTGGGAGCCAGGATGGAGTGAGATCTGGAGAGGGGAGACAAGGCAGCTGCTGTGATGTTCCCTATGGGACTGAGGATGCTCCTCACAGCCCCCAGACCTTTCCTGGAGCATCCCAATGCCAGTGCTGTGTCCGGGACTGTCTGACCCAGGAATTGTCCCTGGTGGTGGCCATGAGGAGGAGAGAAAACTGGGCGGGGACCATGCAGCACTTCCAAGTTCTCTCCAGCCTCTGTTTTTTCTCATTTTAGGGGATTTATGTGTGTTTGGTGATGTTGTGAGGGTTCTGATGCCCTCCCCTCAAGCAGGGGGTGCCTCTCCCTGATCCCTGTGTGGTGCCCCTCAGTGTCAGCCCCGCTTAGGGATAAATCGGCTCACCCGGATTAAGCAGTGCAAGAGCTTGGGGATTTAAGGGATGACGTGAGGGAAGCCAGAGCGGGCTGAGCTCTGGAGAGGGATGCTCCAGATTGAGGCAGAGCCCATTTTTCCAGCATGTGAGGAGGGTGGGTGAAATCTTTAGTTGCCTCCATGGTATGAGTTTTGGTTTCAGGGCACTGTGGCATCACCTGGCAGAGGGTGTCCGAGGAATCAGGCAGGGGAAATGCCTTTTGGTGCAATGCCTAGGGATGGTATTTTGGTGCTTCTTGTCAGTAGAGTCTCCCTTCCCTTCCAGACACATCTTTTGACCCGAGTTCCTAAAATCAACCTCTGCCTGTTCATCCTGTCCCAGCACTGCTCGGACTCCGAGGCTGTGCCAACGGCTCTTTGCCAGCACCGGCTGTGGGGATCCTGGAGCTGGTTCCCAGCCTGTTCCCAACCATATGGCACCAGTGACTTGTGTTTGGTTCTCCTGCACCCCCATGTATGTGCTGCATGTTGTGGGAGCATCCCCATGCCTCCAGCTGGGATTCAGCCTGGCACCATCACATCCACACTGTTGGGCAGGGTCCCAGGCTGGGGGGGCTCATGTGGCTTCAACTCTCAGCCCATTTGGGCATGACTGTCAGGGTCCAGCAGCCCCATCCTGGCTCTCCCCGAACCTTGGGGGGGTTATTTCCATGGGTTTCCCTTCAGATGATCCCCTTGGAATGGGAGCAGGGTGTGTCTAGGGACATACAGGTGGCGAAAGAGCCGCTCTCTGAGTGTGGAAAGTTTGTGTTGGCTTCTCTGCCGAGGCTCTGCCGCAGTGCCATGGCACTAGCCCCGCGGGCACTGGGATATGCTCCAGCTCCACGGTAATCCTGCCACCCTGCCTGCACCCCACCTGCTCCAGCATCACCCCCTGCCCGGTGAGCTGAGCGCTTTCCCTGGAATCATTTCCTCTCCGTAGGCCTGTGGCTGTTTGCTAGCTCGGCCTTGCCGCCGGCCCCCTGGGATCGCTTTGGCTCCCGGTACCTCGGCAATCTCCGGTGAAGCTGAAGCGTCACCTCGGTGGCCTGCCAGGTGATAACCTGCCCGCGGCGCTGGGCCCGTGTTTACTTTACCTGCTGCAGCTGATAAGCGCCTCTGATAAGAGTCCTGATGGTAAACACCCCGCTGGATCATGCGGGAAGCGACTCAAGGAGGGAGCTGGTGCCTGGCAAGGGCTCTGCCTCGGGAACACGGTGCTTTGCCGACCAGGAGGAGCAGACCCAGGCTGAAATCCATATCCCTGAGGAGTTTTGCAGACCTGCAATTGTCCCCAGCTCAACCTCCATCCCTTGAGGAGGAGAGGCTGTGCTTTGGACAGAGTTATCTGAGGGAGCAGCAGCTCCTTGGCTGCTTGGTTGTGAGCACTGGGGAGTTCTTGGCAAAAAAGTGCCCTGTTTTTTTTTTTGTCTACATGTGACTTGAGAAATCACAGAAATATTCTCGCTGTCCTTGAGCAGCAGATTCCGACGTCTCTGTGCAGGCTGGGATTGAAGGGAATAGATTTAGAGCCCCAGGTCCCTCTTGCCCTTCCCCTTGCAGACTGACAGCATCTCCTTGCAGTGCCACACCGATGCATGAGAAGGCAGCTCCCCTGAAGAGCCCCGAGCCCAGGCACGGCCGCGAGAAGCTGGAGGTGTCCCACAAGCAGAAGAGTTTGGATTCCCTTGATGGCAGGTGAGGAGCAGCATCCCAGGGGCTGTGGTTGAGTGTTTTCTCTTTCCCTCCTGCTGTGGCATCCCTGCTGCCTCTGAGCCCCTGAATCCAGTCCACCAGCAGGGGGAGGCCCAGGGGGACCCTTCTTCTCCCCCTCAAATATTGAGGGTAAAAAAGCAGGGAAGAGAGAAGGATATGGGGAAGGGATTGCTGTTCCCATGGTTGAGGTTGCTGGGAGGATTTAGCTCTCTCCATGGTTTGTCCCTTCATCTGCCTGTGGGATGGATGTGGATGGATGTCCCTGTGCGTGGCCAAAGCCGAGTCCATCCTCCTGCCCACGCACATTCCCAAATTCCTGTTTGTGCTTTCCCTCAGGAAGCCATGACCCAGCCAAAGCTGCCCATTTCCCACTCCCAACCTGCCCCAGGCTGCTGCTAGTGCAGCTCTGGTCTCGGTCCTGGAGCTGGGATGTGTTTTGGGGACAGTCAACCCTGTCCCAGTGCCTCCATGTCTCCCATCAGAGATCAGCCCTCAGCAGCTGTTACTGTGGCTCAGCAATGCCCAGTGCCACAATAAATCATGGAGACACCCAAGATGTGGCTTCCTGGAGTCTCTCTTCAATCCTTTACGTGATTCCTTGTCTCATCTTGCCTCATACGTGTTTAGGGAGCAGGCAAGAAAATTGAGTCTCTTCCTTACCTGGTGATTATTATTTTTCCTTCCAGCCTTCGCCTGAATGAAGCCCTCAAGGATGAGGACATCAAGAAATGCCACCGGGAAGTGGTGAGTCTTTGGCTTTGGGAGTGACTGGGCTGGTTTGTTGTTGTAGTCTGTTGTCCCTGGAGGAGCCTGCCTGGGGTCTCAGCTGTGGGCTCAAAGAGCCAGAGGCAGCTCCTCGTGTGGGACAGAGGCTCCTGCCTGCAGTTTCGGGGGAGCTGAGGATGATTTTGTGTGGCCTGTGCTCTGTGTTGCAAACACTTTATGATTTTCCATCCAGAGCAAAGGAAAAAGTGCAAATGTTGACTGGGAGCAGCTCAGTTTCCGTCCATTCATATCTTTTTGGTTGTTCAAATCTTGCCCAAAGCAGAGCTTTTTTGGTCCATCTATAGACAAGAGATGCTCTGGAAAAGGAAGGAATAACAGGAAGCAGTGTTTTGCCTCTCCTCATGAAAGAAATGGAGGGGAAAAATATTTTTCTGGTTATCCAGAGGCATCTGGGAGAGTGACAGGGTCAGCAGTGGGTCTGTGCTGGGGCCAGGGGGTGTTTCTTGGTGATGGTTGGAGGTGATATCCCTTGTGTCCCCCTGAAACACTCCCACTGGCACCCCCACCATGCCGGTGTCTCTCCAGGAGATGCCTGAGCCAACTCCAGGTGATGCTGAGCCTTGATCTTCTTAGGGCCCGGCTCATCCGGTGACAAGGTGCACGGAGCGAAGGTGACCTTGTCCCACGGGCAGGAGGGCTCTGCCTGTGCTGCTGCCCACAAACCAGCCTTGCTGTGCCAGCCTTCTCCGCATCCTGTCAAAGCAGCTTGTCCCTTGGAGTTCGCCGGTCCGTGGGCAGCACCCTGAGGGCAGGGGGCACAAATCTGCTGCACGGGACCGGTCGAGCGGATTTATGGGAAGCATTGAAGTGCTTTGGAGCTTTGCCTTCCCCACAGAAGTGTCTGAGAGCTGCCGTGCTGAGCCTCCCGCCGCGGTGCCGGCAGGCTTTGAAGCGGTGCCGGGAATATAAATAGCTGGATGGCGCGTCGCGATGGGCGCAAAGCAAGTGTTGTCACCGTGTCCCGGATAAGGGGAGAGGAGGAGGAGAGAAACCGCTGGGCAAAATAAACTGCCTGCGGATGAGCCCGGCAGAAAAGCAGCTCCTCGCAGAGGCTCAGCAGCCTCCGTAGATATTCCGGGAAATGTTTATCTGGGAGGATGGCACAGCGTTCGCCAGGGGCTGGGTCATCCGACCTTCCTCTAACCCACTGGGCCCTCCGTCCCCAGCCCAGTGGGACCCCCCTGCGTCGGTCCCGGGTGCGGGCAGGGGGAGGTTCTTGTGCAGGAGGGTGATTTTTGGGTCTCCTTATCAGCAAGGTCACCGGATAACTTTGCTCTGCTCTGTTTTCAGGCCGCTAGCAAGTACAACTCTCAGTACCACAAGCTGTTCAAGGACATCCCGACGGAGGAGAGTGTGCTGAAAGGTGGGTGGCAGGGTGAGGGACAGGGCTGGAAGCGGCAGGATCCAGCACATGCTCTGCCATGGCCCTCTCTCTGCCTTGCAGTTTGCTCCTGTGCACTCCAGAGAGACATCCTCATCCAGGGAAGGCTTTACATCTCCCCCAACTGGCTCTGCTTCTACGCAAACCTTTTCGGGAAGGATATCAAGGTAACGTAGGGACCATCTCACCCCATCCCATGGGGCTCATAGCCACAGCTTATCCCTTCCTGCACCCAAATACCACCAAAATCCCTGTCAGAAGCCTCCAATGGGAAGGGGAGCGTGGCTGTGCCCCTGCTCCAATCACCTGCACCGTGAATTTGGGGAAACCAAATATTGGTTTGGTTTAGAATTCCCTGATGCAAAACCTCCCACCAGCCGTAGCGGCGTTTGAAGGAAGATCAAAGGTTTCAAGGAGGGGGGAGAGATTTGAATCTCTCTTGGCTTTTCTTCTTGATTTACCATCTGATGTTTCCCCATTAGTCTTGTGGCTGACGGGGATCTTGGGGAGAGACGACTTCTTTTAAAACTGGGCTGGAGGACTGAATTATTTATACCTGATGCTTTAAACAAATATCTGACGGAGGCTCAGGGTTTCAGCGAAGTTACCCTGCCAAAAATTACATCCTACCTTACTTTTCACCCTCCCAGGGCTTGCAGGGGGGGCCTCTCGTGGTGGGTCTTAGGGAGACTGGATGATGCTTGTGCTGTGCCCATCCCATGTCCTCTTGCCCTGCAGGTTGTGATCCCAGTGGTCTCTGTGCAGCTGATAAAGAAGCATAAGACGGCTCGGCTGCTGCCCAACGGCTTGGCCATCACCACCACTGCCAGCAGGAAGGTAACGCCAGCACTGCCAGCACTGGATGCCCCGCTCTGAGCTGGGTGTGATTTGGGAGCAGGGAACGAAGAGAATCCCATCCCCGGCTGGGAAGCGAGCGCTGCTCTCCGTGCTGGCTGCCCGCCAGGGCAAACACCCTCTTGTTCCTGAATTTCACTTTGCTTTGCTTTTGTTCCTGAATTCCACTTTGTTTCTGGACGAAGCAGAGCCCAAGTGAAACTCGGCCGAGCCTGACAAATCCCTGCCAGGCTCATGTAAAACCTTTAAACTCCTTAAACACAAGCAGTGAAAGGGCTTGGACTGGCATTTAGCCGAAGCTGGTGGAAAACTTGGATACAGGGCTGAATTTACAGCTTTCAAATCTCGTTGGATGTTGTTGGCTGCAGTGAGCTGACGTAGTTGGTCCGAGTCCTTGCCTGCCTGGGTGCTGCTGCCAGCCCTGTGCGTCACCCATCCCCTGCCAGGGAGGGGGTTATTCTTGCAGGATTTTGGGAGAGGATTATTCCTGCTGGATTTTGGTAGGGGGTGGCACAGGGCGTTAAAAGCCATGTGTGCCTGCCCTGCACATCATCTGGGTTCTGCATCGGGCAGAGTCTGGCCCCGTGTTCCCCCCCTTCCGTGGGGATGTTTTCCATAGGTCGCAGCCCTGTTTCCTGCCATGTCCCTCTGGGCTGAGCATGGGAAGGCCCGTAGGAGCAGCAGCTGAGTGAAACTGGCCCCAAAAAAATCTGGTCCAGGTTTTAGCAGGCTGCAAAAATAACAGCAGGGAAGCTCCGCAGGGAAACGCCTGCGGGAAACACAGCTCCTGAAAAACAGGAGATTCAAGGGCAGGACGTCTCTGCCTGTCCCTGCCTGTGGAGAACTGGACTCAGGATGGGGGGAATCTCTCCCAACAGCTTGTGTCTTTCTTTTGCAGTACATCTTCGTGTCCCTCATCTCCCGCGACAGTGTGTACGACGTGCTGAGGAGAGTCTGCACACACCTGCAGGTACTCCCCGTTCCACAGCCAACGGCCCTTCCACGTGTGCACGGCCCCGGGGCTCTGTGCTTCCCCTTGGGCTGAGCAGAGCTCTTCACCACCCATCTAAAAGGCTTTGGAATGCTCCCAATGCCTTCCCAATTCCAAGTGTCCTCGCTCTGCATCAAGAGATGGGAAGAGGGGCAGGATCCATGCCCTGGGCACATCCTGTTCCTGTGGGCCTTTTCTGGGTCATGGATGAGGCAGAGCCTGGAGTTTCTGTTCTCTCCCAGGGTGTGTGTATGAATTATTTATAATCTGGTAGTAATACTTGTTCTGCTACTCCTCACGTAGCTGCCTTTTGCCCAGATCTAAAGTTTTAAGGGGAAGAAAAATGGTACAAAGTAAAAAAAATTTAAATTAAGGGGGAAAAGGCACTCAAGAGCCCTTCAGCTGGAGAGGGGGACTGTGGGGACCTCTTCTCACTGCCTTTGAAGCACACGAGAAATGCTGCCAGAGCCCTGCCCCGCCCAGGAGGGTGTCTGCCAGCTGTGCCGGGGTGGTGATTTGTGTGACTCAGCCCTGTTGGCAAACAGGGGGATTTATTTTTTGAAATGTGCTTGGCTCTGCCCAGATATTCCCTTTTTTTTTCCCCCAGTGGTTTATTCCCTGTGCTGATAGCTGAGGCCAGTGCAGGAGCCCCCAGCTCAACCATGGCCCTGTTGGGTGTTCAGTGATGGGAAGCAGTAATGCAGTGCCCTGTCCTCTGCTGGGTGCTCTTCTTCAGCCCCAAAATCACTGTGATTCAAGTTTCAAGCAGCTGCTCTTCATAGACCCAACAGAAAAGCCAGAATTCCATTTGTGGCTCAGGTTGGAGCAGGGAGAGGCAGCACTGTAACACCTGTTTCTCTTTCCCCTCCAGGTTTCGAGTAAGAAGAGTTTGAGTCTGAAGGAGCTGTCGGAGGAGCCGGACGCCGTGTCACTGGTGAGGGTGAGGGCAGCTCTGGGAGAGGGAAAGACCTTCCTGAACTCATGCTGTGGGTGGGAAGTAACCTCCAGGCCCCCTCAGTTTGAACAGCTGCTCTCAGGGGCAGAGGTGGTCCTCCCCCCTCAGTGCCATCAAAGGCCGTGCCAGGCCGCGCCTGTTGCCTTTGGAGCTCATTCTCTGGGATCCTCATCCCCACACTTGGCAGGAACAGACGGGTCAAGAGGACCTGGCTGAGCACAGCTGATGACTTGGCCTGTTGGTCTCAGGGGTCCTTTATAGACAGAAAAACTTCAGAGTGATGTGGAAAATGCTGCCGCTCTGCTCCTGCTGGCCGATGCTGGTCACAGCCATGAATGTGGATGACAGGCTGGGAATGTGGTTGAGTTATCCAGAAACCTGTGGGATGGCTTGTAGCCAAACCATGGTGTGATCCAGTGAGCACAGGGGCTGCATCCTGCACCTTTGGAGCAGGGTGTCCTCAGGTCTGGTGGCCCTGAGGTGACATTTGGGGTGCACCAGGAGGTGACACTTGGAATGACCCCAATGTTTTGTTAGTCTAGTGGCATTCTAGGGGTTAAAGATTCATTTCAAGGGCTGAATTGGGACCGATCCAGGCTTGCAGCATGTCCTGGTGCTTTGGAGGGATGTAGCCCTTCAGCAGCTCCAGCCCTGGAGACTCTGTTGGGGGAACCCCTCTCTGTGCTAGCTGCCTCCTTACATGATTTGGTGCTTTTTTGGGGCACTTCTTTGCCCTTCTGGGGCAATGCCGGGTGGAGAAATGGAGAATGCTGGGTGACCGCCCTGAGTTTCAAGGGGTGGAGGAGGCTGCAATTGGTATTTAGGGCACATGTGGGGTGCATGGGCAGGTCCTTCTATGGCAGTAGGAACCTGCATCCCTGTGGAGTCATCACAGAGGACCAGCTCCCACTTAGGATGATGGTTTGGATGTGCTGGTGCTCAATGGAGTTGCCATAAAGTTTGAGTCTGAATCCTTGGCACTGCCATGGGAGAACCCTCTGGCAGCGCACAGCTCACCGGGGCTATTCCCACAGGAGGTGATTGTCCCCGAGGGCAAGTGGAGGAAGGTGTCACCCACCTCGCTGTCACTATCACTGCCAGATGCCAACTACCAGTGCATCCACCGGACCTCTGTTAGCAGCCTGAGTGCCAAGGAGAGCTCCTTCACCTCCGAGGAGCCCCTGGTTTCAGGTGAGGGCAGAATCCAACCTGGGCACGTGGGTTTGTGCCCTGTTCTATACATGGTGCTGGGTGTAAACCTCATGTGTTCATCCATCCTCCGCTCTCCTGGAGGGGAATTCTGCCTTGCAGAGGAGCAGGGCTGAGGCTGGGAGTCAGTGATGGGGCCCTGGGGATGGGATGGGGTCTCCTGGCTATGGGGTCTGAGCCCGTGAGGGAGAAATGTTTGATGTTTCCCGGTTGCTGGAGCAGCAAGAGTGTCTGCTGAGTGTTGCTGTGCTGCTGACTGTGGGTTTGCCTTTCAGAAAGTGCAATAAACACCGAGGAGGAGCTGGAGGTGGAGCAGAGCTGTGTGGCAGAGCTGAGACCCTCCGACTATCAGCTCCTGAAGATCTTCATTGTGCTGTAAGTGCCGAGGGTGTCGCGGGGGGGGTGAGGGTACACTGGGAATGTCGGTCTCAGCTGAGCGCTTGGCTTGTTCCTCTGCTCCCAGCATCTGCCTCCTGGTCGTGTCCTCCTCCTACCTGGCATTCCGCATCTTCCGTCTGGAGCAGCAGCTCTGCTCCCTGAACCGGGACTACCTCTCCCGTGGGCACAGGAGGTGAGAGACCCTTGGGGACACTTTGAGGCAGGTGGGTCATGCCGTATGGAGGACCCAAAGGATGTGGTGCAATGAGCAGTGGCTGAGCTCCACGACAGGTCCCTGGGATGCTTTGTCCCTTATCCCATGCCTGGCAGACCCCACAGTGCCATCTCCATACCAGAGATGATCCCATCAACTGCTGGTCTGAGTGACTGTGGGAAGTTCTGCTGTCCCTGAGACTTTGAACCTTGGGAAGAAGTTTCCTCATGGGTTTGGGGCTCTCCAATTGTAGGAGCATCAGGACATCTCATTGGATCTGGGCTGTACTCTGGGGCTAATGAGACAAAGGGCATCAGCACGGGATGGACAGGAGTGGGCTCTCCTTGAGTTAGGGACAGCAGGGAAGCACTGGGATGGGTTATGGAGCCTCTGCAGTCACTCCCCCATCTCACCCCACTCTCTGCTGGCAGGTGACTGTTACCCTGGCGCTGGCTGAGGACGGACTCCAATGGTGACACCCTGCCTGTGAATCGCGGTGCTGCGACCTCCCAGCCGTGGCTGTTACACGTGGCCAGGCTTTCCCTCGGCCGGTAAAATGGGACCAAGTATTTTCTCTTTTCCTATGGGCACTTGCTCCCGGCGGGATTTCCCAGCCAGCTCCTGGCCACCGGCACCAACTCTCCATCCCACTGGAAACCCGTTTTCTCCCTGGGACACTGCTGTGCCGTAGCACTGAACGATGGCTTGGGACTGCCGAGCACTTGGACCTCCCCTTAGGACTTGCTGCTAAAATGGACGCCAGTTTTTATTCCAGGCTTGGGTTTTTTCTAGTTGAAAGATGACCTTGGGGTCACCAGGAACCCCCAAAAATGTGGACGAGTTGCTGTTGCTGCCCAGGGTGAACCCACCTGTTTGTCCCTGTCTGAGGAGTACTGGGAATGTGCCTGGAGGAATGGCCCCAAATACGGGGATCTGTGGGGATGGGAGAAAGGGGCCACCAGCCCTGTGGGGCATCATCTGTCCCACGCCCAAGGGTGAGGGTCCAATCCAGGGCCTCCCAGCCTGTTTTTTGTGGTGCACTGGGCCATCTCAGCAGGGGTGGGGTGGGGTGTCCCCTGCAAAGCACTTTAGGGTCCCCCAGACTGGGTGACCGCCCCTGGCACTGGGGCCAGACCAAGGCTTCGTTAGTCCTGCTTGCCTTGTTAAGATGTCTGGAAAGTAGCCCGTGGCTGGCACCGGTGAACATCCCAGATCTGTGCCCTGGTTCGTGTTAACCTTGTCACCCCGTGGAGCTGAGTGCTGCAGGATTTGTCCCACAGGATTTGTCCCACAGCCTCCCCTGGGAGCACGCTGGGGCGGCGGGTGATACCTGTGTGATTCCCGTGGGTTTTCTTTACTGTTTTTTGGGAACTACAAGTGCTGATGGGGCCAAATGCCTGTGCCCTGGGGGAGAGTTGGCTGCTCGCTCGGGGCTCGGAACAGCTTTTAAATGAAATGAAAATGAAAATAAACCCAGGATTTTCTAGCACGTGGCTCTCTGCCACCAGTGTCCTCACAGTGGGGATGGGCTGTGAGCCCCAAAACCAGGGATCCCAAAATCTGCGCTGTCCCAGAGCCCCTTCAGGACATGGGTGACTGGGGATAGCCCTGTCCTCGACTGCGGACTCTCAGGGCTGGGGATGCTCCTGCCATAGGGGACAGGGATGTTATTGCACTAGGTGGCAGCAGAGACTGCGGGATGGGACACGAGCCAGTGGCAGGGCCACCATAGGGACAGCGGCTGCCTGGGGAGGGAGCTGGGCTGCAGCCCCATCCTGCAGGGTGCACAGGATGAGCCTTCCTCCTCCTCCTCTTCCTCCTTGAGCACCCACAACCCAGTTTCAACCCTTCTCCCCAGCCTGGCCCATGCAGCAAAATGCAGGTAAATGGGCGAAATGCATGAAAATGGCCCAACTTGAAAGCCCACAGTGGTGTTAAGTAAGCGGGGACTGGGGTAGTGTCACCCATTTTTAGGGGATTTAGCACCCTGGGGTGCTGAGGGGGGTGATCTGGTTTCTTCAAAGCTCTGGATTTACGGGGATGTCGGAGTCTTTGTTTCTGTGGGTGACCTGGTGGGTGACAGGCGCTGTCTCGCCCCTGACAGGGACTCACCCAGCTCATTTTCCTGGTGCCACAGCCCAGATGGGTTTGGGATTGGTTTTCCTACAAACAAGTTGGTACTCAATGGGTTCAACCTCAAAGTGGGGCTCTTGACCCCAAAGCAGAAGTCTAGAGGTTGAGGATTGGGTGTGTTTTGGTCTGGTGTTCCAGCCTGGTGTTTTTTGGGTGCTCCACAGCAGGTGTGTGGGGCCCCTTGTCCTGGAGCCAGGAATGTGACAGTGGTGACAAAAAGCTCCTCTCGGGGCTCTTTGCTTCAGGCCGGTGGTGGAACAACCCGTGAATGCAGTGACATGGAGGAGGTTTGGAGGAGCACCAGGATGAGCTCCTGGTGTGGTTTGGTGGGGTCTCTGCTGCTGGTCACTGCTCACAAGGCTCCGGTTTTGTTTCCCAGCTGGTCTTTGACCCCCCGTTGGTGTGTGTCACCCCTCCCAGTGACGCCTGCTTGAGCCTGTTTGCTTTTCTCTGTGTAAAGAAACAGCACATAAAAGCCACAGGTGCAGGGAATGTCCTTGGGTGCAGGGAAAGTCCCTAGGCACTCACCTTGCTGGCTTGGGAACAGGGCTGAGGAGCACAGGGTGGTGCTGGACACGCACAGCCCCTCCCCTCAAATCCCCTCCCAGACCTCCCCAGTGACCCTCACCATCCTGCCTTCCTCCCTCCCCTTGTCCTGTGCTCCTCCCCAGCCCAAACCAACCCCTAAAAACAGAACTGGGAGATTCAGTCAGTCGAGGAGCCTCTGCCAGACCCCCGAGTCACAGCCCCTGTGCTGTGACACTCCGTGGGGCAGCGGGAGCCACGGCATTAGCAGGGACCTGCACAGAGGATGGAATGACAGCGGCAAGTGCATGGTTCGGTCTGAGTTTTATTCTGGATTTGGGAGTGGCAGTGACGTGGCTCCAGCACAGCCCCTCAGAGTCCAAGGTGAATCCCCTTCGGCGAGCGGCTCAATCCATTTTGAGCTCCAGCTGAGCAGGTTTTCCAGGGAGGGCTGGTGCTGGAGGGATGCCCTGGACCACTGGCTGCTCTCCTGTCAAGGGCAGTGCAGGAGGGAGGGGAATGATCCCGACCCTCGTCTGGCCCCACTGCTGCCTGTGAGGGTGCGGTTGGGTGTTTTGGGGGAGCCCGGGATGGTTTCTTGCTTTTCTCTTGGCAGCAAGAGAAGGTTAAGCCCCTCATCCCCTCGGTGCTGTGCTGCTGCACGCACCAGTGAGGCTGGGCTGGTGAGGAGCTCTGGGTTAAAAACAATCCTTCCCCCTTTCCTTTTCCGAGGGTTATATTTAACCCAGATTTCTCTGATCAGGTCGGTGCACTCGGGTGTGGTTGCTCTGTCAGACACCACCTGAGAAACCTGCTCTTTGCTTCTCACCAAGTGAGAGATTATTTCTTATCCTGAAATGACATCTCAGTTCAATTTTTATTTTCCCCACTGCTAAGCCTGGCTTTAACAAGAGGATCCACTCCGAGATCCCATCACCCAGCACGGGAGGGGAAGTGTTTTGGTTTGAAGTGCATTAAGGACTTCAAGGAGCCCGCGGTTATCTTTGGCTTTTATACCTCAAACTCTGTCCTTTTGTTCTCCCTGGTGTGGGTTTTTTTTATCTTAAGTAATAGAACTGGTTTTGTCTTAGAGGCAGCAGCAATGCTAACGAGGGTTGGGGAGCACTGACAAACCCTCCCTGGATGGAGACAACCTAAAATCCTAATGAAAAACCCCAAGCTTCAAAGAGTGAGTGTTGCTTTTCATCTCAATTAAGTTTCCTTTCCTAGGATTGGGTTTCTCAGCTTCCTATTAATCTTCCAGCCATTCAGAGTCGAGTTTTAATTTGCAATAAGGGCAAGCAAGGGTGGGGGACCAAAAAAATGCAATTGCTGTGCAGCCTGGGAACACCAGGCTGAAGAAAACTGACTTTGGTTTTGGCCTGTTCTTTAATTAATTGTAGCACTTCCTTTGGAGTCTCATCTTTTGACATCTCAGTGTCAGGTTTTCAGGGGCACAAAATCCTGGCTGCTAAATCCCAGACTGCTCCAATACCACTAGTGGGAGGCACAGACTAGAAATAGCCACGATAAAGCACTTGGGAGCTTGGGTTTAAAGGGCATTTGCTAAGCCTGGCTTGGAAGGACAATGCCTGGAGCCAATCAAAGCCACCTAACAAGGGTGTGCTGCCTGCTGGGCACAGATGAAGTCTGTTCAGCAACCTGTTTTGCCACAGCAATTAGTGTAAAAATTCATCATCAAGAGGGTTTCTTTGAAAGCAAAGTGACTTTTGTCGTTAGAAAGGCCGGTGATTTCCAGAGGGGACTAAGGCTTTTCCCGCAGGGAACGGGGTGTTTGGGGGGTGTAGCCATGCTGGAGGGGTTACATTCTTCTTCTTTGGGACAATCCTGCGCATGGGTATCTCCCTCAGGCACTGGGGGTGCTGCCTCGTGGACAGGGAAGGCAGTTTTTGGAGGGGCTGGGGGTGCATCCCCATCACTTCTGTGCCAGTTTTGTGATGAGAGCTCTCCACTCGGATCTCTTCTGTGTGATGTAGGAGGGGGTGAGGAGCTGCAGCCCCGGCTCGGGCCGGCCCCGGCAGTACGCGTGGCACAGGGCCTCGGCGTTGCAGATCACGTACATCCCGCAGTCGTAGCTGTTCTGCTGCGCCGGTGCTTTCTCCTCCACGAAGGTGGCTCTGCCCCCCCTTTTGCCCAGGAAAGCCTCCAGCTTCCCTGCCACCTGCCTGGCATGGGCAGAGTTGCATTTACTGTGGGAATCGTAGTGGGCGAAGCACTTCTTGTCCCTGAAATACACCAGTAAGCTCCAGTGGGTGCCCCCAGCAGCCTGGCTGGAGTTGTCATTGATGGGCAGGAACACCAGCTCCTTGCAGAGAAGGTCCAGCGGCTGGAGGAACACGGCTATTTCCTCCTGGCTGAGGGCACACTTGATGAACTGGGCCACCTCAGGGCCGATGAAACACACCCTGTGGCTGAACTCCTGGAACTGCTCGTTGGCGAAGTACTCGAAGGCAAAGCCGATGATGTGGTCGTTGAGCCAGTTCGGGGGCTCCAGCAGGGCCACGTCTGACTGCCTCAGCAGGCTGTCCATGTAGCTGAGCACCACGGGATCCATCCTGCGCCACTCTGGGGACCCGCCAGAGCTGAAACAGAGAAGGGCAAGAGGAGTTTAGGAACTGGATCACACCTGGGACACGATATAGCCCAAGAAACACCTCGAGTGCCTTCTCAGCAGCAGTGAGCCAGAGCCCAGGATTCCCAGATGGGTATTTGAAGGACCATCAGCAGACGGAGGAGTGTCAGGTTGAGCCAGGCTCTTCTGAGCCCTAGGTTACATCAACCTTTCACTGTGAGAATCTGAACCTCAAAGCAAAGGGATTTCACAGCAGTTCCTGCTTGGGAACACACACACCTCTGCACAGAAACCAGACCTGAGCCAGGAGAAGTCAGATGGTGTTTGGGTGTTCTGGTGTCTCACCTGGACAGTGACAGTCACGGGAATTCTTTGCACGACTGATATCCCCTAAATAAAAGCCTTTTTGGGGCTGTCTGACAGCCCCTCTAACCGAGCACAGAGTGCCCCAGCTCTGTGCCAGACGCACGACCTGTTCCAGGAGAACCTGCTGGGCCACCAGCACAGGAGGCACAGCCATGAGTAAGGAGTAACAAAGCCAAACAAGATCACAAACCAACCAGTTTCTGACTGTGGGAATCTTCAGGACAACTCTGCCTACTCAGATTAGGACTTAGGAGGAGATCTTCCAAAGACAAACTTGACTTAACCCCACTCTGTCCACCCTGGTTTTCCTTATGCTCTGACATCCCCCAGCCCTCCCAGGCTCCTCAGCTGTGGCAACGCACCCTCAGCCCCCCGCTCCTCTCCTGGCCATGATGGGGCTGGTAATGCCACATCTGGGGACAGGGGTGACATGGAACTGATTTGGCCTCATCCTTCCCTCAGCTGGGCCAAAGGCAGCATGAAAACATCTTCAGGTTTCTGAAAGCCCCATGTGAAAGCTCAAAACGATAAGGTCACTTTAATGTGATTCACTAGAAATAAGTCACTCATTTTCCATCATGACAGGGGGAAATTAAAAAATGGGGTGTCGTGTTGTTTACGTGTTAGGAAAAAGTAGATTAGAATCATGAAAAATAACCCTTCCTGGCCTGGGATGCATAAATTAGGGATTCATCTCTCAGAACTCTTGGCCAGGTCACAGGGCACGTGACGAGTGAGGAACAGAATGGATGAGACATGGGGCCTGTGGAACACGTCGGAAGGAAGGGCCGAGGTGAGTGTTTGGGGCATGACACAGCCTGTGAGAGAGTGTGTGTGTGTGTGTGTGTGTGCGTGCGCGCATCGGTGGATCCCGGAGATGCCGAGCAGCAGGAGTCACTGGAGGAAGGGAGCAGCCCTTGTTTACGCTGAGCCAACACAATGGTATTTGGACACACTTCCGTCCTAATGAGCTCCAACTATTTCCAAGTTCGCGGTGCAAATCCTTGCACTATGAAAACAGAAAATCAGAACGAAATTGCAGTAACTTTGTAGCATCCCTTAACATCGTCTGCTTTTGAGCTGGACATCCTCCAAACATCCAGTTTGGGGGTTTAACAGGGGCAAGGCTGGAATTCTTTTACATGTGCCCATAAAATGCCCCGAATTTTCCTTTACAATATGTTCTTTCTGCTCCATCTTTTCCTGGAAATGTAGAAGTCCAGCAAATAGCTTTCCACTCCAATCCAAACGGGATTAGGGGCGAGGGAAGCGTGAGTCCTGTGTTCTGTTAATTTTCCACTCTGCAGAAACATCGCTGGGTGTTGTGTTTTTTTTTCCTGTCAAGACATTTGGCAGGTTCCTCCAGTCAGGAAGGAGAATGGCTCTAGCAAGTGCTTAATTGCCACGAGCTACTACTTTTAATTTTATTGCCATCTGGTATTTGTGAAACTGCCTGTGGGTTCTGCAGGATGACTCACCACATGCGGCTCCAAGGAAAACCCTTGGGAGGCTCCAACGCCAGTCAGAGCTGGGGCAGGTGAGTGGCTGGAACAACGGCTGGTGGGTCTGTCTGTGGCTTTGTTTGGGAGAACCTCCCGTTAAGGCTAAACATGGAGCTGTAGAGAAGCCAGGACACGGAGCCGAGCCTCTCTGATGCCGAGGGGGGGTTGAAATCCCATCGTAGATTGGGAGCGGCTCTGCTCACTTCCTGAAGGCCCAGGCACACTCTGTTCAGGAGTTTTCATAAAAATAGGGATAATACTCACACAGGCCAGGAACCTTTGCTGTAGATGCCAACAAGAGTCTTGCTGGTTTGTTTTATTTGCACATTAGTAGTTGGGATTTGTGCAAACTCTCTGGAATCCTCAGCTCCTCCGAGGGACTTCAGCTGCCCCATTTCCAGTGCCGAGATGAGAACACCGGGGTGAGAGAAAGGAGCATTTCAATACAAATGCCATAATTTCATTTATAGATTTGAAAATGGTGCTGTCTTGCCTCAGTAGGGCAGGAAGTCAAGTTTCCCTCATGGAAGCTGTAATGTCACAAATAAGCTGCTGTTGCTGGTGTGAGTTCGACCTGTGAACTGATGGGGCTCCTTTGTGTCCAGGATGCAAAGCCAAGCCTGTGTTTTCCAATACTTGACAAAAAAACACCCCAAACCTGTTATTTTCACACCATTAAAGACAACAACCCTCCGCAGGTAATTGCTGAAGACACTTAAGGGCCAGGGAATGAGACTACCCAGTAACTGAGCGTAAATAAGCAGTGGTGGAACAAAGGGAGTGGGAATTCAGGATGAATCAGATTCCTAAAGTCCATTTTAATAAATTAAAGGTGCTAAGAAACTGCAGAGGGAATAGTTTAGGGTGACACGTCACTAGAGTCCTGTTCCTACGTTAAAGAATATGGAGGTAAATACCAAAAATCACAGGGAAAATAAAAAATCCAGACTCTACCAGGAAACAGGAGGGACAAAGATGAAGAGTAAAAGGCCGCACAATTTAACCATCAGACCATTCCCATTTCCTGGAAATACAGGTTTTAGACACTGTGTCTTGAGAGTTGTTAATGGGAGTGAGATCAGAGAAGGAACATCTATTTCTATTTCCAGTGGGAGCTGGGTTGGGTGACACCTGAGCCTCTGGATTTATGTGGCTCCTGACAGAGCCAGAAAACAAACTGAAGGAAAATTAAACAACTAAACCAGACAAGAAGCGCAGTTGTCTCCTTTTTTGTTGAATATAATCAGTCTCTCTGTAGCTGTGGGTTATAATTCCTGTACAGTACCAGGACAGTCTCTGGGGGCCCAACAGGTCCTGAATGCCGAAATCAGAGGAAAACATTCCCAATTCGGTACACACAATGCCCAAACTTCTCTGTTCCAGACAAATTCCCCAGAGACATGCAGCTGCTCTGAGAATCAAACTCAGAACCTCTCTTGGTGTCGCAGAATCTCCTGGAGCAAGAAACCAAAAGCCACAGAAACAACACCAGGACAGGGTTGGCCAAAGCCTGGAGTTTACCAGGAACAGACCCAAGGAAAGGAACGGCTGAGGATGAGCAATGGCACCGGGAATGTCCTGGAGGTACCAGTGGAAATAGCTCAGCTCACCCAGACCATGTCAAACCAGCCACCAACGCACTCACCTCCAGAGAAGGGGTCAGTCCAGGGAGCAGGGGGAATACTGTTTGCCTGAAAGACCTGGATGTCACAGGAATTGGGTCAGGAGGGGGAATTCGGTCAGAGGGAGGGATTTGGGGTGTCACACACCCCGTGAGAGGAGGAGCGACGTGCCTGACCCTGAGCCTGAGCCCGACCCCGAGCCTGACCCTGATCCCGAGCGTCTCCCGGCGCCCAGTGCCCGGGAAGCGCTCAGTCATCCCACCGCTTCCATGGGAATAAACGGGAACGACGGGGCGAGCGGAGGGTTCCCCCGCGCCGGGCCCGGCGTCAGGCCCCGCTGGGGACTCCCCCACCACCGGGCAGCCCGTGCGCCACCCCCCCGTGCCGGTAACACCCTTCCATCTTTACCCATTCGAACCTTTTTCCCCTCAAACTCATGCTGACGCCTCCGGGCCCGGGGGGGACCGGCACCGATCTCCGACGGCATCGGCCGCCGCGATCGCCGGGCAGGGCATCTTACGGGCACCGCGTCGCCGCCGTGTCGCCCGTCCCCGTCCCGTGTCCGTG
>VZRE01009772.1:0-37467 GCA_013396775.1 Cephalopterus ornatus
GTTTTTAAGAGCTAAAAAAACAACAACAAAAAAGGTAATCACACTCACAGAGGTGAAATTCAATTATTAAAATGATATTAAAAAAGGGAACAAGAACGATGTAAGTAATAATTACAAAGGAAAAAAAAATCTCAGAGGACTGGGATATTATTTCTTGGGTAAGTTGATTACAGGGAAACAAGAATATTGCTTGGTGTGTTAAGAAGTATTTTAAAANGTTGCGTTTGCCCCTCTCCATCTCGGGGGTCACAGGGGTGGGGGTTCCCGTGCCCAGCTCCTCCTTGTACAACACCTGGGGGGCAACAGGGTTAGAGTGACAAAAAGAGAATAAAACCAACAGCAGGAGCACTCCCACCAGGAGACAGGGGCTCTGACATGCCCTGGAAAAACAGGCACTAAAAAAGCCCTGGAAATAAAAAACTAGTTTCAGATTCTGTTACACTGATAAGACTGAAGCTGAAGGAGGGTTGATTTAGGTGGGATACTGGGAAGGAATTCCTGGCTGGGAGGGTGGGGAAGCCCTGGCCCAGGTTGCCCAGAGAAGCTGTGGCTGCCCCTGGATCCCTGGAAGTGTCCAAGGCCAGGCTGGATGGGGCTTGGAGCCACCTGGGCTAGTGGAAGGTGTCAGGGTTGGAATTAGATGGGCTTTAATTTCCCTTCCAACCCAAACCAGTCTGGGATTCAATGATTCAGTGAATTCTATCAGACAGTTAGACCTGGCGAGTACTTAGAAGACTCAAGTCTGATATAAATGCCAACAAATACATCACGGTCAATATTTATCGACAATAAATTGGCAATAAATACATCATTGTCCTTTCAGCAGCAGTGAGGGAAACATTGTCCTGACCTTAAGTGAGTCACTGGAGGAGCAGGGCCTGATGCACCTTCCTGAAACCTTTCCTGTACACACACCTCAACTAAGATTTTATATACATATATTTATATATATTATTACCACTCCTCTTCTGTTTTCAATGGCACTTCCTCACCTTTACAAACACTGATTTTTCCCCCTCTAACTGTGCTACCAAGACCCCCAGGGCAGTTCCCACCACCTGGGACTTGGGTCGTTGTCTCCCTGCAACAACATCAAACATTTCCCAAAAGAAAAGGCACCGCATCCAACACAGAAGGAAGAAAAGCAGCAATTCCACTTGATTTCCCCATCCCACACCAGCAGAGCACATGGGAGGGAGCAGAGTCGGGTCACAGCCACGGATTTGGGGAAGGAAATAAACAGTTTAGTTTTTATATGTGGTAAAACCGGGGGGAAAAAACCCAACCATATCCAAGGATTGAAGTGATTAATAAAAGAAAAAGCAGAAAATAAAAAAACATGGCAAGAGGAAGATGGGAACAGGGAATCTAAAATCATTAGTGAGGTGGATCCAATCAAAACAAATTATGGAGGAAAAAGATCTCAAAACACAAGGAATGGGATGTTTTTGTTGTGTGAACTGATTACAGGGAAATAAAGCAGGAGAATTTGGGTGTTAAAGAGTGTTTTGAAAGAGATTAAAAGGATGGGGTTTTTTTTTTTGCTTTTCAAGTTGAAAAATACCGAGCTCAGGTTCTCCTGGTTGCGTTTGACCCTCTGGATCTCGGGGGTCACAGGGGTGGGGGTTCCTGTGCCCAGCTCCTCCTTGTACAACACCTGGGGGGCAACAGGGACTTCAGAGACAGGCCAGGGCAAAACAACTGCCTTTGAGGGAGGTAATTCTGGTGATTGTATGCCCACTAAATATCCCAGAAAGCGGGAAAAATTAGGAAGGCTCAACCAGTTAATAATTGTGATCAAATTAAATCCAGAGGAAAGGACAGCTGGGAACATGCATCCAACTGCTTGGATGGGCATCAGCAGAATAATAAAAGGATTAAAGGGAAGGAATTAAGAAAATTATATTTAAAAAGTGGTTTTAAAAATGCAAAATACCTTAAAGTGCAGGGAAAAAATTAATGGACACCAAGCACTGAGTGTTATGATTATAAGAAAAGTATTCCAAAAAGTAAGCACATAAAATTATAACAGAGTCATTAAAAATGTAACAGCAGAAAGGGGACGGGTTTATAAGTTAATTAGCATAAAAAAATTAATCAAAAGATACCGAGCTAAAGTTCTCCTGGTTGCGTTTGACCCTCTCCATCTCAGGGGTGACAGGAACGGGGGTGCCAACCCCCAGCCCCTCCTTGTACAACACCTGGGGCAGCAGGGAAAAGAAAATCAAAGGAGAAAGGGGAAAAAAAAAAAGAGAAGGGGAAAAAAGGAAAAATAAAAAAAAAAAAAAAAAAAAAAAAAAAGAGAAAAAAAGAAAAAAAAGAAAAAAAGAAAAAAGAAGAAAGGGAAAAAAAGAAAAAAAGGAGAAAGGGAAAAAAAAGAAAAAAGAAGAAAGGGGGAAAAAAGGAGAAAGGAAAAAGAGAAGTTAAAAAAGGAAAAGAGTGAGGGGAGAGAAGAGCAGTAATTTAATAGAGGGAAATGTCAAAGTATGAAAAATGGTGTTTTTCCAGCCTTGTTCAAAAAGTCCAGCAAAAACCCCTCAATGAAAACAGGGAGCTGAGGTTCCACTGAGCTTTTTTTTCCACTGGGCACAGAAATGTGGGCGTTCTAAACTGCCTGGAAACCCTCCTGCAAAGGATTGCCCTACTCAAATAACAGACCTGGCACGAGCAGCTTTGGCTGCAAGGATTCCAAACTGAGCGGGCTGCAGGACCTCAGGGATGGGAAGTGTAGCAGAACATTTACCAACAGGGCCTTCTCCGGAAGGGCCTCAAGACAGGACTTATTTCATGTCTGAACTGAGTCAAAATGAGCCATAAACTGCTCTAGTTAAAGCAGGAATACTGAACAAAATGATGGCATTTGACTTGGAAGTGTCAGGAGGAGAAATGATCCAGATAAATATTCCTCCCTACAGTAATTTTTCCATCTATATGCAATTTTCATCATGCTTTCCTATGCAGTGACCTGGGAATGCCACCTGGATTCTTTAAAAAGACCTGGGGGTGTAAAGAGAACAGCCAACACAGCAGAAATTCCAACTCAAACCATTCCATGATTCCCTGACCCAGGAAGGGTCAGGGGTTCATTTTCCGTTGCAGAGGTGAGGCTGGAGATGTTGGAAGGGTGGGCTCTGTCACTGAGGACAGTGACACCACTCACACTACTGACAATTCCTTGGGAATTAAAACAAGGCACCACTCAACTGCTTCAATTACTGAGGTTAAAGTCTCCCGGCTGGAAAAACTGTGACAGGTGAAAATGAGGGAAAACAAAACTATCAGGATCCTGACAGGGTTTCAGTGATTTCATAAGGGAAGGGCTGCTCAAAGTTCACCCAGGAATGGGAAGGATGGTGCCAGTGGAGGAGCTGGAGGGGTGTGACTGGCATTTGGAAGGGGAGGGGGCGGGTTTGGCTCAGTACCGAGCTGATGTTCTCCTGGTTACGCCGCACTCGCTCCATCTCCGGCGTCACCGGGGTCGCGGTGCCCGTCCCTAACCCCTCCTTGTACAACACCTGTGAGGGACGAGACAGCGCCCACGAAAAACCCCTCAACACAGGCAAAACCACCACATCTGACCCTTCCCTGGGTTATGCTCAGCGTTAGATCACTTCTTAATTCACTTCACACTTGATCCAGAGGCAAATATTAAGGAAGAGGCTGATAAGGGATTATTCTGTAAATAGGTGATGGGAGGGAAGAGAAGATAAAGGGTCAAGATAAACATGGGGAGAAACACCACATTAAATTCAGTTCTGGTTCTCAGAGGAAACCCACGGAAAGGTGTGAATCCCCCAAAAGCACAAACAGGCGGAATATCAATGAGTTAAGACACTGCCAGGGCAAAGCCAGGACTGCACCCTGAGGGAGGAGGAGTGTTAGGGGGTTACAGAGCAGGATCGTAACAGCAGCCCGTTCTAACAAGTCCCGGGGCCAGTACCGAGCTAATGTGCTCCTGCGTGCGTTTGACTCGCTCTATCTCGGGGGTCACGGGCGTGGGGGTGCCCGTGCCCAGCTCCTCCTTGTACAACACCTGCAGGACACAAGGGCACAGAGTCATGGCATCACCGGGGCTGGAAAACACTTCCGAGGTCACCGAGTCCCCCCTGTGCCCAATGCCCACCCTGTCCCCAGCCCAGAGCACTGAGTGCCACGGCCAGGCCTTCCTTGGGCACCTCCAGGGCTGGGCACTCCAAACCTCCCTGGGCAGCCCCTGCCAAGGCCTCACCACCCTTTCCAGGAGAAATTCCTCCTGCTGTCCCACCTGCCCCTCCCCTGGCACAGCCTGAGGCCGTTCCCTCTCCTCCTGTCCCTTGTTCCCTGGGAGCAGAGCCCGACCCCCCCCGGCTCCCCCCTCCTGTCAGGGGGTTGCAGAGATCCCAACTTCCACAAGAGCTGCACTGGGACAGAGAATTTCCCTGGGATCACATGGAAATAGTACCCAATTTCTGTCTGTACAAGCCCAGTCACCAGCTCAGCAAAGTGCTTTGACTTCAGTGTGTTCAAGCACCTCAAACACTTCAAGTATAAATATCCTCCTGACCCGAGGTTTTGCTTTCAATCTTAGTTCAGGAACTATAACAGTATTATTTTTCAGGCACTCAGCATTTCTGGAGCATCTCTTTGATGGTGTTAATCTTTTATAGCCATATTTAATCCACAAATACTTAATAATTGTGGGCTTCGTTGATTTTGATCTCTCTGTTTGTTTGCAAAGGCACTGCTTTACTGTGGGTTAGATCTCTAGTAAGGAAAACAACGCTAGTTGTGAGAGGAAAACTCCCCAGTAAGGATAACAACTGCTATCCCTCATGTTATTAGGTTTGATTTCATCTGTAATTGTTTGATTTCAAAAAAATTGTATTTTTTCTGTGGGGAGAGTTGTATAGGGGAAACCTGGGTTGGTTTAAACCCCAACCACATAGAAATACACGACAAATGCATTCAGGGCTCTTCCTGCAAGTAGTAAAATACTTGCACCAAAACAAGATAAGTAAAAAAAAACCAACAAACCAGCAACTTTCACTGCTTGATATCATTGAAACAATGAAAAAAAATACAAAAATAAAGCAATCCCAGCAAGGGAAAATAAAACTGTGTAAAAGGTTGGGGAAAAAAATTAAGAAAACAACTCAGCTGTGCAAAAACGAGCTGGGAAGCACATCGTGTGGTTCTACACTTAGGTAAGGGAACAGCCAGGTTTTGTTTTCCCTTATTTTGTGACTATAAAGAAGCTCCAATTGGGTTTTTTCCACAAAGCTCTCCCTACCTGATCCATTTTTTTCTGACTAATTCCAACACAACCCAGGTAAATTTTTGTCCCTACTTCTGTGTTTAGGAGAGGTCACAGAATTAATGCAGGAAGTGATTGATTACGATCAAATTCAGGGATTTAAACTCCCTGCTGCTCAACACAAGGATCTGGGAGGCTCTTCCCAACCATAAATCCAACAGGCAGGACCAAAGGCTGGAGGAGGAGCCGTGGGTGGTGTGGAGGGGACACAAAGAGGGCCGTACCGAGCTGATGTGCTTCTGGGTCTCCTTGACGCGCTTCACCTCCGGCAGGTCGGGAATGGGGGTTCCCTTCCCAATGCTCTCCTTGTACTTGATCTGTGAAGGCACGGACAGTGAAAAGGGTTTACATTGAAGCACTAAATGGATTCATTATGGATGCAGAAAGAGCATTATCCTGAGCAAATGGAGAGTGAGGATTTAAAGGATCTCATGGGCTTCAGCTGGCAAAGGATTCCCATCATTTCAACCTTCCCAAGAAATCTGGTACAAGGCAACTTCAGCTGCTGAGTCCCTGGGAACGACACTGAAAGGGTTTTATAAAACCAGCTGGAACCTGATTCCATTTGGTCTTTCTACCAGCGAAAGGAGAATCTGGGCTATGCCAGAATCCCTCATGTTCAGCCGAGGTGAGAGTCATCACCCAACATCCCAGCGCTCTCTGCATCTCTGCCTGGGCACAGCAACGGAAAATGCACCTCACAACGACATACTGAACACACTCTGCATGAACAAATGGACTGAAATGTTAGTGTTTTAGACCAAAATGACACCAGCATTCCAAAAAAGCAGGGAAGAGATTTATGAGCTTGGAAAGAGGAGGAGTATGTATAATTATTCCAATTTTAGAGCTCTGCAGCCTTTGATATCATGTAAAAGCTTGACAAGAGAAGCTTTCCTGAGTCTGGGGGCACTTCTTGGCCCTGACAGCTCCACACACAAGCACATGTGACACGGACAGGAAACTGGATCCAGAGGGTCCTGAGCAGTGGCACCAGGAGCAGCTGGACACAAGTGACCACTGGGGGACCCCTCCACAACAAAACTGGGGCCAGGATTGGGTCACCCTCACGGGGGACCTGGATCTGGGACAGGGGGTGACAAAGCGGGGAGGGTTGGCTGATCCACCCAAGGGTTGTGCTGCACCCAGAGGGACAGGGATGGAGAAAAGGGGCTGAGAGGCACCTCAGGAGGTTCCACGGGGGGAAATTCAAGGTCCTGTAGCTGGGAGGAACAGTCCTGGCCTGGGAATAACTGGCTGGGAAACAGCTTTGCAGAGAAGGACCCTGAGGACCCTCATGGCAAAGGCCAAGGTCCTTCCACCCCAACCCATTCCTGATTCCATGGGTTTATGATTAAGGAGGGCATTCCCAGCAGGTCAGGGCAGGTGATCCTGCCCCTCCTCTCAGTGAGGCTGCACCTGGAGTTGTGTGTCCAGCTCTGGGCTCCTCAGTGCGAGACAGGGACTGACAGGAGAAGCCAAAAAGGTGAGTAGGAGACAGGATCACCTCGGGCACGAGAAGAGGCTTGGGGAGCTGGGACTCCTCAGCCTGGAGAAGACATTCAGGGGAACTTCTCAATGTGTATAAATGCCCAGTGAGAAGGAATGAAGGGGAGGGAGCTGCTCTTTTTAGGAGTTCTCAGTGACAGGACAAAAAAATAAAACAAAACCAGCCAAACAAAAGAAAACCGAAAACCCACCAAAAACCCCCAAAAAACAAACAAAAACCCACAAAAAAACCCCAAACAAAAAAACCAACCCCCCCAAAACCAACAAAAATCCTAAACAAACAAAACAAACAAAAACCCAAACAAAAAAACCAACCAAACAAAAAACCCCAAAACACACAAAAAAAACCCCCAAAAGCCAAAACCAAACCAAACGAAACCAAACCCAAAAATCACCACCAGAAAATTCAGTGTGACCACAGTAAAACACTTTTTAACTGTGAGATGGTCAGACACTGGAACAAAGTTGCCTGGAGAGGTTGTGGAATCTTCATCCTGTGGAATACTCAAAACCCAGCTCATCCAGGCAACCTCCAGATCCTGCTGGAGCAACAGATGCTCTCAACAGGTCCCTTCCAACCGAAATGATTCTTTGATTCTGTCCAAACAACATTTGGGATGAGATTAAAATGCTGGCAAGAGCTCTCGTGGTTTAGAAATGGGTTGTCAGTAAGAAACTGAGTGTTAATCATTAGAAAGATGACTGTTAAGGTAAAAAGGAGAGGCAAAAACTTGAAGAAAGTCACCCTTAACTGGGTGGGGTTATTGCCAAAACACTGTTAGCAACATGAGAAGAAAAAAAAAATAGAAAAAGAAATATTATTTCACAAGGAATTAGCAGTGGTAGAGGATTAAAAATCAATTCTTTTGTACCGAGCTGATATTATCCTGGGTTTGTTTAACTCTCTGCATCTCTGGTGTCTTTTCAATAGTGGTTCCAGTTCCAATATCTTCTTTATACAAAATCTTAATATTTAGAATGAAGACAACAAGGTTAAGCATCCAAAACCCAACATTCTTGCTCCTAGAGAGTGAACTGGGACACAAAGGATCCAGCCTGTTGCCTCGCTGAGGTCTGAGCACCATTGGGGGGAAAAAAAGGGGCTGACCATTTATATTTGATGCATTTTAAGTAGAATATCCTTGATATAATAAATCAAATATATTTCAGTAGAATATCTGAGAAACCTGGGCTAGTGGAAGGTGTCCCTGCCCTTGGCAGGGGGTGGGACGAGATGGGCGTGAAGGTCCCTTCCAACACAAACCATTCCGGAATTCTATGATCCAAACATTTGTGGGCTAATTTTAGGATTAAAGATTGTAATTCGCTCTAATTTGTTTTACACAAATGTTTTCCCCTTTGTTATGTACTTTAATATAACGGTGCTGGAGGCAAAGTTCTACAGCAGACTTGAGGAACTTCTCAGCAACATGGAATGGGAAACAAATCAGGCAGACAGTGCACGAGGGGCCACAGGACAAGAATGCACTTACAGGCTAACAGGACAAAAGAAAAGGGATACTAATTAATTACTAATGAATACTAATTAAGTACAGGAGTGACTGTTTAACTATATCACAGCTAGGTGTGTGAAACAGTGCAATCAGGGCGCTCCACAAAAAAAGCAGGAGGTAAAAACACTCCATAAAACCCAGCTAAATCTCCTGCCCCTGGAAGAGGAGAGCCAAAAATAGTTATTTTATTCGGCACTGAAGTGGATTTTTGTGGATAACTGAGGACACAAAGTGACCCTACCGAGCTGAAGTTCTTCTGGTTCTCTTTCACCCGCAGCATCTCTGGGGTGTCTTGGACAACTGTGACTTTTCCTTTGCTGCTCTGAAGGTCTGACTGGTACTGGAGCTGTTGGGAAAGTTCAGGTAAAATGTCAGATGTTGACTGTATCCCATAAACCTTTACTTGCAGAGTTTTCTTTGAAGTTGAGAAAAATAAATACATATTTTTGTATTTCTGTACTTACTGTGCTGAAGTTCTTTTGGTTCTCCCGGACTCGCTGCATTTCTGGGGTGTCTGCCACAGGCACATATTGTGACATGCTCTTCTCTGCCTCTTCCTTGTATTTTTTCTGATGGAAACCCCCAAAAATATTAAAACAGAAACCACAAAAGCAGTGATAAGATGGCATTATTTATTGCTGCATAATGCCCATCGTTACGGAGATGTGAGTACTCTTCTGCCTGATACAAACTGAGATTATGCCTCTGTGTAATTAATTAAAATATTAGGTTATTAAGGAGTGGAAACTTAAGCTAAATCTACACAGGAAAGAATTAGCTTTGGTATTGCAGAGTATTATACAGCATTAAAATCAATTAATTTGATTATTGAAACGGAATTTCAGAGTAAGATGCCACATCACAGCTCTAGAGAGATTTGCTTCCTGGTGTATCCTGAAAGGTGTCAGGGGTGGTTATTTAGGTGCCCAAATTAGTATTTCGTGGCAAATAAACAGTGATTAAGTTGCTTCACTCGAGATACCTGGCTGGAAAGGTTCTTGACCTGCTGGGCATGAATAATCTCTGGAGTATCAACAACACTGGTGTAGTTGGCTTTCTCCATTTCTGCCAATTGTTTGTATTTGATCTGTCGGGCAAAGCTCAGGTTTAGGTGCCTCAGTCATCTCTGCACAACAACTTGCACTGGGTTTAAGCACAGAGAACTCAGGTTTCCTTTCAGAAGAGCCCAGGGCACAGCTCGGGGTCCCCCCACACACCTGGCTGGCGATGTCCGTGGCATTCTTTGCCCGCACGAAATCCGGGGTCTCCAGAGCCAGCTCTGTCAGGCCTTTTCCTCGGATTTCTAATTCCAAGGCTTTTTTGTACTCTTTCTGCAGAGGAAGACAGGGAATAGATCATGGCAATGGGAAGGAAATACCTTCAGCAACTACTTCAGCTTCACGAGCACACCTCAGAACAGGAATACCACCAATATCAACTCACAATTAAATCCACTCACTTCAGGGTGCACTCCATGACTTGGACCTTGCTTTAGTCCCTTGACTGATTTAGACAATGGACTAATGACCTAAATGAGTCCCTGGACTGATGTGACCGTTGATCCCAGCACCTGTTTCCCACCTGAATTCCTGGCAGTGACTGCAAAGCCACAAAAGAGCTCCCTTTTTGATCCTTAGTCACACATCCCTGTTCTTCTTCCCTCTCTACTCAGGAATTTCTAGGGAACGACAAAGTTCCTTCGTCCCTCAGTGGGAGGGTAGATTTAGAAGAGATATTGGGAAGGAGTTCCTGGCTGGAAGGGTGGGGAGGCCCTGGCACAGGTTGCCCAGAGAAGCTGCGGCTGCCCCTGGATCCCTGGAAGTGTCCAAGGCCAGGTTGGACGGGGCTTGGAGCTGATCTGGTGGAAGTTATTCCTTTGCATGGCAGCTGGAAAATGTTCCATCCACTCAGGAATTTTCCAAAGAGCTCTGACATACCTCATTGAGGATTTGAGTTGCATTCTTGGCTCTCAACATGTCTGGAGTCTCCTCCAGGGCTGTCAGTCCTTTCCCCTTGACACCTTCCTCCAAATCCTTCCTGTACTCTTTCTACAGGAGATGAAGAAGAAAAAAACCTGCAAATCCAGGCTAAAGGGAACTCTGCACTCTACCTCTTAATAATAATAAATAAATAATTATATAAAAAATAAATAATAAGAAGAATTTAAAAAAATTAAAGTAAAAAGAACCAAAAAAGCTACAAAAGGAAAAAAAAGAAGTCTGGAAAACGAGAAAGAATATTGTCAAGGGTTATAGAGCAACAAATACAACAGAATATAGGGATTATTGTTGGAGATAAACTTCCAAGGCACACGAACATGGACCGTTAGGATGAGGGATGCCAGAGAGCGGCAGGAAACAGGAATATCGTTAAAGGACATAAGGAATAAATGTCCACGACAAATTAGGCTCATGACACAAAATACATGGAAACATGCTCAGTGTGGACCGTCAGGAAAGAGAGAGTGAGGAAAAGGGAGGCTTCTGGGAATCTCAGTGGGATTGTTGGAGTGGGCAGAGGGAATAAAGCACAGAGTTGCTGGTACCTCACTGGCTATTTTGGTTGCATATTTGACGTGTAAGAGGGATGGTGTGACCTCCAGGCCAGTCAGGTTCCTGCCCTTCATGGACTCCTCAAAGTCCTTCTTGTATTCTTTCTGATGAGAGCAAGAAGGGGGGGGAAAAAAAAAAAGCAAAATAGCAAATGTTTATCACAGCATTTTTAATGATGTGAAAAACTACTGGAGGACGGAGCAGGGATTGGTATTAATGACACTGTTTGAGGGCACCTAAAGCAATAAATTCTATTTTTACCGAAGGTTATGAAGCAGCTCATTGCTTTTCAATGGAAATAAGACCAGATCCTGCCTTTATTTTTTATTTTGCTACTTATTTTTCTGTGCAGAGAAAATATTTAAAGGAATCACTCCAACACAGTGACTTATATGGCACTATAAAGGTGTTTTTCCAGCATGTCCAAGCCTCCATCTGTGCCAGAACAAGATTATACTTCAAATAAACACAAAAAAAACCTGCTTGAGGAAATAGAGTGACAGGTCTGGGACACACAGGGAATAAAGGGTTTCCTCAAAAACAGAGTTTTGAGGTGAAAAAATAACCAGGGCACTTCCTGTGGGCTGTGATAACCAACACACACTGTACTGGTGTTGTAAAGTTTAAGGGAGACGTATTTCATGCTACATTTCTTACTCAAAGACTTGTTTAAGCTTCATTTACTGACAGCTTCTTGCTAAAAAAAAAAATAACAGATAAAAAGCGCTTTACTGTGGCACAGGAAGGCTTCAGGAATTCTCACGGTGCCATTTCATAACCAGTGTAAAGAAATGTGATATAACTGTAATTTTTCAGTCTCTCAGCACGCACAGGATGCAGGTGTAACTGCCCATTGAAGTTTAACTATGACAAATAAATTGTAGGGTTTTTTTTGACTGTACCTCGCTCTGCATGAGCTGGGACTCCTTTGCTGTGAGGTATGTTGGAGTCTCAAAGTCCAACATGGGTTTGCCCTTTTCCTTCTCATACTTTTCCCTGTATTTCACCTGAGAAGAAAAGACAAAAAGTCACCCTCCTAAATAATCCAAGCCCCAATTCATTGACTAATATCTGCTCACTGACAACAGTTCTGTGGTAAAAAAATTAATGTTTAATACTGTTTAGCTTCCTGAAAACTCTGTTATTGACCATCAAATGTCAAATATTCTTCCTATAAATTACATTACCCAGCCTTTAGGGCATCAGTGGTTGGCTGTTGAATGAGATGACACTGAGTCAGAGCCCGATCCCAAAAAGTAGTGACTTAAATTTTAACTTTAACCTGATTACAACCATTTTCTTACAGTCCTTTGCTATGTGGCCTTTTGGCTCTTCAGTGCCTTGAAAATCCCTGGAAGTGTCCAAGGCCAGGTTGGAGCAACCTGGGATGGTGGAAGGGGGTGGTACTGAATGGGCTTTAAGGTCCCTTCCAACCCAAAAAATCCTGGAATTCCACTCCATGCCATAAGCATGGTCCTTTGTGTCCTACCAGCAATTTCCCTCTTGCTCTACAGCCAATAAAAACTTGGAATAGAGAGGATTAGAGATCAAATCAGAGTATGAATTTCTCTGGAATGATTCACCATTTTATTCCAGGGGGGGAAAACATCAGACACGTTTAATAGTTGTTTAGGTTAAAACAATTTTGGATGCAGAAAAAGAATGGCAGAGGTCCCCCTTTCACTTGAATAATTAAAGCAGTCTAAAATGCACTGCGAACATCAACCCTGATTCCTTCAGTTCCCAGGTTTTCTGTGATTTCCAGGCCATTTTTCTATGGGAAAATCTCCCTGATAAACGTACTATACTGCGTAAAAACTCCATGTACAACAGGGGTGAGGAACTGAGACTGACTGTGGAATGAAGGTATTTTATCTGTATATTTTACGTGTTCTAAACCTGCAAATGTGCAGATGTTTCTCATCGGGCAGTGTTGGTAAAGCAGAGAGGGATTGTTAGAGACCGGAGAACTTCCTAGGAGGATTTCAGGGATGGAGATTTTTGGGATAACGACAAACACACGACCAACTTACGTGGCTCTGGAGTTCTGATGCCTCCCTGAGATGAACCTGCTCAAGATTATCTGGCACCACATGGTAGTGACCCTTACTCTTCTCATATTGCTTCTTGTACTGGTACTGAAGGGAAGGTGTCAAAAATCATCTCAATAAAAAAAAAAATCCCTCAGAAAATTTACTTCTCAGGCCCAATCAAAGCAACACTTAATGGAACATCAAAGAGAAATTAGAAATACCAGAAGCAAAACAAAAAGCAAGAAGTTTAGAAGTGATTCTGGAAACTGGGAGTTAAAGGTCTGGGTTATTTTTTGTTGATTCTAACAAAGATTTTGTCAAAATCGTTAAAAAAAGAAAAAGGCAAGAGAGAACACAGCAGATACAAGAAAAGGTTGTACCAAGACACAATGGGGTTTTGCCTTTTCTCAGTAAAATTCTCAATTATTTTGTTAGGCATAATTATGGTGGTTTATAAGAGGGAGATGTTAAACAAACATGAAAAGATAAAAAACAGGAAAAAAATAATTTAAATATATTAATCAGTAAAGAAAAAAAATAGGCATTTGTTAGTGTGGTGCAACCAGTTAAAATGGGATAAAGAATCAATCCACTAAAAATTATGAGAGGGTTTCAAAGATTTCCCTTCCCAGAGGACAAAAGTGGTGAAGCTGCTGGTTAACGAGGAACTAATAATTAGGAGGTGGAGGAAGAGATCACTACCAGGTGATGTCCCATGGAAACAACTCGGGGAGGAGCTGTTACAGGAGGAGTTAGCAGAGAGAATGCCCGGTGGAACTGGGAATTAGGGGTGAGTTAATGGTCTTACAGCACTGGCGAGTTGGCTCGTGCTCAGCACGTGGTTCATGATCAGCGACTGCGACATGTCGGTGACGGGCTTGTGGAGCTTCTTCAGGTCAGCTTTGTACTTCACCTGCATGTCAGGGGGGACAGACCACCTCAGAAAAACGGGCTGGTCAGTGTTTTAGTAACACCAGGGAGGTTTTGGGTAAAGAAACGTGAACTTCCCCCCTCAGGAAAAGCGCGACCTCCCCCGTACCTCACTGGCCATGTTGTGGGCGTCCTTCATGGTCTTGTAGATTTTGGCCTCCTTTAGATCATACTTTGGCTTCTTACCCAACTCTTTGGAAAAGTTCTCCTTGTATTTCACCTAAATGAAAACAACCAGGGGTTACAACTGCCCGTGAGGACTCGCTTGTTTGGTGCAGGAGGCAAAGAGGCTCTGCTGCAAGGGGGCTGCTGGGGGGAAGAACAGAAATGTAGTAACCTGAAAGGCACCCACTGGAATAAAGGTTACATCAAAGAAAACCTGACACGCAAAGAAAATCTACATCTGCATTTACAAAATACCCCTTGAATGAAAAATTGCGTCTCCTCAGTGTCAAAAACAGAAGGGCCGAGAGAATTGTGGCACCAAAATACGGCCAAATCCTGACCCTTGGACAGGAATATTTTTTCACTTGATGGGAGCTGAGCACTGAATAAAGATGTTTCACAAAGAGATGAAAAGAGAGGTGTAATAAGAGTATAAGATAAAATAATTATATATACAAAATATATATTACATTTAATATAAGATGATATAATGTAAGTGGATATAATATAATATATAAGAGGATATATAAGATCATTTAAAAGAACTTTCTGTATATTTCTTGTAGAAATAAGAGCTTTAGAAGACATAAGAGCACTGAAGATGTCAATACATCAAATACTTTTCGATATGTTATTATACAAACAGTGTGTTCTGGCTGAATAAGAGATGAATGACACCAATGATCACAAACAGGACAGGGACACAATTAATTACCAGGAATTAGATTATACAGGAGGTTTAGCAATGCTTTCAAACCACAGCAGCAGCAGCAGCCAGGTAACGAGAGCCATAATAATGCAGCAGGTCCAGGCTGGAAGCGGAGAGATGTTGATAGGAATGGGAATTTTTTAACCTCCGAAGATGCAGAATTCAAAGCAAGCATGACAGACAGACAAAATCCAACTGAAAAAACCCAACTGGACAAACAAACAGGACAAAGATTTACAAATAAGAAGTTTATGAGAAGAGATGTCCAAGAGAAAACAAAATAAAGACACTCCAGTTATTCTTTGCTCCCTCACTGCCTCTACAGCAGCTCATTTTCTCTCAGAACTAAAATAATCTCAGCAAAGAACGTTTAAAAGACCCAGAGAACTGGTCAGCACTGGGACAAGAGCATGGAAAGGGAGGATCTCAGCACTGAATGGGAATAAACTTAATTTCTTCTTTTTCTTGTAGTTCAGAGGTTCAGTTTAAGAATCCCTGGCTCTGCTGAAGAGATCCTTGGTTTTCCTGACACTCAAACATGCAACAGTTACGTGCAGCAGACACGGAAAAACCAAAATCCCCCTCTTTTTTTCATTTGGAAATACATGTGTAACACTGAAATGGCACAGACCTGCTGCTGCCAGTTTAACATCTCCAATCCAGGCTCATTTTTTTTATTTTCCAAAGGTTTTGAGGTGGGAAGAAGGATAAGAAATTACATGCCCTCCAAGCCCTCCCAGGCTCTGGGATTGATTCAGTCACACACTACTTTTCCACTATGAAATTCCAGCATAGTCTAAACAGGTTTTTTGCGTTTATAAATACATTAACATTTTAAATTTCATTTAAAATTTAAATAAAGTTTGAATAGTTAAAATGAAGTTCTAGTGGCTGTTCACTGAAAATTTCCAGCACCGTCATTCTGGTTTGTCACACACATATATTTCCTTTTTTTTGTTTATGCACACTTTCAGAAAATAACACCCCGAGTTTTAGGTGTTTTGGGGTGAAAAAGATGAGTTTTCACATTTCATGTGTGCATCAGAAACTTCCATTAGGAACGTGGAAGCTCCAAAGCCATTTTGAAGGGCACAGTAACGTTTCAACAAGGTGGTGTTTGAGAACTGCAAGATGATGCACAAGCAAGAGACAGAGGCACAACAGTGGCATTGATGCCACTTAATTAAAATTATCTTACATGGCTACTGAGCATATTGGCTTTCTTAAAGGTTCTCATCCAAGGGGTGTCATAGGATGCAGCTCCGTGGCCCCTCATGTGTTGTTTGAGATACTCAGCCTACAATCAGCAGCAAGAAAGCAAGATCAGAAAGGCAAAGTTCCAGCAATAAAGCATGAAAGGGGAGAAAGAGCCAAGCTCTGAGGTCCTGGCACGAGATTATTTTAAAGACGGAGTAGAAAGTGGCTGCAAGAAACCGAGTGTCCGTTCAAAGGATGGGTAAAATAAGAGTTGGGTCAAAGGGTGATTCTTGTAAAGCCAATTACCCACAAGAGCTGAAAAAGAACATGGCAAACACTTCAGCTTTAGCATTTAAAAAAAAAATCTTCTCATAGCATCATTTAAAGAGGATTTTATACCTCCATTAATGATATTTAGTAAATCAGTAGAAATGTTCATTGAACAAAGAAACACCTCACGCTGGTATTTAATTTTTACTTTATTTTTTCCTTTTCCCCTGATCTAGAAATAATTTCTGTTACAATAGCGACACTGTAAGTTAATATTGTGTCTCATTTCTCTCATTGTTCCAAAGTTTTCCCCGTTTTTTAATTCCTCCTTACCTGGCTGGTGAGTTTGGACACCTCCTTGGCCAGTTCAATGTCTGGACGTCCCAGCATGGTCACCCCCACACCAGCTGCTCCACGCTTTTTGTACTCAATCTAACGGAGAAAATAAAGATACAGCTGGCATTCCCTTTGAATTATTCTACTGACACTGGTTTAGTGGGAAAACTAATGTCTAAGAATTATAGAGAAGGCTTAAAACCCACTTACATTACTGATTAACTTGGCAGCCTGAGTTGCTTTCTTAATATCTGGTCGATCTGCTAGTGGTGTGTAGTGGAGCTTTGACTTGGCATCCTTCTTGTATTCAATCTAATCCATGAAAACAGGCAAAGAAAAAGGAAATTCCTGAGGATTATCCATAAGGAATATACCAGTGAAGGACACAGCAACGTGCATGGTCTTATTTTTGAAATAATTTCACAAGGAAGGGATTTGGGAATTTATTTTTGCAAGTTTTCTACAGACGAAGAAATAAACATTGGAAATTCTGTCTGTATTTGAAAGAATGAAAAAATTATTAGATGTGAATTGCACCAGGTTATTTTAAATCCTACCATGTGATTAAGTACAAATCCTTCATTTCAGTGCAATTTTATATTTGTAAATATTGGCACTTTAATGTTTCATTTATCTTTCAGATAAAAGTAAAGATAGAATCATTCAGATAAACGAAAAGTAAAACATTGCAAAATTATACCTAAACGTGGAGGCTGGGAGGAAATTCAGAAACACAGAAACTTGGTTTTTTGATGGAATTTGCTTATAAAACCTACTTAATTAATGGAAAGAAAAGGCAAACTCACTGTACTCTGGTTCTTGGCAACTTCCATGGCATGTTTCACTTCAGGAGGCTCCAGCATGACCGAATAATTAGATTTGCCTTTCTCCTTCACAAACTTCTTCTTATAGTTTGTCTGTTAAGAGCAAAAAGGGCCACGTGTGATTTGGGAATTTCCCGGGGAGGGAAATGCTGCTAAAACTTGGGAATAAACCCCCCGAATGTGCTGAAAAGGGATCAAGTGGAGTCTCCTCGTCCCCAAAACGTGCGGTGCCCGGTTTGGTTGTCCCGATGCGCAGTTTAGATTAAAGAGCTGGTTGTTTGGGAGATGATGATGGGAGTCTGAACTCACCTCACTGACGTTCTTGGTCACCTCCTTCACGTGAACCGTGTCTCGCGTCTCGGGCAGGGTCGTGAAAGAGCCGTGGGGAAGCTGCTTCTTGCTGTGCTCTTTGTACTTGTTCTGAAAGCACAGCATAAAAATAGGTGAGAAACAGGAATTCAAGGGTTAAATTAAGTTTAAAGGAGCAAGTAACTGCTGGTGTTTTACCTCAGAGACAAGGGAGCTGACATTCTTGGCCAGCAGGATCTGAGGGGTGTCTGGGACCACCTGGTACGTTCCCCGGGCTTTGTTGTGCTTCTCTTTGTATTTTATCTAGCAGGAAGGAAAGATCCTGTTTTAAGCCACGTTTATCTTGTCTCGTGGCAGATTAAAAAGCAATTGTTATAGCTGAGTTTGCTTGCTAGTGCAAAACTTAGCAGAAAATCCCATATTTTAATATATTCCAAAATAAATTCATTTTTGTCTATATGTTCCTAGAGCTCTCATTTGGAATTTTATGGATATAGCAAATACTAATATATTGATAGTAATTATTAAAGATACTTTGTGTTATGCACAATTTATAGTTACAGCATTTTTTGGTGTTTTCACCATTTATTTCCATTTCAATACCAGGAATGCAGAGCTACCTGGGTGAAAGGCCTGGGGTGTTCAGGCAACATTAACTTTGGATACTAATTTAATGTTGTGTGACATTTACAAGACCAGATTTATTCAGATTTTGTGGATTTGTTAATGAAATAAGCAAGTCAATTCAAGTAATGGAGTGAGACTGAGAACAACTGTTCCAAGCTTCACTCTTATTCCAACCATATTCCAAATAAAACAGTTAACGTAATAAATAAAGTTCTAATAAAGAACTTTACTTACTTAGAGAGGAAGAGTGAGTTCAGTACTTACATCACTGGCTAAAATGGCATTATTTAAGGCCAACACTGTGTTTTTATCATCAGTGACAGAGATTTTGCATCCCTTCAGGAATTCCCGGTCCAGTTTGTATTCGTACTGCAGGGAATTAAAAAAAAAAAAAAAAAAAAGAAGGATAAGAGAAGAGAGTCTCAGATCTTCTACAGTTTGTTTCTTATATTCTGGACGTGAGAGATGTGGGAAAAGGGAATATTTGGTTTGTCCTGACTTTCTTACATCACTCTGCTGCAGAGACGACTTGGCTGCTTGCACAAAGTCAGGCCTGTCAGCAATCCAGTGCCAGCGAGCCTTGGCTGCTTCGTATTTCTTCTTATAATCCAGCTGTTTGCAGGGGAAAAAACAAACAAAAGAGAGTTAATTGGAAGCTGTGAACTTTACACATGACATAGAGAGGGAAATTCTCTTTGGTCTGTCCCAGAAAAAGAGAGAAGAGGGAAGAAAGTGCAGCTACATCAGACTGGGACTTTCCTCTGACTCGTGCAGAGTCTATTTATTCCAGTTTTCCTACTCTTAGGTGGAAAACGGAATAGGAAGGGCTGAAATGATGTCCTGACTTTGAGGAAGGTGGGAGCTTTCACGTCCTTCCTAGTGAAATGGGTGTTGGGCCACCAAAACCAGAAAACATGGGAAAGCTTCCCATGAAGAGCTTGCTTTGTCTACAAGAGCATCCCAGAGAATTCCTGGGACAG
This sequence comes from Cephalopterus ornatus, assembly GCA_013396775.1. Classification (NCBI taxonomy): domain Eukaryota; kingdom Metazoa; phylum Chordata; class Aves; order Passeriformes; family Cotingidae; genus Cephalopterus; species Cephalopterus ornatus. The sequence continues at coordinate 19,249 of VZRE01009772.1, forward strand.
TTGTGTATCTGTCAGGAAAGAGGACAACTAGAAGAACAGTAGATTTGTGACATACAAGGACCTCCAGAGACCTCAAGGAAAACTTGCAAGAGCGAGAATTGTAGCACAAAATAAATTAAAACATATTTCAGTCAAGTAGGGTAAGAATTAGAAGTGACATCCAAGCTGAGAAAATTCAGTGGAATCGAAAGTGGAACTTATGGCCTCTCTTGCCAGTCTAAAACACTCTCCATAATGAAATTAAAACCTGAATTCAAGGGAACTCACATTGCTGTTGAGCTTGTAAGCATGTCTTGGAGTCTTGATATGAACCGAATCTGCCACGACGTTGCAGCGAGCTTTGCTCCGCTCATACATTTCTTTGTATTTCAGCTACAGAAAGACCAATAGATCAAGTGTTACCAAGGTAACAATCATCAGCAACAAGAAAGGCATCCAAATGTGAAAAACAGAACAGTAAAATTGCTCCTGTCAAGATAAAATCTTAATAAGAAGAAATGACTGGACGTGGTTAAAAGAAATGCTTCAAATAAACTTGTTTTCCGAGAGCATTCAGTGCTTCCCAAAAACTCCTTCATAGGACCTCAGCATTCAATTGGGAGCTTAAAAAACCATACTTTAGTTCCCAGATCACTTTGGAACATCTCTATCTCCCAGTGATCCCATTGGTATCTGGATAATACGGTTATTTTTCCTTCCTGGATTTACTAATTATGTAGATAATTCACAGAGCATCTGAATGACATTCAGGTTATTTATTCTGACTGTGCTACATTGAGTTGCAGAAGTGTTAATATCCTCATTTTATTTATGGATATCTAAGGAACAATACAAAGGTCAGGGAGAAAGCCTAAGGTAGAAGGAGGGATTAGGACCAGGAATCCTAAATTCTTCATATTATTTTTCCTTTTTCTCTCCTTTCTAGTCTTTCACTGCCCCAGAATCAAAACACATATTTATTTTAGACCACAATATCTACCTTACGTATTCACAATATCCATAGAAGAAACTGATAAACACAGTAAAGTATTAAATAATTTATTCAGGGCTCAAAAGAAGCCATTAGAGGAAGAAAACCTAGCAAAAAAACTCCCCGATTCACGATTTAGAGATCAGTTGCAGCTCATGGCTTTGATTGCTAGTAAAATGTAAATTACTAGCAAAATGTATAATTACACCAAAAAAATGTTTCAAGAGTTACAGAAGAACGTTACATATAACACTTCTTGAAAAAAGCATTAATGTTTTTTGAAAAAGCATTAAATGAAAATAGAGTTTAAAAGGCAAACAAAATAAAATATTGCTCTAACAAGAAAGTGATTTTTTTTCTGAGTGTTACATCTGAGTTAAAGACACTGGATATCAAGGTAAAAAGTTAGTTCTGTGTGTTTTTGACACCCCAGCCAGGGATGATTTACTCACATCACTGATCCTGTCCTTGACCTTGCGCACGTGGAGCAACATGGGCGTGTCGTGGATGGTGGTGTAGCCCTTGGGCTTGGCTTTGTTGTACTCCAGCTTGTAAATAATCTGAAAAGACACATTGGAGAGCAGATTAATTCCCTGGGGGTGATTATCCCACTCCAAAGGTCGGAATGAGCGGGAGATGTCCCCAAGGCACACTCACATCACTGATCTGTTTGTTGACTTTGGTGGTCCTCAGGTACTCGGGGGTATCCACTACTGTGGTGTATTTGTCTTTCTTCTTCTCATAGTCCTTTTTGTACTGAACCTGGTGGTGGGGAAAGATTGGAAATTAACACCCAGGCCAGGACAAAACCTCTTGGAGAGATGTGATTTTATACAAACATCACATTGCAGAACCCTCCCACAAAGCCCAAAAAAGCTGAACGTGCACCATGAGCTGAGCTTTCCAAACCCCTTCCGTGCCCAAGAGGCTGCTGCCTGAGTAATTAATTTGTCTGATTAACTTTATTCATTTATCTCCAGGATTGAGCTAAAGAATCAATCTTGGCAGTTCAGTGACCTTTAAATTCCTTAACTGCACAGCATCTCCTTTTTAAACATTCGCCATATTCGGCCCAAGGTTGGGCCTGAGGATCTTGGGGGTCTTTTCCAGCCTTAATGATTTTATAACCAGAAATGTAAAGCATCTTAAACAACCAAAGATTAAAACATCCACCAAATATATCCTAATGCCAGGATATTTTAAAGGCTTTGGCAGCAGCATTTGTGTCTTGATAACATTTTTCTTGCCCTACTCAGGTCTCTAAACCTGTTTTCACAGAGTTCAGTGAGAACAGGCAGCTCACCAAGAGTTTGAATTCATTGTAGGCAACCCGAGGGCAGCTGGAAGGGCTTTGAAAACATTTTTAAAAATCTATTTTTAGACCCCCATTTTTAAAACAGAACTTTCATTGCATCAGAAAACAAACCCATGCTTTTGAAACGGGACCGTGACAGACAAAATATAAAAAAAAAAAATCTTCTGAACAAATAGTCAATGATAACATGAAGTGAACATGCAGTCAGACACTGGTTTTTTAAATTCAAACATACTCAAAGTTACCTGCAAGGAGTTTTTAATGAGATAATAAAAATCCACAGGAAAAATGGAATAAAATTGTCTAGGAAAGACCTTCAGTACTTTAATACTGAAGAATGTTATCTGTGCTAATAGTAAAGAATAGCACCCTTCTTCATGTAATTGTTTTCTACTGTTGCATTTCCAGTTTATAACTTACTGATTAGTCATTTATTACTATCAATTTCCAGTTTATAAATTATTATTATTATTATTTTCCTGATTTATAATTTATACCGTGATCAGGAATGATTTTTAACAGTAAAAGGAGTAAGGTCACTGCCAGCAGCTGTGATTTCAGAGCACAAATAACTCTGTTCTCTATCTGACACTGTTCCAGGCAGAGTGGGCGTAAATGTTATAATCTACTTTAAATTACTTCATCATTAATTCCATAATTAAGGAACTCATGTTATGGATTTTGGGCAGTCCAAGAAATGGTGGCAGAATGAGAACTGGGTTAAGGAAATGTTAACATATAATATCTGAAATATGTGGGAAATTGCTTTTTATGTAAATATTGAAATATATAACAATTATTTATAATGAAGGTAGAAAATGGAGACGAGATTAGCCAGAGCTGAGTAACCCAGGGACAGTAAATCTGATATTCTGGTCTCAAAACTAGTTGGTCACTGCCAGCATAAAGCACATCAGCAAACCCTTGGGGTCTGAAATCCGTAGGAAAGCAGGAAATATTAGAAGTCCAAGCAGCGAAATGGTATCTAAACGTCTCCTAGAGCAGTTCTTCATATTACCTGGCTCCACAAGTAAGTGTTGTAGAGAGCTGTCAGCATATCTGGCCTCTGAATTTCATTACATCCATGTTGCAGGAACATCTTGGCAAGGGATTTATAGCTTTTCTGTTCATGCAAATGGCAACGGAGGACAAGAGAGACTCATGAACACCAGGAACAACAACACGGCTCTAGATCCCAGACACTTGGAGAGTGGAGAGATGTAGGCAACGTACTGTGTGTAGTCATTGACATGTGCATACAACTCACATGGGCAGAGTTCGGAATGTCAGGGGCAAGTATCGCAAACGTAAATATTCAGTGGATAAATATTTATATGTAAATATATAAATGCATTTGGATTAAATATAGAAAGATACTTCCTTTCCTGTTCGCATAGGGAAGGAAATATCTTAATGTTTTTGTAGGGAAGGAAAGGAAATTACGAATTTTTGGGGGAAGGTGAGGGGAAATTGTAGCTGAAGGTGAGAGCACTCAAAAGGCAAACATGGCACTGCTGCTTATCCAGGAAGGAAAAGATTATCTTGGTAAAGGCCATTAAAAGAGAGGTATTAAAAAAGAAATGCTTGATAAATCGAGGCATTTTTTAAACCTCTCCAGTGGCTTGAAGAGGGCTCAGATTCTGCTGTGAGTTGATGCACAATAACAAAAGTACATGAAGCACAGACCAGCTCACACAAAAAGTCCCAGTTCTTTTTGGGTGGCAGAACGAAGATCGCTGATGAACCGAATGGCCAGGACAGTATCACAGGGGATACTGCTGGTGTGGAGGTGTCACACAGTCCTGGGAGTGACCCAGTGCTCCCACAGTACCTGGCTGCTCAGTCTGGAGCCCCACTTGGCCAGGAGATTCCTGGGATCATCCACAATAACGCTGTACCTATCTTTGAGCTTCTCATAGGCAGCCCTATATAATTTCTGCTCAGGAGAGCATCACACAGCGTAACAAGGGAGTGAAAACACAGAGAGATCATTGTTCTAACCATTGCCACCTCTGCACAGGGATCATTACAGCCTGGGGTGGGAGGTCATGGCCAAAAGAGAAAAATACATTAAAAACAGAGAGAAGAGAGAGAGGATTTCCAAAGGTACATGCATTTCTAGGTTGGCACTGGAAAGCCTAAACCACAATTTAAGGATTTCTGTATATCCCTGCCTCTCCAATAAACTCATCTCATCACTGACTTTCTTCATGAGAAATAACAGGAGAACTCTATTACAGATTCCCGAGCTGAGGATAAAAAGAGCACAATGAGATGTGGGGGTAAAATACAATTTTTTTAAAACATTTTGTAAGCAAAATCTATAATCCCACATTAAATACTTATCACTTATATAACAGAAGACATTCAGGCAAGTTCACCCCAACGTGTGGAGGCCCATTGCTAGAATTTTACTCATTTATGCTTCTGCTGTTAAATTTTTCCTTATTTGCTCTACTGAACAATAAGAACTGAATACTAACAATCATCCATAAGAAACTGTTGTTCATTGTTTGTCAAATTGAGTATAAAATTATAGCAATGGAACTGCAATTGAATTTGCTGTGAATAGTTTTTCTTACCTAAAAAGGTTAAAACTATAATACATCGACTGACAGGTAAACAATTTATTGTAATAGCTGGTGAAAACTAATGAAATACCAAAATAGGAATCTAAATATCTGCTTCCTTAATGAAAAGCATCAGAGCTGGGTGTGATACTCCGACACTGAGCTGATGGGAATCACCCAGGACAGCGTGTTTCTCCATGGGCTTTGTCCTGCGGGTGGAGAGGACTAATCCTACAAATTCCAGAGGTGATTTGAACCTTAAACCCCAGGGGGTTCATTAATCCCCTGTACTACAAGGTGTGTTTATTGTTTCTTTAGCACTAGAGGAGAAAAAAAGGATAAAAGTGAGAAGCAGAGTGGAAAAAATTCAAGGCAAAATATCTGGAATGAAACAAGCTTTGGTAACTTCAGACATAAGACTGTCTTCCTAACACTGGTTTTTCCAATGCTTTAGGAAAGCAATTGGATTTCTCTCTATACCTTTCTCAGATGGAAATCACCAGTGTTACTTCACAAGCAGCATTATTTATCATTTATTTCCCAGCCAGCAAAGGAAAAGTTCCTTTGCAATGAGACAAATTAATGGGACAGGAGTGGGGATTTCACTTTCTAGGTTCTGTAAACCTAATACTCAGACGATAAGAACAACCTTGATTTTAGCCTGATCTTAAGGCATCTTTAAGCCTGAATACAAGGCAGATCAACCTTTAACTCTGTATTTACATACAGACTTTGCTACTTGAGTAGGAGACTCCAGAGGAGCCTTCAGCACTTACCCCGTCCATCAACTGAGTTGCGTATCTAAAATGCTCGTTAATTGGAGAGTCGGCCACGTACTTAAACTTGGACTTGGTCTTCTCAAACGACTCCTTGTACTTGCACTGGAGAAAACCAGAACCAGACACACACACAAAAAAAATCCCCATTTTAATCTAAAGAAGGGCCAGGCAATGAAAACACGATTTTACAGACAAACCCTGGTAGAATTATTGCACAAGTGTGTTTAAGCTTTCTACAAACAAATGGTTGTAAATGTACGGCCCTTGTCAAAACGACGTTCAGCAACATCTCTGACTGTTTTACTCACCCCACTGTAGAGCACTTTATTCCGTTCTGCCAGGACAAAAGCTGGAGTATCCCATGCGTAACACCCTGTCCCCCTGAGCCATGCCAAGTCTTCCTTGTATTTAACCTTCAGAAAAGAAGTAAAAGGATGCAGTTTTAAGGAGATTATCAGTGCTGAAAGGACACCTCAGGGTGTGGCAAACAATTACATCCATTATTACTCCATTATAAAATAAATCAGTTACTCATGCTCTTTGGAGGGACTCAGTGTCCCCACATACCTAATCTATCATTAACTATTGGAGTCCCTGTGTGAATTAAAAATATTTATTCTTGGACAATTAAAAGGTCATTGTATAATTACAGATATGTACAATTACAGGTCGTTACAGGGTTAACAGACAAATGCAATTGAAATGAATTGGGATTGCTCTGTTAATTTGAAAAGGAGATGAGCTGCAATTTTAGCCATTGGAATCACTCTGTCATTTCACAGATCAGGTGAAATTTTAAATCACCTAAAAAATTTCACCTGCCTTCCCTTTCTTTATAAAGAAGGCTTTGGTTTCATTTTGGAACCCTACTTACAACTTATCCATGAACTCTCTGAACTCACATCACTAATGGCATCCGTGACCAGGCGATGATGGAAATGCTCCGGACGGTCTGGGATTGATCTCCAGATTCCCAGCTGGCTCATATAATTCTCCTTATATTTGATCTACAAAGAACATCAAAGAATTAAGTAAAACAATTTAAAAGACCACACAGTTTCATGCGTTTTTCTGAAACACCGGAACCAGGAGTGGAAATGAGATTCACCTTCGTAACGCCAAACGCAACCAAATCTAATATTCCAGAGAAGGAAATAATCTAATTTTGTCTAATTATTTCACACACTTCAATGGAACAACAGCATGTTGTGGGTTGTTAAGTGACAGGCACTAGCTGGGAATAGAACTGCTGTACATACACTGCTGATGTCATCGGTGACCTTGCGATGGTAGACGATGTCCAAGGCGTCCTTCACCGTGTGGTACTTGCCCTTCGTGTTCTCAAAGGTCTCTTTGTAGCGCAGCTGGGCACAGAAAAAAAAATCACACATAAAACAACATTTTCATCTGCCAGGAACTGTTTCAGTTAAAGTGCTTAGGTCTAAGGAGTGACATCCGGGGACGTGTTGCTGTCCAACCCCCTCGTGCGAGCCCTGAGGGATCTGAAGAAGCTGCAGTTGCCCACAGTCAATTGTAATTTGACTGAGACTTACGGTGGAAATTTGAGAGAATTTCACCCAGTTCACTTTCAGACTGGGAAAAAATGTCCCTGTTTTCACAGGACACAAGCGCCACTTTTGGCATAAAAAACTGCTTATCCCTTCTTCCATGTCCTGATCTAGAACGAAGCAGGGACATGATCCCAGTCTGTGCTGAAAGGCTTTCTCAGAGGAGAAACTGAGATATGCAGAAGAGCTGGGATGCTCCTTTAAAGTATTTTAAAATCACTTTTAAGGAGGCAGTAAGACTAATTAATCCCTAGAACAAAACCCCAGCCCAGCACACGTCCTTTCATATCCTGTTGGTTCTGAAATACGAGGGAAAGATCTCCCAAATGATGTTCTGTCCATTGCCTTAAATCCCAAAAAACTGTTCCATGCTTGAAGGAAAAAATATCAATTTCACCTTAATAACCTTCTGTGCAGCAGCTCAGATAATTTTTCCCTCTAATCCACTCCTGAATTAAAAAATGAACACATTCTCAGTGACAGGGCAGTTTACTTCTAACATAAAAAGAGATGAAAAAAGCTGGTAAAAGGTATTCCATCCTGGTTCCAGCATCAATCATTTCACTCCAGTCTGCACCATTTGGAGACTTGATGTGTAAGGAAATTACTCTAAATCTATTTTTCCTTTGTTCAGTGCAGCAGAAAATGAAAATTAATTATAATAATTGAAAAAAAAAATTACAGCGACATCGCTTCAAAACTTAATTATCTCCATAATATCAAATGGAAATAGACATGCAAATGGAGTGATCTCATTCATGACCCACACTGGGATATTCTAGGCTTTGAATTCTTGCTCCCTATTGATTATTTGCTGGGTTTTTGTGGAAAGAACTCAAGGGAAAGCAGCAGTGGAGGTGCTCCTGGAGTACTCACATCACTGGCATTCAGATAGGCCCTCTTGGCTCTGATCAGGACTGGCGTGTCAGGGACAGGGGTGTATTTGTGCTTCATCTTCTCATACTGGGTTTTATACTTTTTCTAAGAGACACAGCAAAAGGGAAGAGTTATAATTGCAATCTTTGCCAACCTGCAAACAAGCACTTAGAAACAGGTATCTTATAAAAGACAGAAACATATTTTAAAAATGGTTTATTTTACTAGAGCTTAAAAGGAAATATGAGAGTTAAGCATAAGAGAGGAAAAACTAAATGTAAGGAAAACAGACTTGAGCCTTGAAATCACTACTAAAATCAGAAATAAAACTTCTAAAGAGTTCAGCATAGTGGTACCAAATTAAAAAAGCAATATCTTACCTCGCTGATCATGTCCTTGATTTGCCTGGCATGTGTAAAGGCTTGAGTCTGACCATCAGCGTGATGATGGGGCCTCTCTTTCGTGGCAAGTTCCACGTACAAGTACTGCAGCAAGGAGAAAATAATTAAAAAAAAAATATCCACTGCAAGTAAATTCTACTTTATAACTCTGAAAAATGTCTGTAAATTCAAAATACAGACATAACCACACAACTTTCTACATTGATTTGAAATGGCCTGGACAGATTTTGCTAAAAGGGACCCCCTGATTATTTTTTCATTAATTCAAGTTTTTCACCTGGCTCTGTATTTTTTGTCCTTCTTTGGCTCTTCTCAAGTCAGGTGTGTCCAGGATGGAAGTGTATTTTGTCTTCAGCTCGTTGCCTGCAGCTCTGTAAACCAGCTGGGAAAAAAAGACAGGTCCATGAATTATTTCTTCTGTTACACATGTTCATTTAACAGCTTTGCAATTAAGACATTTCATCTATTTCAGGAATTAAAAAAAAAACAGGGAGAAGTTAATTATAGCTATGAAACTGTGCAAAAATAACATGGAACTTACTTCACTCAAATGTGTTTTTAGCTCCTGAACTGCTCTGTATCCAGGAGTATCCAACACCACGTTGTATTTGGGCCACATCTTCTTTGCAGTACTAGTGTATATGTAATTAGACTGGAAAGGAAAAGCAGTTTTATTTAGGAAGCTTTTATTATTCCTGGTAGGAAAGGAAATTTTACAGCGTAAAGGAAATTTTTATTGTAAGCTGGCAGCTCTTTGAAACAACTAATTGGCTGCATGGAGAGAAATTTTGTCACAGGTCTTTGCTCGTTTTCATGAGTAAGGAGTATTGCCCTTCCTGAACGCACAGAAATAAATCAAATGTTGTTATAGGTGGTCCCAGAAGGAAAAAAAACTCTTACCCAAAGCTTTTTGAGGTCACGAGCACGGACCATGTCAGGAGTGTCATACAGGAAACAACCCAGGCCCTTCAACCACCTCAGGTCCTCCTTGTATTTAATCTGTGAGAGAAAGAAAAATGAACAGTGAACTTTGGGGAGAATCTGACTCATCAGCCCCTAACTACAGTGACAAAGCGTTTATTTAATACAGAATAGAATGGAAATGAGCAAAGGCAAATCCCGCTTTAAGCATAAAACACTAGGCCTGTTTTTCCAACACCCGAGCAGGAGTCACTCACATCACTTGTGATGTCCCCAACGTAGCGGCAGTGCAGCACGTGGGGGGTGTAAGGCAGGGAGATCAGGTGCCCCTGCATCTTGAAGAAATCTGACTTGTAGATCAGCTGAAAGGCAGAGAGAAAAAACAGCATTTCACATGTTGGGTCACTGGATAATCCGAATTTTCTCTGTTTGTTCCGTTGGGAAGGCACCTACATCACTGACAGCTTCCTGGGTCGCTCGGACTTGCCGGATTTCGGGGGTGTCTGGAGTGGTGTGGATCTTGTCCTTGTTCTTGTGGTACGTTGCCCTGTAGAGCCTCTGTGACAGAAGGGACAACATTCTACATTTTTAACATGTTTTAAAACATTTTAACACAGTTTAAAACACTTTAACACACTTTATAGCATTGAAACAGCAAAGCAGTTTGGCACAGTGGAAGCACACTTCTGACACAAACAGGCTGTTTTCTAACCAGGCAAAGATTTTCCACAGCTGTTTTCAACAGCAGCAACTTTAATCTTTATCAATTAAATAATTCATGGAGAATCTCAGGTTCTAATCCTAAAAACATGTAAATATGTATATTTAATTTTCATCCCATTAAAGCCAATGATCAAAGGAGTGAGTAAATACATATAAAAACTAAAACTGTTGAGACCCAATGTCATACAAATATTAATAATTTCTATTCAACTTTAACCACAGAGCAGCGGATTGGCCAATAAAATTAGGCTGCAATTTTACATTATGGTAACAGTTTTACCCTGTATTCATGATTCTTTGCCATTCTTGACGGATATTTATCTAAACTGCTCTTAAAAGCCCCAAAGGACAACCTCCCAGTCAATGTACTGCCACCATTCATATTTTGGGCCCTACAAATACCACTGAAAGCAAATACATATATTTACTGTACCTCATTAACGACTTGATTCACTTTCCTCACATTTTCAAAGCCAACATCTTTAGGCCCCAGAGTATAACCTTTGGCTTTCATGTGTTCATAGGCTTCTTTGTATTTCAGCTATCAAGTGGAAAAAACATAGAGAATCTAAGTTTGATTGTGGTTTTACTTACACTGCACTTCTGACAGCAATTTGTGCTGCATAAAGAGCCAGATTCTTAGGGAGAAATAAATCAGATGTAGCTATATCAGAGTTAAATACCTTTATCATATGGCCCAAGGTTAATAATATATTACATTTATATATATATATATTACATTTACTGTATTAGATTTCTCTTGCATCTAATAAGGTATTTCACGTTCCTGAGACAATTCATATTTTGATAGTAATTGCCCAAGTTGAGAGTCTCTTGTCTGGGACTGTTGACCATTCCCATGGTGCAGGAGGATTTAATCCAGGACTTACATCACTGCCAATGTACTGGACGTGTTTGGCATGTTGGAAGTTGGGAGTATCCGTGGGAAGGCTGTATCCAGTGGGCAGAGCATTCACACCAGCCCAGCGATACAAATTCTGCAAGAGGAGGAAGAGAGAGTTTGTGTAACATTTGAGGTCAAAACCTCAACCTTAGGAACCTCTGGATCACAAATGGCAAAAGCTTTCCCTCGTGTCTGCATTAAATGCATCCTAAATGTAAGTAAGTAAGGATATTTTCCCACTTTCATTTTAGAGCGGTGACATGTGGCTTCATCTGAAAAGCTGAAAACAGACATTAGCATAGAAAAAACTTGCTTTTAGCATGAGAAGCTCTGTGGACCCTGAAGTTTCCTACTCACCTCACTCTGTATCTTGTTTGCATTATAAGCCCGCTCCAAATCGATGGTTTTATCAGTAGAAATCATTTTGCCTTTAACATTCTTCACATAATCACCACGATACACAGCCTGGGAAAGAGAAAAAAATCCTGGTTGTGGTGTTCCCTCACAGTATGTGCTGTTTGCATGAAGAAATAAAACCTGGATGGAAGTTCTTTGGCTTCAGGCTGTTAAGGATTTTAGTGATTGTGTCTACAGTGAGCTGTAGATAGCCAGCAATGATTGATTAAAATTAAATTATTAAAAATCTATATTAAAAGTCACATTTCTAGGACTTGTGAGGTAGTGGCATACGGAATGCTGGGGTGGGAGGTGAAACAAACACTTACTTCACTTAAATTCAAGGCACTGAGGACATTCTGGACATAGACAGGGGTGTCTGTGACCACAGTAAAGTCCTTCTTCATCTTTTCTGCCTTAGATTTGTACTTAATCTGCAGAGAAAAATGCAAGAGCTTTGATTAGGAAGTCTAGTCATTGGCAATTGAATTTATTATTATATTTACTATGTATTTTAGCACTGAACTATTCTATTAGTGAACCAGCATTGAAACAGAAAGTATATTGAAATTATGGCTGGTTGTTTATTGAATACTTCAGTAGAGACGGATATATAACATCTTCCAGATTACATCTGAAGTAGAATAAAGCTACAGTGGGGTGAAAAAACCCTTCTAAGAAGCAAAGTCAGTGTATTGACTCACATCACTGCGGAGATCATAGGCATGCTTGGCGTGGAGGATTTCTGGGGTGTCCCAAACAAAGCAGCCAATGCCTTTCAGCCAGTTCAGATCATCCTTGTAGATCACCTAAAGTGTCAGAGCGGAGAAAATCCATAAGAATTCCACCAGGATCTAATCCCTTATTGCTAGTCTGAAACACGACTGTCAGCTAAGGTTTCTAGTACTTTGACTTCTTTGTTTGAAAAAAACCAAAACAATTACTTTTGGAATTTAAATGATGTTTCTTCATTCCTTTAATGTGGCAAATAAATTAAAAATCTTAATTTTTTTTTTAAAAAACTATCCGCATATCCTACTGGACACTGATTTACTGACAGATCCCAGGCCGGCCCCTGGGCTCACCAGTGAGTAGAAGCTTCACACAAACAGGAATTTCTCAGACTTCCAAAGTTTCCACACCTTATGCAACCAAATAAAGGACGATTTACAGCCAGGGATGGCTGAGCTGGTAGAACTGTAATGCCGTGACCCAATGTCTACAGCGATAACACTGAAATTATTGGAATTGTTGCCTAGAGAGGTTGTGGACTCTCCATGCCTGGAAGTGTCCCTGGCCAGGTTGGAGGAACCCCGTCTAGTGGAAGGTGTCCCTGTCCATGGCAGGGGGTGGGAATAGATGGACTTTAAGGTCCCTTCCAACCCAAACCAGTCTGGGATTCTGTGATTCAATGCAACCGAGCCCCATCTCAACTACACATTTACTGCCAAATGTTCCAAAACCAGCGCAGTGGGGTCAAGCGGCCACCTCAGAGCGCTCCAACTGAATTTTGGCTGAATCGTTCCTTCCAGCAGAGCAGAAACCCAAGAATCTTCTGAAAGGTGAGCCAGGAAGATGAGGTGTGTGAACTCACATCACTGACTTGGTCGGTGACCATTCGCACGTGGCTGTTGACCTGCAGGTCGGGGAGGCAGATCCACTCGTGCAGGCGAGTGCGGTAATCCACCTCGCTGATCTTCTGCTGAGCATCCTTGGCAGCAACGATGTCCATCATGTCTGGGATGATGTGCACCTTGGCTTTAGTCTTCTCATAGGTCTCTCTGTACAGTCTCTGAGGGGTCAGAGCAGAACATTAATGATTCTGAGCATAAACTGTTGGTAAAGTTGAAGAAAATCCTTGATATCGCTTTGGCCGTGGTAAAATTTACACCCTGCCTGCTCTAAAAATAATTTGCAGAACCTTATCAAGGGTGATAAAATACGATTTGGTCAATTTACATTGTGCTGGTGAGTTAAAAGGAGGCAGAATGTGTAGTTTCACCTTCACACTAAAGGTTCGGTTGTGCAAGCAAAGTAACACTTGAGTCAAAAGCTTAGATTTGTAGGTGTATTCTAGAGTTTAGCAATTCCACTGCCAAATGCACATGGAAATGGGACACCTGGATCAACCTGGGTTCTCTGAGTGGCATCTGGCGTGGTTTTATCAGGAGAACACACCCCCAAAGCCAACACTTACATCAAGGTTGAGCTTCCCAACTCTGAGGCACCGTTCCGTGTTGGGATCATCCTCCACCCCCCTGGGGATTGTGTACAGTGCTTTGAACTTATCATATTCCTCACGGTATTTGACCTGAGCAGGAGCAAAGAGACGCAACAAATAACTGACTGCAACGAGTCAACTGTAGTTTTGGAACAAAAGTCATCAGTAGCAAAATATTTAGTTGAGTCCAACAAACAGAGAAAAGCTCTAAAGCACAATCTGGGTTTTCTGTTTTATCTTAAATGGCAAAGGAAGCACATCATAACCATCCTGTTGTAAAAATAACAGCTGACTCCGAGATTTTAAAAGGAAATTGATGTAGAATAAGGCATTTATTTATTATTGTTCCAGCTCTTTCATTTAAAGAGATCCATGGAGTGATCTCATAATCCTCAGTTCAGTAAAGCATAAGATGTTCTTCTATACTTAATAAAGCATTATTTAAAGGTTTTTTTGGCATTTTTCTGACCTGGATGCTCATGAAATTCAGACTAAAAAATCCCTAACCACACACTTCCAAGAAATAGTTTTGATTACTATAAAATGTGACTTTTTTTTTCCATGACAAGAAGTCACAAAGGACAATTATCCGAATGATTATCACAGAAAACTAATTATCTACAGATACATGTTAGATCTCAATTAAAAAGAGAAAAATAAATGAAATCTTAAAAAAGCTTTTTATACCTCTCGTGTATGCAAGGCATGAAGGATTTCATTGTTATAACTGATGATCTGACAAAAAAAAAAGGCATTTAATTCACTTACAATGCTGGCATTGTGCTTCAGCTCCTTGGCACGTGCCAGGGCTACAGAATCTGAGGGTATTGCATATCCAGTGGCCTTCACTTTATCCCAGGCTTTCCTGTAGAGATTCTGTGGGGAAATAGAAGGTCTGTGTGAGTGGCAAATTTCTTTTCCTGAGTAATAACCAACAACCAAGAGAAATCAGTAGAAATTTCAGTAGAAATCCAAAGCCCTTTTGGTTTTATTCAGACCCTGTAACTCCTCCTTAATATCAAGTTTAATCTTGACAGGGCACATAAAGGGTGATAAAATGCTTCCTAACTCTTCCTGTTTGTTCTCCTACGAGGTTTTGATTTTGTTCAGGTGTAATTTTATTCAGGGAATCCATTTACTAATGCATATATTTTGACAAGACTGGAATTATGGTTAGAAAACAAACCCTCTGCCTGAAATAAAACATCTTCTCACCAGTGAAGTGGTGCAGAGGATTATCACTGGCTTTGAGAAGCTCCTTGTTTGGATATTTATCTTCAGACAGTGGGAACCAACAAAAAACCAAAACAGAAGTAGCACCTTTAGAGGAAAAAGGGTGTTTAGAAACACTTACATTGCTGTAAAGATGTTTCAAATTCTGAACTCTTTCAGAATCCGCTGTTTCAGTCACAGTTGTGTACTTGTCCTTAGTTTTATGGAATTCTTCCTTGTATTTCACCTGGAAATGAAAGCCAGATTGAGTTCATTATTTCAGTTCTTGGAAGGAAGATGGGGAAAAGCCTGAGTGGGAGAAGAGGGGGTTCTCACCTCACTGGCATTGGCAGCACTCTGCAGAGCAGTCACATAGACGGGGGTGTCTGTGACCACACTGAAGTTCTGGAAGTTTTCCTTTCCTGCAGATGTGTATTTTATCTAAGGAAAACAAACAAACAAAAAACTCATTAATGCTGAAAACAACCTGGGAATTCCCTGCCAGCTTCCTTTAAAATCAGTTCTGAAGCCCGGGATTACAGCTCAGTTAAGACCAATTCTAAAAGTGACAGGTCATAAAATACAAATATTTAATATAAAGCCAGTCTGAACTAAGGAATAATGAAAATTATACATCACTGGTGGGTTAAGAGCACAACCAGCAAGGTCGGAGACACTATTTTCCCAACAGAAATATCTCCCTGAGATATCTTGTCCATACAGAAATAAAAAAGTTGTATCTTGTCACTGTTAAAAACCACAACCTTGCTGTCCCTCCATTCTCCTGAGCTTTCTGCTCCTTCAATATCACAAGTGATGTCTCTACAGACAGAACTCAAACCCTGTATTATTACAGATTTAACAAAATATTTTTGATGTAACAGGAATTATTTCTTTCTGCTCTGGACTAGAACAGGTGTCAACCCCAGTGAATCATAAAAAAAACCCTTATAAGTCTTATAAATATTTCCTTATTCAAGAAAACAAACTTACTTGACTCTGGAGGTCATAGGATTTCTTAGCCTGTATGATTTGTGGAGTATCCCAGACATAACATCCAAGTCCCTTCAGCCAGTTCAAGTCATCTTTATACACTGCCTACACAGATGTAAAAAGAACATTAAGTCAGGAAGAAATCTGCCTTCTGCTTGAAGAAAACTAAGCAGAAAACTAGTATTACTCCTGAGAGTATTGTTCAGGGTGAGGGAGCACTGGGACAGGCTGCCCAGAGAGGATGGGGAGACTCCTTCTCTGGAGACATTCGAATCCCAGCTGGTCGTGATCCCATGCAACCCGCTCTGGGTGAACCTGGGTTGGATTGGATGATCTCCAGAGGTCCCTTCCAACCCCAACCACTCTGGGATTCTCTGATTAAAAAAACCAGTATTTGTTTCTTCTCTATTCAGTGTCTTTGACTCGTGCAAACCCAAAGCAGAAGGCCACCACTGAATCTGAAGCAGGATCACTCAGGAATTCTGATGGAAGTTTAAATGTGAGCACGGAGACCATCTCATGGTCTGCTGAAGGATTTTTACCCACAGGATTTGCAAGAGGAACTAAACCAAAGAACTGTGCACAGTAATAGGCCAGGCAATTAACACACCATCAAATTTCCTTAGGGAAGTGGATTGGCCCAAGCTGGGATACTGCTCACCATGGAATATGAGAACATGTTATGACTCAGAGACCATTCCCTCAGCTCACATAACCCCACATGAACAAGGAGAAATCTTTTCCAGACCCACAGGATCCAGAAGGATTGTGGATGCTGTCCTGGCCCCTGTGCTAATTACAGCATTCCCAATTATAATTCACAAGGATCACTGCAGTGATTGGTACTGTGCTACTAAGATTCTAAAGCCACAGTTAGTAATTTCACATTTAAATACTATGGAAGATATTTGAAAGCATTTTATATCTAAACACCTTGGAAAAAATTACATTAAAAGTACCACTATAATGTCAAATAAGTTCAAGGAGTGTTTGGACAATGCTTTCAGGGACAAGGGTGGGATTTTTGGGGTGTCCTGGGCAAGGCCAGGAGTTGGACTGGATGGTCCTTGCGGGTCCCTTCCAGCTCAGGATATTCTGTGATTTTACAGAAATGATAAACATACATCACTCAGAATTTCCTGGGCTCTTCTGGCTTGAATAACATCATTTTCTTCAGGGGAACAGTTCCACTGATGAAAGTAAGTTCGGTATTCCAGGTCACTGAGGATATGCTGGCACTTCTTGGCCAGCACGTGGTTCATCATGTCACTTGGAATATGGACATTTTTCTTGGTGTCTTCATAATTCTTTCTGTAGGCCAACTAAAAAGGAAGGATTGGGGAAAGGGGGAGAGGAAGTAAGAATTATTTTCTGCATGACTTTGACTAATAGGGCACAGCATAATCTGAGACCTGATTTCTGGATTTGGTAGCTAAACTCCCATGGGATTCAACAGCATGAAACCTTAACTTTGATATTAATCACCATTTATTCTGATGAGGTTCTGGAAGGACAAGAATGACCTTCTTCACTTGCAGTTTTAACAGCTGGCAAGAAAATTAATAAGACTTCAAGATTTAAGAAGTCCTATGCTACAAACATGGTTTTCATCAAATTAAAGACAGAATATTTGGGATTACAGTGATTTTATGCCCTGCAAGAAATACTTGCTGTATATGCAGTGGTGAGACAACAGCAAAACAACACATGTGCACTTACTTTTCCAGTTCTTAAATTCCTATTTCAACTCAAAATCTACACTTTTATTTGTAAAGCAAAAGAATCCCAATTTCTTACTCCTCATATTCTCAAACTGAAATAGAAATCACTTTTTCCTATTCTATGTCTTTCTTTTTTTCCTATTCCATGTCTTTCTATGTCTTTCATTTCCTATTCTATTCTGCCTTTCCTATTCTAGTATTGTCTAATAATTAAACAAATCCTTCCTTTATCTCCTAAATAATTTCAACTTTTTTTAAAAATTTCAATTAGTTAACCCACATCTAAAATAACCAGTCAGGAAACACAAACTTGTTGGAATCACTCTGACTGATGTTCTTGTGGATTGAGGAGTCCAACTTGACCTTGGAGGTCTTTTCCAACCTTAATGACTCTGTGATTCTATAATCCTATTAAGCATTGAAGTATTTATGTTTGAATAGTGAAATAGTGAATTTCATTCGTGAAATAAATAGTGAAATAAAGGCCGTGGAAGATGATCTGCTCAGATCATTCTCTCCTTACCGCGCTCCTCATTTTCTGGAATTCCAGCGAGTGAACAACACCGGGGAAATCCCCAATTTCCTTCCCAGCCAGGTAATGGCCTTTCAGCTTCTCATATATTTCCTTATATTTACGCTGCAAAATATT
>VZRE01009773.1:0-109966 GCA_013396775.1 Cephalopterus ornatus
TCTACAAAATCTTATTGCATCTGCAACAATTTGGGAGAGTGATGGTATTCAAATGAGGCTTGTGAAACAGGAAACCAGAACATTACAAGGGCTTGGCTACTTGTATTCAAAAAACCATTCTAAAGAAGTTTGATTCTAAAAAAGATCATAAAGTCCATAAAGGAGTGGCCACTGCTCCAGCTATTGTACTGCTCTGGCGCTAATACCTACAACCTTGCTGGTGGGGACAGTATGCTCAGTCACAACATCAAAGACTTGTAGGCAGTCCTGAGACCTGTCCGGACAGAGACTAGTTTACATTTGAATGAATTGCAGAGCACAGGTATTTCTAAAGCCTATTTGTGTGTTTCTAAACCTACCTACGTTTTTGAAAAGCTTACTCATACGTTAAGGAATTGATGAGTGAAGTCTCATCAGCCTTCTAAGCCCTGGTAGTTCTCAAAAAACTGACATCATGAACTCTGAAGGCAAAACTGCTAGTTAAAAATCAGTTGTTGGTAGTTCTTGATAGTGTGTTGATAGTTCTTCTGAAAAAAGAATCTGGAATATGCTCTAATATTCCCTTCTTCTACAAATGAGGAAAGCATGCCTTTGTATTAGTTTTGTATAAGTATTGGGTATCTTCAAAACACTGATGTCTTGCAGTACATTTATGCAGTGTTACCAGAACTGGAGATAATTATCCAGGTGAAACAGATTCTTTTCCCATACAGATCTGGCATATCTCTCAGGGGAAAATAGTGAAGCAGTACAACTTTTTTTTGGTGCATATTCAGCTTTAGATTTTAAAGAGCATGGCCTTTTTTGGGGAAAGGTTACGTATGAATTGCTTCAATATATTATCATACCAAGAAACAGCAAGTGTTCCAATGAATATTTAGGTGATGGTATTTCAGTGGCTTTTTTCTCTTGTCTTGACCCACGACTGATCAATTGTAAATCCTAGAAAAATACATCTGGACTTCTCAAAGCACGCTCTTTAATTCTGGCCCAGATGCTTTTGTCACCTTTAGATTTTGTTGCAAAAAATTGCTTGCCCCTTAAAATGTCATTCCTCTCACTCCTCTCTAGACTTTGCAGTAGCTCACTTCTTTCATGTTAGAAGATTTCTGGGGCACTTGTAATGCTAAGTGTGAGGTCACAAGAGGAACATATTTCCAAGTGACATTTGTAAAAAAAATGCAAAGTTGATGCTCTAAGGGCAGAGCAGGACATCCACTGAAAACACTTGTATTTCAGAAAGATAACACTACATAGAAGCTGGGATATTCTGGGTTTGAATTGGGGATTATTTAACTTTCATAGAATCATAGCATCATAGAATAGTTCAGATTGGAAGGGCCCTTAAAGATTGTCTAGTTCCAACCACCTTGCCATGGGCAGGGACAACTTCCACTAGACCAAACTGTTCAAAGCCCCATCCAGCCTTGCCTTGAACACTGCCAGGGATTAGGTATTCACAACTTCTCTGGGCAACCTATTCCAGTGCCTCACCACCCTCACAGTGAAAAATTTCTTCTTCATATCTAATCTAAATCTATTCTTTTTAAGTTTAAAGCCACTTCCCTTGTCCTATCTCTCCATGCCTTTGTCAAAAGCCCCTCTCCTCTCTTCTGGGCCCCCTTTAGGTAGCAGAAGGCTGCTCTATGGTCTGCCTTCTTATGTTGGGGACCTCAGAGCTGAATGATGAATGTTGGGGGACCCAGAGTTGAACACACTACTCCTTTCTCATCCTTATTGCCTTATACAGAAACTCCAGTGAGCTCCTAGACATTCATAGGAACAACAGAGGAGCCACAGGAACCACTGTGATATGCAGTTTATATTTCATCGGTGTGTATTTTACACCACTCTTTCCCAACCTTTCCCAAAGTATCAATTCTCTCATCTGTCCTCCTGTACAGTTTAAAAGATATAATACCCAAATTTCTCCCATCAAACAGCATTTTCCCCTCTGATCTTTAGATTTCTTTAGATCTTCAATCTAGAGAGTCACCTTTCTACCAATTATGTTTCTCACAAAAGCGGACAATCTTCAGAAACTTTGTGCATACCTATCTGAGCAAATATTAACATGAGTTGTTTGGGGGGGTTCCCCTCTTTTTTTTTTACTGTTACAGAAGATTTAGGAAAAAATATTACTGGAGAAACTAATAAACAGTTATTTTAAAACAAATTCTTGCAAAGAAATATAATGCAAATAAAATATTTTTAAGCATAAGATGTAATCTTTTTTTACAGAGATACATAGGGCTGTACAAGCCAGTTACACAAAATCATGCATATTTAATTTTGATTTCTTCGACTTTTAAACTTATGTTTAAACTAAATATTAAGCATCTTAGAAAAGTAACATCTTTTTACATTATATGTTACTACATCTAATAAAAATAATGCCCAAAAATAACTGCTTAAAAGAAGAACTTAGAATGTGTCTTGATTGGTTTTTTTTAACTTTTTGGGATATAGCCAGATGTTGGTTTACAGAACAGCTGGAGCTGTTCAGCAGATGACAGTTCCATAGATGTTAGTTATCACTCCTCACTTGAGATGTGATAACTGGATTCATGACTACTGCTGGCCCATTTCAGGCCAAATAAACCAGATTGTTTTAAGGAAGCAATGCAAGTCATTTAGGCAAATTCAATTTACTTATACTGAACTGAACTAAGAATGAACCCAGAAACATACCCACATTTATTCCACCTAATTCTACTACAGTGCAAAACCAAAAAGCCCAGGACTCCTATATAGACATTGAAAAGAAGGAGAAGCATCTCTAGAAGGTGATTCTTTCCATCTGAATCACTACGTGTAAATGCTTCAATCTCTTTATCAACTATCAGGAAAGTTTGAGCTACTAGTTTAGATTCAACTACCATAAGGGCATACAAGTTGATTCCTGTCGTTAGTTAGAATAAATTAAAGTCTCAAAGACTGCTTCACATAAGAGGGTAATATGTGAGGTGTTTAGTGGATGAGGAGTAATTCTTTCTTAAACAGTTGCAGCTGTAGCAGGCAAGATCTTTATAACTGATATATTAACTTTTCCATAGGTCTGTAAGACAAAGTCATATTGGGATTGCTTGTAACCCTTATCAAATCCTTTCTTTTAAAGTACAATTATACCTTTACATCCCTTTTGGAAAAAATACCCACATGTAACAGTAAGATTCTTGGTATGAACCAAGATTATTCATTTACTTTGTACCACTTTGTGGGATGCTGTACTTTTTCTCTGTGTGGTAAATCCATCCCACAAACCAGTAAAAGGGAAAAGATAAGACACACATTCCTAATTCCTGTTTACTTTCCTTTCATTACTTTGGGAGGAGTGGAAGGGTTAAGTAGTTCAGCGAAGTCGAAAGAGAACAAGTTTAAGCAACTGGATCATGGAGATAATTACTTTTATTTATACTTACTGCTATATTAATGTTATTATTATTTAAAATAGATTAGGTACAGTTATGTCTTCACTGGAGAATTAGCTGAAGTAATGTGGGTATGAGCATCCAAGGTACTTTAACTGTATTTGAACAGGAACATTCAAGTCATTTAAGTCTTCACTGTCTATGTTGCAAGAAAATTATGCCATAGAAGTTTTCTGTTACAATACCTGACATTCTCTAGACTTCTTCTAGTGAATGTGGAAGAGCTTGCTTGTCTTTATAGATCTGATGGAAGAAAGTGACCTTATTGTGAGAAGGCTGTGAAGCTGTTTAGCAGATATCCTCAGTAAAAAGTGATCATCTTGCTAATTTGAGTAAGAATCCACCTGCCAAAATGAAAAGCCAAAGGTTTTACTGGTCTGGAGTAAAGCACCTAATCTTGTTTTTCTAGGAGCTGCTGAACTAATCTAACATCTCACTGATGACAAAAGGGAGAGCCTTGGTCCTCCACCCTTCCTTGTTGCTGTCTGAGTGCTTGTTGGATCCATCGTTCACTAATCCAAAAGAAAACTATTCTTTTTGTTTGTTTGCTTAGATAGTTGGTTGGGGTTTTTGGTTATTTTTGTTCAAAATTAGACATTTTAGCTGGATCACGGTCTTTCAGCCATGAAAGACCAGTCTTTCAACGAAACAGTGGACATTGCCAATATTGGAATGGGGAGGGGAGAAGAGAGGGAGAGGAGAGGGAGAGGACAGGAGTAAGAAAAACAGGAAGAAAGGGATATGCTAATGCTGCTGACCTGCTACCGTACCAGTAAATGTAGTGGCAAGTGTGTGCAGAATTGCTTTTATGCTTGTTACACTCCGTATTTTAAGTTACAAGCTGCTTGGAGCAATTACATTTATTTAAGCCTTTTGCTTCGTTATTACCTCAAGTTCACGTCCGGAGAAAACACTACTGTGCTTTCTCTAAGAGAATTTCTTTTAATTTAGTGAGAGAAATAAGGCATTTTGGTAAAAGATTTTACATATAACAGGTAATATAACTGAAGAAAAGCATTCTACTAAAACACCCAGCACAGAGACCCATTCCACAAAAACACCCACTGCAGACAATCAATATACCAGCTTTAGTAAAACACAATTCATTGGGTTTAAGTTACCCACAGGAGAACAAAAAGAGTAAAAGAAGAAAAAAGAGTAAAAGAGTAAAGAAGGAAGAAAGAAAGAGAGAAAGAGGCAGAGGAGAGAAAAATAGTTATCGTAAAGATTTGATGGTTCACATGGTGC
Organism: Cephalopterus ornatus; assembly: GCA_013396775.1. Classification (NCBI taxonomy): domain Eukaryota; kingdom Metazoa; phylum Chordata; class Aves; order Passeriformes; family Cotingidae; genus Cephalopterus; species Cephalopterus ornatus. The sequence goes on from VZRE01009773.1 coordinate 4,680, forward strand.
AGGCTGGAAGACAGGAGAGAGCTCACATGGAGCCTTGTGCATTCATAGAGTTTGGTTTTGCCTCCCAGGTGAAATATCTGAGTAAGGCAGGCCTTATCACACATATGAAGACCTAGGCCCAACCCTTACACACACACACACTCACACACACACACACACACACACACTGTCTCAGTGTGTTGGCTCCGACCCATATCAATACATAATTCAGTGAGGGTCAAATCCAGTATCTCACAATGCTCTCACTTTTTATGTATTGGTCTGTACATAGATGAGATAGAAAATAGCGTTAGAAAAGACAGAACGAAACTCTGTGAAATCTCATACCAGATATCTGCGTGCTACATTTCAGTATATTACCTTCAGTTTTTATTTCTAATGGATTTTAGAACAGAAAACTATTCCTTATCCTGGTTTTACAAGAAACAGAACAATTCTCTCAGTTTTTTCCCGTTAAAAGTTCAGTACATGCATAACGCAAACTTCTTAGTAGAAGGATCTAGCCTTATCAGATATTAATCTGTGCAAAAGCAAGAGACAATGGCAATTGTTACTTTTTAGGAAAATTACTTGAACATGAGAGAGAGTAAGGCTAATGACTGCTGCTGCATACTGATATTCCAACAAGTCTGAAAACATATGACCTATATTTGTAAAAACAACCATAAATTTCAACCTTTCTTTCCCTTCTCAAATCAACCATTGCTGTTCTGTCATGTAAGTGTCAAATCATGTAATTAGGTGTAAAGAGTCATGTGGTGCCAATATGTAATACTGGCACAGAATGAGGAATTCCTGGAAAAAAGTGACATTTGCAGGGTAATGCCAACTGTCCACATAAACCTACCATTGCTTGACTTTTGTGCTGACTTGTGAGAAGGCAAAATGCCATCCAAACAGACATTCGAGACTTCAGAGAGCATATGCATACTACATATTTGCAGGGAGCATAACTCCTACCAAGAATGTCAACTCATCCATCTGTCCTGAAGATACAGATCCAGAGTTATGGGAATGAGCCTCAAACGACCCATCAATAATTTGGATTAGTTGCTAACCGGATTCTTCTTCAACTGAGAGAAAAATTCTGGCCTACTACCCCCTGTCTAGGATTACAGATAATCATTTTAACAAAGTCTTTAGTGTTTCTCATCTCTGTAAAGTTATACATGATAGAGCATGGTGACTGTGCACCTGCTGCAATGCTCTGCCAGCACATTTCATGCTTCAGCTTTCACACAAACCGGTTTCTAAAATGATTAATGGAATTAGAATCAGGAACATTGTGTGTAAAGGTAAATGCAGCAGAAGTCACTTATATTAACCAGGTTAGAAGATACAAACCAGCCAAGTTTTTCAAGATGGTTGCTGCAACTCATATATCTGATGATGGCCTGGACGGTTTTACTCTGGTGAGGATGGTACTGTGGAAAGCACTTGACCCAAACTCTGGGTTTGCTCTGGAAGTAAAGACAACATATCTCTCTCGCCATGGAGCTCCGCCCAAGCTAATTAGCCCTGATGAGAATTCAGCTAATAAGCTTGGGCATAATGCCCTATATAAGGAAAAGTATTATATGTTTGCATGTTCTTGGATTATCACCCTGTAAGAAGTCATTGGGACACATGGAACCTTCCAGAAAATATGAAAATCAAAACCAAAACAACAAAAAAACCCACAAAACACTAAAAAGCACAAAACCCCCCAACCAAAACAAACAAAAAAACAAACTTGGAGTTACTGGTGAGAATAAATGAACATGTCCAAGCAGAAAACACTTGAAAGACTCATAGAAAGATTTGGAAGTTTACATTTTGTGCATGGGCTGTGAAACTGAAGAGGTGGTCAGCTAAAGGAGGGAGATAATTTCCTAAAAAATTGAAAGAAGTGAATATGATTTCTCTTAGTTAAAAAAAACCTGAGTTTCAGTGGCTGGGCTGAGAGCCAGAACCTGTCTGCAAGGGCACAGCTGGTAGAAGAAAAGTAGTTTCTAATGCTTCCTCCTGCCCCCTCCCCTCTACCCCCCATTTTATTCTGCTTTTCCTAACCATGTTTACTACATCAAACTGGTGAAAAAAATGCTCCCTAAACTCTTCTTAGGCATGGAATAGCTCATGAACATACTATTACACCCTTCAGCTTGCAAAATAGGGTGAGTGAATGCATATTGCCTATTGAAAAAGGTGTCTGTCTGACTTGTGCTAAATCCAAAATTTGCTAAGGCTCTGGCAGGGCATCTGCTTATCGTCCTAAGCCAAAAGCATGTTAGAGACCTCTCTGACAATATCACAGGCAATGAAGTTCCAATTCCCAGGAGATCTCTCTAGCAGGGTTTATTTTACTACTTCAACAAAATTTTAGGTTTTCTTTATTCAGAGAGTTATATATTCTGGGTTTTAGTCTACTAAAAACAAAATTAAAGCTCTGTTCGAATATCATTCTGTCTTTGGACTGAAGAAAATCTAAATGGATCTACCCTTAAAACCCTGGCTGATTTTGAGTCCTGTCACACCAAAGTCATACAATTTTATTAATTTCAGCACCTGCAGGTCGACAATCTGGTTGTACAGCTGGTGATGTTGACAGAAATTTGGCTTTTACAACCATGGGACCCACTTTGAGGATGGAGGACTGGAAGCAGAAGAGGAGATACTCCTTACAAAGTCGAGCCAAGATAATCTTTGCAAAAGTCTCGTGAAACTGATGAGGAGAGTTTTAAACTCGGAACAACAAAACTCATGGTAAAGTGCAGGATCAACAGTGCTGGAAAGCAAAGGTTCAGAATGATGGGAACAAGGGAGATCTCAGAAATTATAAAACAGGACAAAAGGAAATTCACCTCAGGCATACGCAGTGTAGGAAACAAGTATTAGGAAGTGGAAATGTGCATGTGGATGAAGGCTGATGAAAAACTTGACATGAGCCAGCAGTATGCAGTCGCAGCCCAGAAGGCCAACCTTCAAAAGAAGCATGGCCAGCAGAATGGAGGTGATTCTCCCCCTCTGCTCTTGTGAGATCCCACCCAGAGTACTGTGTACAGTTCTGGAGTTCCCAACATAAGATGGAATGGAACTGTTGGGAGCAAGTCCAGAGGAGATCCATGAAGTTGACAAGTGGTCTGGAGCACCTCCCATACAAAGATAGGCTAAGAAAGTTGGGGCTGTTCAGCCTGGAGAAGGGAAGGTTGGATTTAGACATCATGGCAACTTTACAGTATCTGGAGGGGGCCTACAGAGAAGCTGGTCAGGGAGCTGTCAGGGAGTGCAGCGATAGGACAAGGAGTAATGAGTAAAAATTGAAACAGGTGAAATTTAGCTTAGATATTAGAAAGAATTTTTTTTACTGTGAGGGTGGTGAGACACTGGAACAGGTTACTCAGGGAGGTTGTGAATGTACCAACCTCGGCAGTGTTCAAAGCCAGCTTGGATAAGGACTTGAGCAACTTGGTCTAGTGGGAGCTGTCCATACTCGTAACAGGAGGGATGGGACTAGATGACCTTTAGGTCCATCCCAGACCCTTAACATTCTACGATTCTGTGATTCTGTGTTCACAAAGCTACAACATCACTGAGATAACTGAGACATGGTGGGCAGCTGAAGCAACAACTCAGATTTAGGGGCATTCATTTTTCTTCACTGACTACAGAGGCAGCTAAGAAAGCTATGTCTAACTTTTAGATGACTGTTTTTAGATGTGAAATCCATTGTTGGTTTTAGACACTTTTTTATTTTTCTTTAGTGCCTGATTTTCAGAATGCTGAATGCCCAGCTTCCCTAAAATCTAGGTATTTAGGATGAGTGATATAAAGGTTTGCTTACTTCTGGAGAAAAAAAAATCTACCACACTTGTATGTGAAATGTGAACCGATGTTGAAAAATAATGAAGTCTTTCCAGCGCGGAGTACATACAAACACACATATGTAGACATGTATAATGAATACAGTTATTGATTCCAACAACTATAGATGAAAAAGATTTTGTTCAAAACTACTGTAGGCTCAGTCCTTATGAGGCAAGAGGTTAACCTGTCTGTGCATGAGTTTTGCAACTAAGTTTTAAGTCACGTTTGCCCTGCTAAAATGAGCAGAGCTGCAGCTGAGATGAATTCAAAGAACCCAACAAGACTATGACCCCAAATATCTTCAGCTTGTCTGTTTTTTCAGTGCTGTGAGCAATAAATATCAAGTGAGAGAATCCTATTGTATGCACATACAATGAAAAAATAACAATTGTATAAGACTGTATAATTAGTGATTATGAAGCATTGTACTAAATATAATACTCTGAATTTTTAAAATACCATGAGATACTCAAAACTCATACATAGGAAAAACCTGAGAAAGAGATTAGTTCTGTACTCTCTGACTTAACACACTTGAAAATCAACAGATAAAAGGGAGCAAATTGCTAGGGTTCCAGAGCGAAGCTTTCAGGGAGAAAAGGAATTGGGGAATGAAAGTGAAACCTTTAATAGTAGTTCTTAACTCGGGCATGGGGATTCAAGAAAGAGAGGCAATTTCTGAGACCCAATTATGTGACTGCAACTTGAACTGCATGTCTAAGTGGAGAGGGAAGCACTTCTGGCTTTAAAGAGCTGGCATAATATTTTCTCTGTTGCCAGCCTTGCTAAACAAAGGAGGGCTGTGGCATTTCAATGTCAAACTGCATATGTGCATTCTAGATGTACAACATGAAGGAAAAAGAAAGTTTCAACAAGATTTCATTTTGATTTAGTGTTACTGTTTTCATAGAATATTAAGCTATTCCCAAATACTTTACACTCAACATAGCTTCTTTGAAGAATTAGAGTTAAGAGTAGACAAAACCAAAGGAATTCTCCACCTATCTGAAAACAGAACTTTAGTATTTCTTTCTTAAAAAGAGAGAAAATATGGGAAAAATAAAATGTATCTCTTTGCAATAAAGAAATAGCTTATTTTTAAAAAATGAATGCCTGAGGCTTAGCTAGAGGCAGTTTTTGCACAAAACTTTTAGAAAATAATACAATCTCCACATATGTGTGATGGTTATGTGACTTTGTAAATGCATATTCAGAAATAAAAAAGTAGGACCTGATTTTTTCTGATCTCAATCTCTTTGGGGTGGGGGTTTTTTATGGTTGTTTTTTGCTTGTTTGTTGGTTTGGGGTTTTTTGTTGCTTTGTTTTGGTTTGGTTTTGTTTTTTGGGTTGGTTGGTTGGGTGGGTTTGGGTTTGGCTTGTGGTTTTTTGTGCGTATCTGTGAAGGAATTAGAAAAATTACAAAACAAAACCAAGCTGCTTATTCACATCACTTCAGTTACATGGCAGTTTCCCCTGTAATTATAATATTACCTACAAATATATTCTTGGCCAATGCCAAAAATCAGGATACTGACATTCATCATACACAGATGGACCTCTGATGCAATGACATATTCCTCTTCTAAATGTTCTTGCAGTAGCCATGCATTTTATGGTGACAGCCACCCTCTTCAGCATATCAGGCACACTGATAATTCATTACTGACCTGTAATGGTTACCAAGGAGGTGGTGGTGAATATTCAAAGCTACAGTAAAGGCCAAGTAGTGCTCAAAATTTCAGTGCAGAATTTTATACAAAATCGAATGATTGTACACACTAGCAGGAAAAAAAAATGAGACCATACTTTCGTACAAATACATGATCAAGTATTTGTGGAATTGAAAAAGTGGAATTGAATCTTTTGGAATAAAAATAAATACTTAAGTGTACTGAGATTAATAACTTCCTCAAAAGATGCCAACCCGATGAAACCCAGAAATTACCTGGATCATTAACATTAGAATGCCACTGGTACTCCCAGTAATAATAACACAACAAAACTTAGGTAACTGCTTCTCATATTTATATAAATTTTTCAGTAGAGACAAACCGTTGTTGAGTTTCTGAATTACATGATGTATCTTACTTGATGTGTAGAATAATAATAAAAGCAAAAGTTTTAAACGTATCACCAGAGGCACCAAGCAAAGGCGCTGAGGAGGTGAGAGAAAGGGATAGAAGAGATATGTCTTCAATTTCATGTTATTAAGCATAAAGGAATTAACAGAGCCAGTGATATATTGAATCCTATTACCTGTGGCAATTCTAATTTTTTTTAGCTAGTGGGGATTTCAACAGGAAATTTTGCAATACGTTTTTCTGTGTGTGCGTGTGTATGCACATGTGAATATGTATGCATATAACACAGAGGAGGTCCAGGAGAACAATATTAATCAGAGCAAGAAATTTGCTGGTTATTCATGATTAATATAACGCTAACAAGACAAGAATATTTAGGTGCTAGATGTTGGTAGACAGAAAAAAGTTCCATTAGTCTTGTACATTGCTTGCCACAAGGAAATTTCAGTGGGGTTGTGGCAAGAGCAAAACTGCACCATTTAGTGACATGTAATCAAAACCTTATTTGCTCAGCAGGAAGGGTATAGTGACTGAATAGCAATCTTGTGTTCTAAGATTTGTATTCTGAGACGTGCATGCACACACACACACATTTCACACTGACACTGCTCAAGGTTCCAGCTCCTCTGGGTTTGTTTATCATGAATTCATGATGCCCACTTCTGGCTGGCAGCCAGGGAAATCCCTACTGAGGACTACTGTGCAGGCACAGTATACTTGCTGTTGAGAAGCAAACTCACTGTTACTGCACATTGTAGTGACAGGCTTGATACACACCATCAGCCATTAGCACAAGAGATAAATATGACTCTGGAAGATTTTATTGAGTTTTGTCAAGTTCTGATGGGGATGAATCCCATTACTCCCAAGCTGTTCCTGCACATTCCTAAATATTAAAGGTAAGCAAATAATTAACTATCAACAATTTACCCAAGCTAATCTTCCCCATCAATGTCCTTCAGAAACATTTTCTAACAACAGAAAATTTATTAAACATTTAACTTGTAAATATTGTTCATTAGTATCACACAGCACAACTTTTTTTACTAGTAGAGTATTTCTTTATTTTTTATGCTCCGCACTTTGGAGCAGTTACCAGATACAGATTAAAATTTGGTTCCAAGAAACAGTTATGAATTTCAGTGCCAAATATTGTTAATTTTTTTGCTGTAGTGGTCAATCAGATAGCTAAAATATTTGTAATTAAAAAAAAAAAAATCACATATTTATCCCTAGTAGTCACTCAGATCAATTTAAAAAGAAAATTATATTTTTTGGCAGCATCTTTAGAATTAAAAGAAGTAAACTTTCACTTAAGAAGTACTGTTAAATTATAAGACTCCTTAAGGAGTCAGATGCTGTTTAACTGAAAATCTTTTCACATGTTTTGAGGGATTCTGTCAGTGTATAAACACATAGTCTTGCCCATATATATTCACTAATGAAATGCACTAGGCTTTATATAAAATTTTATTGCAATCAGGTATGTAAAATGATAGAATAATAGAATGATTTCAGTGGAAGAAGCATGAAAGATCATATTGTTCCAACCCTCCCTGCCATGAGCAGGGACACCATCTACTAGACCACTTTGCTCAAAGCACCATCCAACCTGGTCACTTCCAGGTTTGGGCATCCACAACTGCTCTGGACAACCTGTTCATGCCTCACCACCTTCTTAGTATAGAATTTCTTCCTAACACCTAATCTAAAACTATTATCTTTTAATTTAAAGCCATTCCCTCTTGTCTTATCACTATAGGTCAATTATATTAAATAACTTACTAGTTTATAATAAATTGAAAAAGCTGTTTGAGACTAAATGATTAAAATTGTTGTTCTGAATAAATAAATAAATATTTCATTAATTTTTTTTTCCTCTGACAAAGATTCTGATTTGAAGTGGTTGGTCTTTCAGTTTCCCAATACCTAATTGCTGGTTTTCTTAATTGCTGTACGGAAAAGTGCTTTACATTTTCATTTTAATTTTGTGTCTTCAGTGCCCAATATGAACCCATGTTAGTTGTCTTATTAAACAGAGGCAATATACCACTCTGCTTTATATTACTTTATATTTGATGGGACTTTGGGGTGCTAAAATGACCATGGTGTCCCCTTTATTCTCCTCTGAAATACATTTTGGACTAAACAGACAAAGTAGCTCAATTCCAGTGCTTTCTGTACTTATCCATTACTTTTACTCTTTGTAAGTAATAATCCTGTTCTGTTACTGTTTCAGTCACTGAATCCTCTAAGGCTGAGCCTTATGAGTATTATCCTGAGCTACAGTGGGATTCTTTGCCAATACATCATGAAGGTTTCTTTGTAGTTTAAAACTCGCTTCCTGTTGTGGACAAACACACAAGTTCCAGGACTTAACCTAGAAGGTATGAAATACTGTGCCTTTCTAAATGTTATTTTCTATCTAGAGGCAAAAGCAAATGTCTGAAAAATTAGGACTGTATTTTGACAGAAAAAAAAGAAAGCAAACACATAAAACATTGACTAAAATAATGGAAGATTCCTGAATGTGGTCCATTATGCCAGCAGTCATTCTCTAGGTAAAAAAAATATTCTTCATACTAAAACCATTTATTTTTCATGTCTTGTAATAAGTAAGCTCTAAGCACAGTTCACTGTATGATAGATTTCCTTCCACAAAGTTTAGTCTCCCTCAGTCCAAACCTGTTGACAGAATTCTTCAAGAAATTTATCAGCAAGGGCCAATGACAGAGAGGTCACAATTTGTGATACTTCTCATGCATTTTTACATAGAATAATTGCCCTCTTAAAAAGAAGACATATGCAAACAACACAGGAATCTCCAAGAAAACATTAATTTACCCAGAATAAAGAGTAAATGTTGACAGTCATAGAGGAGCTCTATCACTTCTATCAGAATCTAATTCTTAAATCTCTATAGAAAAAGAAATTTGGAAACTAGTTTGTTACCAGGAGGTGATGGTGTAAGATTTTGTAGTAACGTTCTAACTTACCTGGCACAGAGAAAAATAAGAAAATTCCCACTGTAAATTGGCATTAATTCATAGTTCATTTTGCTGTCCCACCTTTCCTTTCATTGAATGCAAGAGAGAAGAAAAGTATAGAGATATATCTAATGACACATTATGGGACTGGCTGCTGCACAGTGCCCATCTGTGGAGGGCAGTTTCCTATCATGGCAGTTAGCTCGTGTTTGTCTATTTTGATAAATATTTAAAGCTCAAGAACTGTTAACGGGAATCAAGGTCATATGACCAGGTGTAGCTGTCTGCTAACTGAACACCTACCTCTGAGCGGCCTGTTTCTCCCTGTCAGAATGACTAACTCAGGCACAGGTGTAGGCACTTGGACTTCCAAACTTAAATTAGAGTAAGAGTAAGATTCAGTCCTTGGCACCCAAAGAGTTATGTTATGAATAAACAGAATAAACAGCACTAGGAGGGGAGAAACAGTGTAAACAACTTAATCTTGCAGTCAGGAGTTTGACAGAAGTCTCTGAAGTCAGGAATTTAGTGTCCTGCTTTAGTGCCCTGATCACTTAATGCACCACAGTGATTGTGCTTTACTGTAAGGAAAATAAAAGATTTTTTCAGCACAAATATATATATATACACATGCATATGCATGTGGATGATAATAAGACAGACATGCACACACAGAGTCAGATACATGCAATATATACATAAATATTTTTAAAGTAGCCTCCTCTCTGTAATAGCTGTTGCTGCAGCAGGTAATCAAAAACTGGAATTTGGACAAACATTTTCTGATACCATCTAAATTTAAGCCGTGAGCCTTTGTACTACAGGACTGAAGGAAAGGGGAGGAGGTAAAACATGCTGCAAAGTGACTAGGTAGCCGCTGCTTCAACATGTACTTCTGATGGACCCTTTCTCTGTGGAAAGTGGGAAGACAGAAGGAAAAAGCAGGAGTACTATGGAGGAAAGCCAGATTAAAAAAAAAAAAATTACATATATTGACTCATACAATAGAGAAAAACTAACAGTTCCTGGGCTGTCCTAGCAAAAGGTGTCAAAGCAGTAGTCATTGTCAGATTTTTTCATTAAAAGGATAATTTATCATATTATTGTTATCTCTGCTGAAATCTTTGCCACAGTGACTTAGCCAACCTAACTATTCATAAAAGTGTCTTAAACTCTGACAGCTTCTACCCATTTATCTAATTAGAGCATCTGAATCCCACCTGTGGCTGGGAATCCCAGCTTTGACACAATATGAAGCTCTTCTTAGCTATCTTATCTGAGATAGCTAGGGTGAGTGATCTATTTTATATTCTTATTTATAGAAAAAGTTGAATAACTGGTTAGACAAGATGCTCAGCTGATATATGTTGCAATGATGCTATCTTTAATTTATTTTTTTAACTCTGATTTCTACTGTTTTGGTTCTGTCTACACAAGAGAAACATTAGACTGTTCTTTCATTTAGACTCAGTGAAAATAGTTTCACATATCAACTGTGACCAGATTTGTGATTGATGGAAGCCATTAATACCCTCTAACATGGAATTATATCCACATTTGTTTTATTTAGGTTCATTAATCTAAGTGGTTCAAGGACAGTGCTTCTTTATCAGGTGTCCATAAAACAATTAGTTGACATAAATTTTCCTTCTGCTTTGCACCATGTGGACTTGAAGTCACAGAATATTCAATACTGGGACTCAAGAATGAAAGCTAATTTCACAGTTTCATCATCTATAACTGGAGGTTGTGTATTCATCAACCTAACTCTAGAGTTTTCCTGAGCTATTTTGAACAACTAATGTGGAATAAAGCTTACCTTTCCAAGGAAATTTTACTCAGAAGGCATTGTAAAACTAGAAACATGAGTTTCAAATGTTGTGACCCATCTGCTTTGTATTATTGTATTATTTGTATTATTTGTAATAAAATTAATTCATTATTTATATGCATTATGTTGTGTGTGATCAGCTATTCTAGTAGTCACTGTTTGGAGGAGACTAACTCACCAATCATCATCCAACTTCATACATTTGTGACACAGAGCAGAACTTCAGGATGTCTGTGACCTGGTACTCTCATAATTTGATATGAGGTTTGTATCAAAGCCAATGACTCCTTGTCCTATCATGAATTAACTTCAAAGAAAGGCCAGTCATGAAGTTCTGAGTTAAATGAAAAAGTTTGTCCAGTAATTTTCAAACTAGTTGTTATGAGAAGAACTGTTTGGTTGCAGCTTTCAGCTTTCAACTCATCTATCCTGCATGTTGCCTAGAACTGTAAATGTCAGGCAGAATTGTTTCCCACTCAGATTTCTAATAAATTAGCAGAAAGTTGTAATGAGATTAGCTCAGTTTTCTCACTTTTACCCATGTGATTCTCTGTCCCACAGGGGAGTGAGTGAGCGGTGATGTAGTGCTTAGCTGCTGGCCGGGGTTAAACCACAAAATGGAGTAATTTATGGGAATGTGTGCAACTTATGGACTGTTTTAAAGTGATATGGGAACAGGATGTTTAGGAGAAGGGCTAAGGTTAGAGAAAGAGAGGGATCAAAGTGTGATACCTATTAGCATGGAAAGATGGAGAATAAGTGATTGACGCTCCTCTGTTCAAACTCTGCATCTGATCTCTGATCTTATTTTCAAATCCCATTCCTTACTCTTTTCTGTGTGGTATTGCTATCTTCTCTCCATGTGATATGTGTTGGAGGATGATTTACTAGTGAGTATCAAGTTGGACTAGCCAGTGAGTAGGAGGTAACTCCCATCTGACCAGAACCCAAGGTCTGAGATGATGACTGGTCAGTGTCACAGGGCCCATGACAGTACTTGAGGTGGTTTTGCAAATAAAGAAAATGGGAGTATGTGCATGTTTCACTGATTAGCTTCAAACCTGATATGACACAGAAGGGGAAGAAGCCTGAATTGTCTGTGTTCAGGTGTGCACAATGCTGGTGTTTATGTGGATCCTCAAGTACTGTCTGGACCTGGAAATGACAACAGCAGCAAGCAGACTGTCCGAGAAGAGAAGTCTTCTGGGTCTGTGAGTCGTAATTCAGCCTGGCCTTAACAAAGTCAGCTCTATTTCATTCAAATGAAGATTATTTTCAAAATATGTCACAGTACTCCTTACACAAGGAAGGGCAAGAATTTCCTTCCTAAAGTAACTGACCTTTCGCTCTCCCAAGTCCTGGAGAACAAGTTAGTGAAAGTAACCAACTGACCTCAGTCCCTTCTTTGAAGACAAGGGTTTCCTTTAGTTCTTCCATCTGGTCTACTCCAACTCAAATAAATTCTTACAGCAAGCTCTTATCATCTTAGTATCTCCTCAACAAGAGTAAGTCTCTGGTGGTATTTGAGAGCTATGGAGGGTAGAAAAATACTGTTTAAATATCTATTAACACACGTATTATTTTCTCTAGCATTTTAACTCAATAGTTTTACCTTTAGTTCACACAGAATCAAATTATACAAATCACAAACTGGCAAAGTCCTTCTCACAGGATTTTTTAAGCATCATATTGGTATTTGACTTTTAATGAATATTAAGATTCACCAATAAAGAGAAAACAGATTTATTTCTGCTCTCCTGTCTCTAGGCTTTGCTGTCATTGTTCACTCTCTAAACACTTTTGATTACTGCAAAATGTATAATCACATTGCATTTTCAAGAGTACTAAATGAGAACATGCAGGTACCTAAGCATCAACTAATATAAACCCAAAAAAACTTATCTATTTTTACATTTGACTTTAACAATATGGTCAGGTTAATGATGCATTTAAAGTTAATGAACCAATTATTTTTTGACTAGGCAAGAAGCACACACACTCATCTTACTATGCAAATAACTGTTCGCTGTCAGTGGCCTTTGCATTGCTGTTTGCACCTCTAAATTAGTCTTGAACAATTATTAATAAGATATCAAGGAATGTTTCTATTGATGCTTTCTAAAACTGACTGGTACACTAAGGAAATGCAACGTCTTTCTGAAAAGTAATTTTATTCATTCAATATATATGTGTCCATAACACGATATTGTAGGAATCTCAGCAACCTCATAGCGTTATATGGAATTTTATGCAATAACCACAAGTGTATGTTATTGTTTCCCTAATAGAGTATTCTTCAATCTGTTTAAATACAGGAAGAATTGGCATAATGACAATGACAATAGCAATGTGAGATTAACAGCTTAATTTTTAAGTTGATGAAGAAGAGAGAAGCCAAAAGTAAGAGTATACAAACTGTACCACAAATCCATGTGTTCTGGACACATTTTACGGCTTAGTATTATACAAAGAACTTTCCAAAATGTGAAATTGTTTTCTTTTTTCTTGTGTTATATAGATAGCAAATTATGTTTTCTTTCATCTGAGTCAACTGTGCCATTCCTGTTATTTCTGACAGAAAGGAGACAGAGAACCCTTGGTATTGGCAAGTGAGTTCTGCAGCCAAAAGTATTTTAAGCGGAAATTAAAAAAATATTGTGAATAGCCAACCCCTCATGTCATGTAAACGTGCTTCAGAGGTAACATAGATAGATATTTGTTCCTATGAGCAAAACAGATCATCAGATAATGCTCTTATAGAATTGTACCTGTGTTCAGAGTGGCTGTATTCAATTCTACCTAGTCATTACTGCAATCCATATTCCAGGCTTTATCTAGCACAAACAAAAAATATGTCAAATGCCAAACGGAAATGGATTCCAAGGTGGACAGTGCAGTTTTGAGGAGCTGCAGCATTATTCTTCTGTAAGAAGCCACTGTCTGAATCAGGACTCTTTCATTAAATATGTCCTGAAATAAATGTATTGGGGAGAGATATCTGTGGTGAGTATGCAAGGAAAACTGGGCTTGTTTCAAAATTAACAACGGACAGGCATTCAGCATAAAATTTGTGTCTAGCCTACCATGCATAGCTCACTTGTAGCTGACCATCATTATTTGTTTGTTAGTGACTGCCTGCTCTCAGTTTCTGATTCTGAAGACACTTTAATCAAAACAAATTGTGTTACTTTAAAAGGTGCAAATGCTAAGTCTTCTTTGTTCCAGACCATTTTGGCTAATGCAAATTACAGAGTACTTACAACAGCACTTGTGTAAGGAGATCTACTGGAGAGAATAATCTCAGGCAGAAGGAAAAGAAGAAGCAGGGCTAAACTGGCAATGGTAACCTTTTCTGTTAATACAGCTGAATCACAAAGCGGCTGTTTAGCCACAGGATAGAGGTACCAATGGCAAGTATGCAACACCAGAAGTGGACATCTGACAGCAGTTTCGACAGGTTATGCCATAAACATCAGTAGCAAGGCAATCCAGAGATCAGCAGTGATATAAAGCTGAATAATGAGACACAACCAGAGATAGATTCATTAAGAGTTCCGGTGTTTTCGCCAGAATCCATATTCCCTTGCTATGAGCAGACATTACATTATCGGATACAGCCAGCTCAGCAAGATGTCAAGGGTGGAGAAAGTCATTGCTGTGTTTTAGTGTGGGATTGACAGCCATAGGTTTAACAGTACCAGATGGGCAAACCTGTGGCATCTGAACAGTTCAAGTATGGATCTGTTGCAGAAGCTGTGATGTGAATGGCTGCAGGCAAGCTCTCCTGGTGGAAAGCCTTCTGGATCAGCACCAGAAGTGAGGAAATGAGCCAGCACTAGCTGTTTAAGCCAACATCGGCAGGTCTCTCAGGACTCAGCTGTCTGCTCATCCCACTTTCAGTCCACAATAAAGTAGTTCATAAAAAATTGTCTAAGGAACACAGATAGCTTCTGTATCAGTGCAGTACGTGGTTTGCTCTTGATTTCTCTGCCATAGAATATGTGTGACTTTAGGCTATGGGAATATTTTTCAGCATTGAGATCCTTCTAGCCATGCTTGAACTACAAAACATATATTGTTGACCATTTAAAAAATATAACATCTTTCTTTGTTCTGTAATAATCAGTGTCCAACTGAAAGCAGAAATCGATGATGTAGCTTGTTTTGTAGTGCCAGTGGTACAAATCTTTTTTTCATCAAATAAAAGTAACAATAGACACATAAATCACTTTCACAGAAAATTCAGGTCAAAGAATTTAGTAAGAACTTCCTCATTTCTTTGTCCCCTCCCTGTGGGCTCAGCTCAAAAGTGAAGATGACCTCAGCAGTTAGCAGCCACAGAACTTCACACTGCAGCAATGTCTCCTCCTCCTCAGTGCTGTTGAGTGAAAATGTTCTACTTTATTGCAAGAGTCACAAACAGACACTTGGATTTTTTTTCCCCTGTTTTTCATGGAAAGTATGTTTCTTCTCTTTGTAAAATTTTTGGTGCTAAATTTTTATTTTCATGAAAAAAAACCAACAACACACCAGTTTTAATTAAAAATATACAAAACCTCAAAAGCACTCGTGAGTCAATTTGATAAGAGACACTCTTGTTGCTGTTGTTGTTAATAGAAGTATTCATCAATCTAAACACAATTTTAGAGTTTAGAGAGAAAATACCAAGAAAAATTTCAGAGCGTCCTTATAACTCAGAGCACTTAGACTACCCAACAAGCTAGGAGGCTGTGTTCTTTGCATTAACTTCTGATTCAAGGGCTTATTTGAGTGTTCTTAAAACAGTGGCTTCCTTGTTTTATCTGTTAGTGCTGGGGTTCATTGCACCTTAAATGATTGAAGACCAAGGGATATGTCTACTGATGCACAATGCCTTCTATCAGTCCTCCTAATGATAAAGCATTACCTGGAGTTTGTAGCCAAATAAGGTAGATTTATAGTTGCCTTCATGCTGGGGATGTTGAAAGCAGCTGGATTATAACACCAAAACTTGTTTTTGATCTCTCCCCTGGAAACTAGATAGAAAATGCTACAGAATAAGCAGCTGCGCAGAACATCTAGGTATTATAGTTTGCACAAATTTTACCATTTGGTCTCTTTATTACTGGTAGAATTAAGTTTGGCTTTTAAACTCTTTCATGCTGTTTACTAGTATCTGAATGGTTAGAAGAAAAATCTGTGAAACACAATAAAATTTTAAGGTACTGGGCTAGAGCTTGATTTTTTGTTGTTGTTGGAGACGGGTTTAGAGTTATTTGTATTTGTAGTAGCCAAGAACACAGCAAATTTTCAGAATGAAACACATGGACCTCACTACACCAAACTGCCCATGGCTTAAGCAAAGTGTACAGTCTTTCACTGGCAACCAGAGCTGCCAGAAAACGATGATACACTGCCAGTATATTTTGCAGATGTTAGTAATCATGAATTCAGTGTTGGGCATAAAGGAATGTGGAGAGAGGAATGTCAGACTGTCCAGCAACATTGCATGTAGCCAGAATTTTTCACTGAGTTCACGTGTGTGCTGCGATACTGTTTGTGCACCTTCTGTCCAGATATATTTGAACACACTAGGGAGTAACTTCCTAATCAGCTGTTACCTGATGCCCATCTGCTATCCCAAATAACATGTGTCCTCTGTAACATTTACCAATATTTGCTCGTGCCTCATTACTTCTATTCCATGCAGGATATGCTGTTTTGTAAAATCAGACACTCATTATAGCTGGTATTCATATCAACTCACCCTAAGCTTCTGAAAGTCTGGTACTTAGTCTAGACTGCAAAACTAGGTCCTACTGTAGTTAAATGAAAGCTAGGCATCTCTAAAAGGAGTTTCATTTTCTGAGACAGATTAGAATAGTGATAGTGAACTGTTCTCTGAAGGCAGTTTTCCTCTGAATACAGAGAGGACCAAATACCACTGGTTTAGGTGCTGAAGTTAGATGATACTAACCTACAAGAAAGATTAATATTAATCTAACAAAATGTAGTTGTCTATAACCTCAGGCTCTTTTTATAATCTTTCAGGAGAAATACGTGCAATGCATCTCATTTTACATTTAATGTCTAAAACAAGTGAGATAATCACATACTAGAGGTATTCCATCTTCTGTATTGATGGTTGTCAGGTACATAAAGTCACTACCACATGCTGCTGAGATGTCTCACACTTTTACAGAATGTTTAATAATGACAACTTTGTATAAAGAGTACTTATCAGTTAGACTTTTGTTCCATGAATAAAATTGCTTTTCCCTGTGCTGCACAGATATTACTTTAAGAAATACTCTTAACTTGTAAACACTTCCTGAATTCTTGTTATTGCACTTAAGACTGGACTTTCAGATCCCACTCAGTATGAAATTCACTGACAATTCCATTGATTCATGTTAGGAAAGTAATTTATGTTAATACAGAGCATCATGTGTTTTGTTTTTTCTTTCTTTTCTAAAAGAAGAAATACATATGGTAATCAGGGTTCTTCACATCTTAAATATATGAATACCAAGTTTTAAGTCTCTCAGTAGAGTGTAGCTTCTTTGTGTTTCCATGACAGTGCACAATTACCTTAAGCTTGTGAATTAAAGCAGGAACAAGAATCAGATCAGGAGGGGAAAGGAAGCTACAAGTAGGGAAGGGTGCTTTTTTGCTTGTTTGTTGTTTTGTTGTGGGTTTTTTTTTTTCAAAAAATGACATCTAACTTTAAGGTAGTGAACTCATATTTTGTCAGTCAAGCTGACTAATTTCTAGAAGTGGTCAGCACTCAGGGATTTGCACCAAAAGTCAATTTTTCATAAGCAATTCTTCAAAAGAAAAGCAACCATTATTTTTTCTTGTGGAAAAAACATTTTTTTTCTTGAGTAAGTCAAGTGTGAATTTCTTACATGTCCCCTTTGCATGTATCCTGCAAAGGATATGAGCTTTTAGACTCCACCAGCTAAGCTACATGGCTATGTAGCTCAACTTACTGAATCTCTTGCTTTTAGCCCTCAGAATCCTCAGGGAAAAAGCCAAGGGGTGCTATCAGAGTCATAATAAATCAGTGGAAGATTCTCACTTGCTGTGAAGAACATATGATCAGAGCTTGTATTAGCTCATGTACCAAAAATTATAAAACCTGCAGACGCTGGTATGTGTTTCCTTTTAAGCTCCTTGGGATAACATATTTGTCACTTAGACTGGCTGAAAATAAAATAAAACAAAAACTTCTTTTTCCCTCTGCCATATCTTTCTCCCTGAGATTACCTCCCCCCAAAAGCCAAAATTGAATAAAATGAAAGGAAAGTTTCTGTAGTCCAAGCATTAAGGGGGATAAAAGCAAACATGTCTGTCAGTCTGGCAAGTAATAGCAGCTGCACTAGAGACAGTTGACCACCAAATGGTATCCTAGCAACCTACAGTAGCATCGTTATACATAGTGCTATCAAGCCAAATTTATCCTTTTCAATATCTTAGCTTTAAGAGATCAAGGATGAATACAGCCCAAAGAATGAAAATGGTGCCAAAGAAAAAGACAACATGGGGTTTTAATTTAAGCAGAGGTTATACAGCATGTCTGTGTAAAATGAATAAAGATCACATTTTTGTGACAAGGAAAGATACCTTTCCATGGTAAGGCACTCAGACAGTTATGAATCAATTTGCTTTCAGAATACTAATACTGTGTATATTTTAGCTTGGAATAAAATTTGCAATATGTCTTCTCTTCATTCCATTTAAAAGTTTCCATTTAATCAGGGAAGGGTTAGGGAAAATAATTTTTAATTATTCAAGCTTCCCAAATCTGTAAAAAATCTGTAAGCAAATTCACCTAAAGATTGTGGCTTTCAAAAAAAAAAAAAAAAAAACCGAAAAGCTTTCAGTGTTTCTAATATTAAATTGGATAATTACAGCTCTGTTAATAAACTCTCAAAATTGAGCAGTTCCCTCTTTTTCTAACATAAATTGCTTCTATTCTCCTGTTATATTTAGAGCCACTGATCCTACACTGTCCATATAATTATGATCATGACTGTAAATAACTTTGTCAAAGAGATGAAAACTGAATCTATGTGTAAATTAATTACAGGATGTATCCTTTTTTCAGTTTCAAACAAATATCAGAAAAAAACACTAGGCATCTAGACATTACTGACTGTAATGGCTGGACTCTCCTGTCCAGAGAGTATTAGCAAGGTTTTAAGAATCCTTGTTGAAATGAGGACATCTGACCTCAGCTAGGGGTGTGCTGAATGCAACAAAACTACTGATAATGTAGACAGATTTAAAAGCAGGTAGGATAACAGTTTTTAGTAACTCCTGCAAACATGACCTCAAGCCAAAGTAAAACTGACTCCCTTCAGTAGCAGATGTACCGCCAAGTAAGCAGTATGTTGCAAATACTGGGGCACTGTACAAAGCTACTGAACACTGATGATTTTTAACTTATAGTCCAAACATTATCCTTGAAGAAGATACACACCACAGGGAATGGATTTACAAAGCTATGTTTTATTGTATAATAAATGTTTTTGTATGCATTGGAAAATCTGTGTGGAAAAGATTTCCACATGACACCCTGCAGTAGAGGGCTCTTTGGAGACTTAGCTGGGGGAAAAAAAAAAACACAACAATTAAATTATGCACTTTTTTAAATGGCATAATTAAAGCAAGTTTTTAATCCCATATTTAGTCTCTCCCTTAATTTTTATTTCTAATTCCTTTCAATGATCTGTTCTGGCTATTTATCTTCCTGTCTTTTGTTATTTATGCAGATGACAGCAATCTCCCCTCTTCTCTAAATATTCTGTCAATCTCTAGTGCCCAGTGGTAGTTCTTCTTCATCACATTAGTCGATACCTTCTTTAGGAAAGAGTCTACCCATGGACATATTTTAATCTAGTAGAATAATTTATTCTACTCTATGAAGTTCCAAGTTTACTTTCTACTCTGGCCCCAAATGTCTGTGCATTCGTGTAGCCAATCACAGGGTAAAAAAAAATATAATTACCCAAAAAGATACACTAGCTTCTTGTAATCTGTCTGCCACTATGCAAACTGTATGTTTCTGATTAGTGTTCTCTGAGCAATATATCAAAGGAACACTGGACAAGAAAGATCCTGAGAGCTGACAGGAAAGCTACCCTTTGCTGGTCTGCAGTCGCATTGACGGAGACCTGTAACATATGTGCTGAATATTTGACTGTGAAACAAATATGTCTTTAGCTTAGGCTATATCAGCAGGACAACAGGTCAGACCTATTAAAAAATGTCTTAGATATAGTCAATAAGCCAAGATATTAAAAGTGTCTGTAGTCTACCCAAGTAAGTGTGCACCTCAAAACATTGTATGGATTTTCAGTGCATGTAATATCTGCTCCAATTTATTTTGTTGGTCGGGTCTTTGTTAAGAGAGAAGCTAAGGACACAGTAATCCTGTTCACAAGAAAGAGAATACCTTTATCAGTAAGAAGATAAAACAGCCTTTAGCTTTACATTCTTTTTGACAGAATGTTGGAGCAAACAGACAAGTCTTTTTAACCACTGGGCAATACAAATGAAGAGCAATTAAACAGAATTCATAGAAAGGAATGAGAATAATCCTATGAGATTTTATGTGATACTAAATTAAAGCTTCAAAGATATTAACAACTTGGCAGCTAAGTGAGCAAAGCTACTTCAGAGATATCATAACAAATGCTGGATCAATCCAGCTTTGTTGACTGGTGTAGGAATTTATGAAGGCATTATGTGACTTTTTGGGTGTTTTTTGTTGCAGTAAAAACTGGATTTAGTGATTTGGGTGGTCATTTCCAGATCCAGAATTCCGTGTTCATGTAGATTATTAGTAAATTCTTGGGAAATTAGTGACACAAGTGAAATTCCTGTAAGAATTTCATGCCAATACTTAGGCATTTTAACCTTGAGAATTTTTAAGGTGGAAGAGAAGCACATCTTCTTTAAGACTGTCTTTCATTTATATCATGCATCAGGAAAAATCTGCACTTCATAATTCATATGCAGTAAAGCAAATGACCTATCTTTTTTGTGGGCAGAGTGTGAGAAAAATAATAAAAGAAAAAAAGCCAAAACAAGACCAATACAATTTTAGCTGCAATTTTAATTTGCTTGGCAAAGGAAGTTTCACCCATTACCAGGCAGGCCTTCTGCCATCTGTGTTAAGTGGGTGCATTGCAAGCACCTGGAGCTACAAGGAATACTTTCCTTTTTAATTCTTTCTTGTCAAACAGATGGGGAAAAGCACAGCTAGTAGTGTTATGCTGTGTTTAACTATGAGAAGACCATCATTTAGTCTCACTGTTGCCTCTCAGCCTGACACCTATATATTTGGACTCCCAGGTTTTAATCGGCTGAAGTATGTCAGTGCTCAGGAGATTGTTGTGAGCTCCTTGAAAAGAACTGGAAAGAGGCCACAAGTGACCTACTGCTTATGCAATGGCAGTATACTGATTAGAGGAGATTATAGTTTTCTGAATGCAAAGCTCTAGTTTAATGAGCATTTTAAGGGCAATGCAAGAAATCATGTTATCTCTAAGCCCTATGAAGGTATGGGACAAATAAGAGGATTCACAGATGCACAAATTCAAATGTCAAGAAAAGGGACAATTACAGCCTTGCAAAGCTGTTTCTTATACACATGGCTGTAGGATTTCTCAAAAAAAAAAAAAGCAGCAATACAACAAACAAAAGTTCTCAAGGCCCCATTTTCCTAAAGGCTTGAAGGAGAATAAACTACCTTTGAAGTGAAATTAGGAACCTCAAACTGAAAAGCGCAACGCAGAAAAATCTTGCCAACATACTGAAGCGCTTGAGATTCTATAGGGGTCCAAGGGTTTCTGGCCAAATGTTCCTAATTGGTAACTGTGTATGTAATAGACTAAGTGTTTCTTCTAAAGTAACAATTATCAGTTTGGGACATAAAACAATAGCACAACAAATAAGTGTGCTCAAATCGGAGTTGGAATATTGCAGCACTCACCTCCGTGGAAAATAGAGAGGACATATAGCTGTGATCTAGATGTTTTTCAAGGAAGCAGTAACCCAGTTTGCAAAAGATGGTTAGAATATTCAACTGAGAGGAGAGAAGGCAGTTCATTTTTCTGTAGCTATTTCTATCTTTGCTGTCCAGTGACTGTCTAAAGTAAAATGCAGGAGCTCTGCTTGTGCAACAGTTATGATGGCTAAGCCATAACACTGAGATGTAAAACCTTTACATTTTAAACCTTCCCAGTCTGATGATGTCCTAAAAAGTTCTCCTGGATAAGGTTCTACCAGTAAGTAGTCATACAAAAGGTATCATGGCACAGAAAAAGGCTTCAGGCTCTGAATTCTAGCTTCACAGAGGTGCTTTGCTGCACCTGAAGCAATTGTTTACATTCATGCACTAAAGAGTATTGGATATAGCCCACTATTTGGCATTTCCTCTCGTCTTCATTAAGTACCCTGTAAGCTGGCTATTTTAAAGCCCACTGCAGGAATAGAGATTGCTCCCATTCTAACCGCATTGTGCTTTTCACTGCTGAAGTTGAATAGGCAAACTTCACTGGTCATAGCACTGAAGACTGTAATATTTAAGTCATTGGTTATTTTTATGTCACTGAGCTAAAGACTAGACTTCCCAAAACAAAACAAGTTTTCTTACTTTCCTTTTTCTTCTTTTCCATGCAGTGTTAACTCATTTCTTCACTGAGGTGATTAAATTAAGTTCTGTGAAATTGAGGTCTGTTGGATTTCTAGACTCTAGATTAGTCCAAGTGTGGATATGAGTAATGTAAAGACTATTCTAAAACTATTCTTGTATATGAATGAGTCTTTCTGTTTTAGGATTGTATTATTAGCTTTGACTGAGAGAAATAATTAGCCTGAAGTCTTGGTGGACTGATGTCCTCCTTGCATCTGGCTGCATTATGCTATGTTTTGCTGAATTACATCTCTTACAGCAAACAGTTTTGGTCCTGCTGTAAAAGTACCCTGTACTGTCTGCTATTTAGTCATAAAGCAATTTTTGCATCTCTGCATACTTCACAACCCTAAGGATTTACAGTTCATATTAACAGTTCCCTTTCTGTAATCTGAAGATTAGTCATGAAGCACAGTGCTTTGTAGAAATGTATCTCTTTTTTAACAGTGATTATTTAAACTTGGTTGTGAAGAGGGCATTATAGCTCCAAAGAAATTTTAATGAGACCTGTATGTAGACAAAACCAAAACAAACCAACCAAACAAACGAAACCAACCATGCAACAGGCCACTGACTAGATTAGACTTATCCATTGATAAGCTAGTTAAAGGCAGTTGGTGTACTTTTTGTTGATTCCAAGTAAACTGGACAATATTTCACATACTTTCGGGGGAATCCATCAACAACACTTGTCATATTTCTTCTAATTATTTCAACTCTTTTTAATTTTATTTTACCTTAAATGTCCAAATTAAAACACCCTGTAGTACTAATACATTGCTGGTTATCAAAAGCTGCCAAGTAAAATACCCTGATACATTTTCAAATCTGTTATTCCTCAAAGAGTCAAGATAATGGGCTGGACAGATGAAGCAAACGTATTCATCTGCATTATCTTCCAATCCAGTGTTCTGGAACTAGATATAAAAACAGCAACGATTGAAATTTAGCAAAAACTATAAAATTATTATGAAACACCTCCCACTCTTTGTATTCAGTTTTCCCAGTACAGGAAAAAAAACCCCAAAAACAAACAAACAAAAAATCAAACCACAAACAAACAAACAAAAGTAACAACTTTGCAGCTTTCCTTCAGAGTCACTAGGAAGGAGACAGGGATTCTTTTATTTTTATTAAGTAAAAGTTAAGATTTCTGTGGAATAAGTAGGTGGGAATTGGTCTGTAACAACTGGAATGTTAAAAGCTGATGAACTTTTTACTCAAGAAATGAGAAATTTAGTTACACCTGAGAAAGTTGGTCTGTTTCCTTACTTTTGTTTTTAGGCTTTTAAAAGTATTCTGTTCAAAGTACTACAGCCTATGTGTGGTAAAGATATAAACTATAGATCAATGGATTATGCGCAGATTAAATAAGATGTTATTTCTAAATGAACGAAGTTTATTTTTATAGCAGAAGTAGACTACTTGATAATTATAACATTATTTTAAACATAAATTTACAATATATGTAGAGGAACATAGGAAATCATTAAACAATTGAACTGTTAGATCTGGGGTTAATTCATAAAAACAAATATTTTAAGAATGCACTAAAGGGAATTTAATTTTTTTTCAAAGTGTTTAGAAGTTATTATTTCGTAATAACTGTGGTCATGAAAGAACAACTTCATAAAAACCAGCAGAGGATGATTTAAATCAACAGTTTAAGTCAAGAGTTTCAGAAGCTTTATCACATCTGTTTTTAAGTAGTTAAGAAAAACTGATATTCAGTATTCTTCCTGTGCAGAGATTAATATTTATGAATTACGACTCAGATTAAAATTTATATATTCATTCCACAAAAGTAGGCTTACTGAATCACCATTTCTACCCACCTGAATTGCAGGCACCTTTTGCTTGGGAGGAAACTGAATTCATAAATACATATTGTGCAGTGGGCATTTTAAGGTTTAAAACACACCTTCTAATGGCTGAGGGGAAGTGAAAGGCAACGACCAAGATTGCAAGTAGGTTTCTCTCAGGAATAACTTCCAGTCCACAAACTGAACTTGGAATAACAAGAAAATTTTAGAAGGTTTTATGTCTTCTAATAGTTTTCTGACTTCTTAAGGATAGTGTCTTCTCATTTATCACTGTTCTTGTAATTTTCACCATCACCATTAAATATTTGTGTAAAAAGTGGAGTGAAAACCAGGGGACAAGATGAAAAAATGGACTGCTTAGTTCTAAAAAAACTTTGTACATTTTCTTTCTGCTGATATCTTGTATTACTTTCTATACTTTCTTCAATATTACAAATTCTTCAGTATTGGTATCTAAATTTCTGAGATGTTTTATACTACTATGACTTAATAAAACACCTCTGATTTCAAGAAGAGCATTACTGTGTAATTAGAAATGTTTAATAAAACATATTTTTTCTGAAAGTTGTAGAATTTATAAATTTATATTAATACTTGGTGTATTTCTTGGGGATTTTTTATTATTTATCATGCATGTGCATCTCTAAGAAAATCAGAAATCCAATGAACTCTTAAAGGTCTGACTATTCAACATTTGAAAACAAAGTCATGTTAAAGCAAGATAAAGACAAGGTGTTTTAGAATCACAGAAATCCTGAAGAATATTGTTATTTTTGCCATTTCACTTTTTTATTATTTGTTAGCAGCTGTGCAGGATCTACAGGATATAGTTCTTATAATTCTTATAAAATATTTATTGGAATAAAGTCTAGTCAGAATTCTTTGTGTGGAGTTTCCAGTTTGGGTTTTTGTTGTGGGTTTTTTTTTTATATTTTTTATATGAATGTTTCACATTATTTCAAATGCTTTATGTCAGCATTTATTAGTGAAAGATGGGCATGGTACTCCATTTTAATGGGCAGTAGTATAATCAACGTTCAATCACGATGACTAAATAAAAGTGGGCATAAAATAGAAAGATTTGCACTCAATAAACACAATACAGTATAGGCTCTTGCAAAACACTGCCCTTTTTTTTTTTTTTTTTTTGCTTTTTATACAATGGACATTGTAGCTTTGGGAATTCTGATATATTTTAATGCAGTATTACATCTTGCTGTGACCAACTGGTAGGAATGCAAGAGTAAGAAGGTAAATTGAACCTGTTGTCCTAAACACCATGTCACTATTTCAGTTGACTCTTAAATATTGTGAGTGAGAATGCATGTATCTGTAATCAGTAGTGCATTTAGAATATTTCAGGATCTAACTCTTTCAAAGTATGATTATATGGAAAATAGTTCTTCAATACAGCTTTTTGTCTGTAGAAGAGATGATTTGTTTTCTGGAGAATTAATATATTTGAAACTTTTATTGAATGTCTACTCATTTTTTTAAGACCTTTCAGTTTAAAACATGCATTAGAACACAGAAAAAAAAAGTAATTAAAATTTTGTTAATTTTTCCAAAATCATGGGTTTATATTAACTTTATTTTTTCCAATAGTCACTGAGACATTTTAATGATGTCAGATCAACTAACTCTATTGTCTTATGAAGCACAATGAAAACAAGAGGAAAACTACAGCCCTTGAGGATGAGTTAGGCAATAAATTAAAATGGGATATCTAAATATTTTACCTTGGTGACTACAACAGTAGGGCAAAGGATCATTAAAATCTGTAATAAATTGACTATGGGCTACAGCTTTTCTTGTAAGCAGCATATCATTGACCACTGTGCAGAACAGCTTACTTTGGAAGGGCTTGAGTTTGAAAATGGATGTTCTGGGATGGGTTACCCAGATTCAGTGATCTGATAATTTTACTCTTCCCGCATCAGAAAGCATCAGTTACAAATGGAGAATCTTCAGACATAGTCAGCAGCTGACATGTCACTGGACTTATGACTCAGTCATGGAATTAAAATGTGGTAAAAAAATACTCTTTGAAATCATTTTGTTCATAAAAAAATTCCACAGAATTAAACTCTCAAATGGAAGAAAAACCCCAAACACACAAGCACATCTTAAGAAAAAAAATTCATTAGAATTTTCCTCATTAATTAACATGAACTTTAGGATCATTCCTTCCTCATTTCTGATAACATTAACTGGAAAACAAGCCTTCTGTTTGCATAATAATTTCAAGGTTTTAGAGTTTAGTTTAATTTCACATTTAAATAAAAATAAGACTCAACAAATTTTACCTGACTAAACATATAGGAAGTGTTGAAAGGGGATAGTTTAAAAACATGATGTTCTGTAACTGTTTCTTTATGTAAATAAATATTCTTTTAAGCATACTAGTAACCAGCTCTCATCCGAGATGCGGAAACTGAGTTCCTGGTCATAATTTAAACATGGGTTTCTCGTATCCTGAGATTTTGGTTATTCAGTTAGATATTTTTTCCTTTCCTTCCGAATCTAAAATATATTTCATTACATTAAATTTATAAAGAAAGCTGTGGTCTGGAGGGAAACACTTTCTAATGAAAAGTATAAATTTGAAAATATAGATCAGTTACAAGCCTTATTTCCTGAGAAAGTCTTCATTTTTGATACTGAAGCCAAGGTGCTTCCTAAAGTATGAACCCGAGAAGGCAAAGTAAAAAAGAGAACAGTAGGAGGATGCTATGTTGGGACTGATTGCTGACCAACGTCTGATGATAACCAGGTGAATGAGTAAAAAAAAAATTAGATTTGGTGTCATCATTTAGAAATAAAGCTGTTTTACTATAACTTGAAATTCTTCAGAATTGTTTTTCTGTGGAATCTCTTTCACTATATGTTTCCTATACAAAATTCTGCTTCAGAATGTAGTTCTTCTTAGCCAGAATATCCCTTTCAATACATGAACTAAACTAAAGAATTTGAGTGTTCAATCTGTCTGGAAAAATAACCTGAGATAGTTATGTTATTTATTTCATTTGGAAAGCTATCTTTGACTATCATAGTAGCCATTTTGTCTTTAATTGTTATTGATTATCTGATCAATATTTAGAAAATTAATTTTTTTTCAACACAGCATTTTGCAATAAAGAGACAAAGAATTCCCTCAGATGAAACAGTAAATAATCTCACTGCTGTTGTATCAGATAAATATAAGGATATATGGGATGCAATTTTCTTTGGCAGAGGAGTTAATTGAGTGCATGTCTTTACATAGTTTAAAACAAAATAAATTCAAAAAGGATATTTTACCTTCATCCATTTTTTACTATTTGTAGTAAAAAAAAAAAAAAAACAACAAGGAAAAAAAAACCCCCAAAACCCAGAAACAACAGCATTCGAAGGGAATTTCAAACATCCTAATTCATTTTGGATATATTCTCAGAAAGCCTGGCAGATCAGATTCAAAAGCAGCTTTAGGCAGACTAATGCAGTTTCAAGACACCAATGGACAAACAGGTAGAGTAATAAAGATCTCAGTGTTTCAGCTTAAGTTTTGAATGTCTTTTAGTACCCATTGCTTCTGCATACATTCCAGAAACCTATTCTGAATTTAGCTTATAGATGTTTATGTAATGTGTCTATGGTGACAGAGTGTGTCAGAGTCACAGCTGGATCCACTTTTATCTAGTTCTGTATATGATCTTCTATGCTACAAGGAGAAATGTGAATAGTGACTTTTTTCCCCCCTTTCTCTCCTTAAAGTATCATACTTCTTGATATTATTGCCACAGCAATAATTGAAAGTCACAGTAAATTGGTGTAATTTCAGTTATATTCTTGGGTCACAAAGTTGCAGAACCTGTCCAGTTTAGAAAATCATTAATACATCCTTAAACCTCTTGAAGAGTAAGAACTGAAAAGGTGTTTATATCTTCAAAGAGCCCCTGGAAAGGCACTTGATATAAATTTGGACACATATTCTTCATCCTATTTTTTTTTTAAAATTTTGGAATCATTCTTTGACTAAGGTATTCTTTTCTTAGCTATGTCTGCATTTATTGAAATAAAAGTAGTAGAATTTGCACCGATTCATATGAAAGAGTTTTTTTGTTTAATTCACACAGTACAAAGACCCAAGGAGGAGTCAAATTATTCATACTTCTTGCTAGAAGTAATTAGGTACATTGTCTGCTTAATGCAAACATACTTAACTGTACTTAACTAGAAATAAATACTAAAATGTTGATCAGTTTTCAATCTGTCTAGTGTTGAATTCCTCCTTTCTTAATACAATACAGGAGGTTAAAGAAAAGACACGCTCTCACTAAGGAATCTGCCTATTAAAACATTATGCAAACATCTTTTATTTAGCCTCTTTTTTTCCTTCATTCTCCATAATAGGGTCATCCCTCTTCCTCTATGAGGCTGGCATGTCTTCAAACATAGCAAAGTTTATTTTTTCCAGCATTTTAATTCTTTTCCCTTTTTAGAAAGAATATCTTTTTCACAGAAGACTTAGAAGCCAAATATTTTCACTAGGTAAAGTAGTTACCTATATTACTCCCATAAAAAATTCAAAAAGGTAATAACTGACAAATATGAAAAGCACACAATGGCTTTTGCAGAAGTCCATAAAGCTCATTATTCAAGTGAAAAATAAAATGGATCCATTCTTGCTCTTGCTCAAGACTTCTGGCCTTGGAAATATGAGTGGAGTTTGATTCTGCTGTATGGTATTTTCCAATATTTATTTGAAATATATAATGGACCCTCTGTTGTTTCCTACGCCACACAAGCATAAGATCTTAAGCAACATGGAGAAGCCACAAAGCCAGACACCGCTTGTCCCAAAGATGTCCTTTTGTTCCACACAACCTTTCATTACGATAAGCAAAATGGCATGTGCTACTTTCATCTTAAGTTTACCTACTGGGAACAAGATCCTGGATTCCAGTTTTATTTCCAGCAGCTCTGCTTCTCAAAGTGAAGAGACTGAGGGTGCACAAGAAGCTAGAGGGGACACAGCTGGGACATCTGCCTCCAAATGTCCAAAGCGATATTGCAGACCATATGGCATCATACTCAGCATATAAAACTAGAGGAAGAAAGAAGTGCAAGATGTTCAGAGTAATGACATTTGTCTTCCTAAGTCACTATTACATGTGATGGAGTGCTGCTTTGCTGGAAATGGTTGAACACCTGCCTGCCCATGGGAAGTGGTGAATGAATTCCTTGTTTTGCTTTGCTTGTATGTGCAGCTTTTGCTTTACCTACTAAAACATCTTTATCTTAACCCACGAGTTTTCTCGCTTTTACCCTTCCTAGTCTCTCCTCCATCCCGCTCCGGATTGAGAATGCGCGGTGGTGCAGGGCTCAGTTGCTGTCTGGGCCTAAGGCATGACAATAGCTCTTACAAATTACTTTTTTAACAGTACACTAAAGACACCAGTGTTGTTTTGTACTAGCTGAAACTACTATTATTCGTTATTTTGGGCCGACATGTAACATAACTGAACACAAGCATTGGCCGTTCCCAGTTGTCAGACTCATCCCTCATTGGCTCCAGAGAATGAGGACTATCCATATAGCATATAGCCATTAACTCACTCAATCTCAGTTAGCTGTTCAAAGTACAAACTGAATAAAGATTGGAATACAGCTGACTCACATTTTAGCAATTCAGGAACTGCATTTAGTGACTGGACATGCACTTTGACCATTACAATTCTAAATTAAGCACTAACTGTCATTACTAGCTCTTGCCAATCTTTGTCATTCAAAAGTAACTGGAGAACTGATCTTTAAGTCAAGAAGATAAATTCAACATCTTTTGTTTCCTCCAAATTAAACTCTAATAATTACTGCAGATAATTCAGGGGTAGTCTGTCATATTGATTCCACAGTTTTGCACTGACCGTAGTCAGTGCAAACAGTATTTTGCACTGACTGTAGTACACTGTCCGTAGGTTTTATTTGTGAATGTCTTGGAGTTTAAAACTAGTTATAAACAAGAAAAGCAAAAGAAAAAAAAAAGAGAAAAATAAAGTTTTGAGTAGAAACATCCAAGAAATATTAAACACATGCAAAATCATTACAAGTAGGCATATTTTTTTTTACATGTACACATGCAAGCATATATATTCATGTACACTGAAAGAAAATACTTCTACTGCCAAGAAAACTTGGTTCCTATTGAACTAAGGAAATATTTTCTGGCATCTCTTACATTTAAATACTGTTCCTTAACTAAACTATTATATCAGTGAAATATTGCAGTCTCCAAGGATTACCCTGCTGAATTCTTCCCAGAACAATCCCCAAAACTCAATAGCCTAGTTTAGATTTAGGCAGCTAATTAAGGCAATTAATTTAGCAGTGTACGTTCCTTCTACACTCAGTGGAGACAGCAAGGAGATCATGGTGGGCTGAGTAACCTCTGCAAGGGATATAGTTTCTTTCTCCATTAACCATAACGAGCATAGAAAAAGAACATTCATTTCTCAAGCAATTATTTTAGGTGCTTAATGTTAGCCATGGTGCCTTCATGCAGAGAATAAAATAATGGGTAAGGTACAAAGAGCCACTCCCATCAAAAAGTCCTTAGGCCATATTATCTCACTCTTTCTATTTTTTTTAATAATTTTGATTAAAAGCACATCTTTTTCGTATCTGCTGAGAAGTCTTACAGATTACATGTCCAAACTGAATGGACAATTCAAACACAAAGAAAAAAATATTAGAATCATGTGTTACAATTATTTTGGTGACATCAAGAATAAAGAAATTAATAAAAACTCTTTATGGGTTCTAGTCAACCCAACTTTAATATTTTATTAACACTTCCTGAAGGTTTTTATTACTACAGCATTTTCTGTTGGCTGAACAGAATCATTATGTAAATCTTATTATAAAAAGTAGCCATTGATTTTGTTGCTATATATAAAAAACACTTTCCAATCTTTTTCTAGAATTGTTTTTATTAATGATAAACCCACAACTTTTCTCTTATGAAAATATATTAGGAAGTGAACATTATTAGCTAAGACTCAGAGTTATATTAAACAATAATGATTTAATATGGATTGAATTGCATATAATCTACATTATATGACTCAGTAGCTCTTGCTACTTAATTATATGCTGATATTTTGACCAGAAAGATCAGAAGAATCTTGTCTAGATTACATGGCTAAGGCAGAAGTTCCTTAACTGTTATAAAATGAAGATATCATAGTAATGGGGTTTTTTCACTGTGTGATATATGGTTAGAGTCCTTACTTAGGAGGCCAAACCCCAAACATTAGGTCCAATGCTGACACAGCAGATTTGAATTTACAGTTTTACAACATAGCATCCAAAGGACAGCTTAAAAAACACTCTGAGTAAAAGACTTTTCAAATTTTTTTGAATTCCTGGTTCCTTCCTGAGACTAAAACACTACTCTATCAAGAAAATACGATCATTGAATCACAAGCAAGCAAAATGGATCCTGGCTCTGTAGCCCAATGTTTATACATTTAGCTGACAGTAGGAACCTGAGGTTTCTCCTATATTTGGCTGTGACTATGTTTCTCAGCAGCATGGTCCAATAGAAGTGGGCTCTTAGAGCAAAACAGTCACACAAACAATAAACAGTTTAGTGGATTTTACATCAGGCAGGACATAATCTAGTGACATGGGCCATATATTAATCAGCTACTCTCCAGCAGCTCATGTTTCAGTCCACTTTAACTCCAAAATTAATCTAATTCTTGAACTTTAAAACACTGCACAATACACTCCTGTCTGTGGCAAATGGGAAAATCAAGAAACATTCCTGATATGAATTAGAACACTAGATTATTTATATTTCCATAATATACAAACAATGAATAAAAAGATAAACAATCCAAGGAAAAAAATACCATGATGCTTTTCCAAGACTTAATACAGAAAGCTGCTTCAGACCATAAAACTATTTCACTAAGGTATTCCTGATGCATTCCTGAAAGAGACACACGCATACATGTTGTGCTGGTTTAAAGGTAAACCAGCAGGAGAAATGAACCCAACTCAAAGAGATTATAAATCAGAATTACAATTTAATGAAAACAATACAATAACTACAATTATGCAGAGAGTTGGTTTTAACCCACAACACCCAGTGCCCTGGGGCACGAACACAATGGTGTTCGTTGGCCACCAGCCAAGCCCCACGTGGTCCCCTTGAGTCCAAAGTAAAAACAGGAAAAAAACCTGTGTATGAGACTGGGGCTCGCAGTCTGGTTGAGAGCGGTGGTTGCAGTCCGGTTGAGGTTGGTGGTCGCAGTCCAGTCGAGGTTCTGGTCCTCCCCTGGATCCCACGAGTGGTGGCAGAAGTCCCCAGACTCCCAGACTATATACACCCAGGTTCAGGTAGGAATGTCCAGCCCGTCCCCCAGGGTGGGGAGTTCCACAATGGGTGATTGTGAGTCCTGGGTATGAGGACAGGAACATCCTCCTATCTCACAGGCCTCTTAACACCCAGTTTATAGCCTGAGGGGTCAGGTGTGCTCTGGGCAGCTGCTGCAAATGGCCTGTCGTTAACGGTTCCTGGGGAATGGCATAGAGGGTATAGAATACACAGTTTGGGTTACACCCACACAGTGATGAACTGGTCCCAGCTGCTTTAACTAACTGGGACACATGTAGACCAATATCCTCTACTGTTTAACAGGTTACTAAATCTAAAAGCACTGCATAACTATGCTGTACAGGGCTTGTGGAACTTAGGTGCTTATTTAGCCTTGAATTGAAGGTCTTGAACTGGATATCCGATTTTGGGGCTTCGAACCGTTGGACATCTTCATGACTTAGTTAAATATCTGCTTTAACATAACACTTCATGTGTATGAATGACACATAAGGCCAGACCTCTGTAGACTAGTCTCCCACTGAATTTCAGTCAGAGAGCTTTCCAGGACCAGATCTCTGATGCCTAATTGCCAAGCACAATCAGTTAGAGACCTTGGCAAAATTATACTGAGGCTGTCTTGAAAAGCAGTATCCTACCACACGCATTGCTGCAAAAGTCATATCAGATAAAACACATTTGTGTAATATAGCCTAGAGGTCACAGTGGTATTGAAAATGAACAGAGACTGTTAGTTGAGGTTTCTTGTTTTGTAAATTATTCATATTTCAATTTTAACACATTTTTTTTCAAACTTTATTGAAATCTTCCTGCCCTGGAGCAAGTTTCATAATACCATAAGTTGATATATTTGCCTGTCACCTGCAGAGGGCCTGGGCTTAAATCTGGCTTGGGTCACAATTGAAATTAGCTTAATGGTCTCAAATTATTCCTTAGTAGCATTTGTTCATTTCACAAAACTAATATTGTACATAATTTGGCAGTAGAATGCAATTGTAGAGTACTATTCTCCAAGGAACCAAGAAATGGAATAGAAGGGATATTGGACACCAGGTTTGCTTTTGGCAATGGTATTTGGATCAAGCCAATGTAAATGACTTCTTACTGTCATGAGAACCATTATTCAGCAAATAAGTTAACATGATGTAGATGTCTGAATAAAGGTTCTGTCACCTTTCAATGGATCAAATGACAGGAAAATATTGTTTTACAGTTTCATACCATTTTGGACACTGACAGTCTGAGATGTCCTTTGATTTGTCTTACTTGCAGTAGAGAAAAATTGCTCTAAGTACTGATTGTATGGGAAACCAACGCTTTTTTGTTTCTTTGTGTCTTTTGAAGTATGATGATAATTAGAACATGAAACAACCAGGCAAGCCATAATTAGGGATTCAAATAAAAACAACATCATCAACATCATTCAAATAAACACAGTTAAATTCAATTAAATAAGTTGCTGACTTTTATGTGACCGGTTTTATATAGCATAATAATGAAAAAAGGAAAAAGACAAAAGAAGAAAAGTTGTCAAATAAATTAGATGGTGTAAATTATTCCATTAGTTGTGCTAATAAAGCAAAGAATGTGGTAAAAGTCCAACGTTGCTTTTCTTATATTTTAGAGATTATGAGTCACTGAAACGTCACTAACTTAAATGTAATCAAGAAGGTGGGGGGGGAGGAGGGGAAGAAAAAAGTAGTGTTTCTGCTTACATAAGGAAATGGACACTTTATTGAACTGAGCATTTTTAGGATAATAGTCTAGTTGTTCAGCAGTTCCACAAAAGATGCTTCAATAAAATTAGTTCATTTGAAGTGTACAAAATACAAGATAAAGCCATATTTGGGTTGGTAACCTCTTTGGAAAAGGCATCCTATTTTAATAACTATCATTACTTATGCATGTTGCTCCTTAAAAAGTATTGATCAAGATCAGCCCCTTCAGATTCACACATAAGTGAAAATGTAAGGTTTGCTTCACAACTGCACAGAGTAACAAGAAACATCATTGCGTCAGCACTGTGTTTTCTGTGGCAGTCTGACTCTGCAGCCCTCAGCTTCAATATTTTCCTCCCTATGCTCTGCTTCTGTACCCATGGAGGGTTGACCTTGGCTGGACACCAGTTACCCACCAAGCCATTCTGTCACTTCCCTCCTTAGCAGGAACAGAAGAAAAAAATAAGATGGAAAAAAATTCATGTGTCAAGATAAAGGCAGTTTAATAAAGGAAAAGAAAAATGCAAAATATTTTGTTCTCTGTTTCTTATCAGCAAGTGATGTCCAGCCACTTCCCAGAAAGCAGGGCTTCAGCATGCATAACAGCTGCTCTGGAAGGCAAACATCACAAGTAATGAATGTCCCTTCCTTTTCCTTTCTCTTAGCTTTTATATCTGAGCAGATATATGGGATGAAATATCCCTTTTGTCATTGTGGGTCAGCTGCCCTGGCTATGTCCCCTCCCGAGATTTTGCCCACCTCAGCCTAGTGGTGAGGGTGGAATGTTAGAGAAACAGCGCTGATGGTGTGCCAGCACTGCTCAGGAGCAGCCAAACGCTGAAGTGTTATCAACACCTTTCTAACTAACAATGCAAAGACAAGCACAGTGCTATGAGGGCTGCTGTGAGGAACATTAACTCTGTCTCAGTCAAACCCAATACAGTACCACAGACATGAATCCTGGTGCATATGCATACATATATATATACATATGTATTTACACTCACATTATACAAACATGTAAAATTAAAGCTAACTACCTGAATAAGGAAATATTCCCTCCAAGAAGATTTAATAGATAAAATATTTGAATAGCAAGGTTTCAAAATCAGTCTTGCCCTTCGTGTTACTAAAGATTGGTTTGTTTAGGTTTTAATATTTTGGTTTATTAAACTTTCAAGTGGAAAAAAACCCCAAACCACAACATAGTGGAACATGAAGAAGTAACCACAAGCACTGAATAATTAAGAAATCAATAAACAATTTCACATTTCTTTGGTGTTCAAATGACCTTCCTGAATTAGAAGCTAAGACAGTGTGTGCAATGCAAAATCATTAGGTAGGTAATGTACCAAGTACATTTGAGTAGGCTGGTAAATTTTGATTTAACTATCTTAACTGCTTTGATAGGTTAACTCCAAAGATCATTGAATTAGTCAGACAATAGTTCAGCAAAAGCCAAATAAAAGGCAGGACTTAGAAAGTAATACACATGCAGAGAAAATATCACTGAGTTGTGGGAGGTCGCTGGTAAGAGGATGGATGCCCTGTTATAATTCTTCTTCGTTACAAAATCTGTGATATAACCTCCTACTGCTGAAGACAGAGGTCAGAAAAAGCCTGAGGAAAGCCAACAATACTTTTTTTTTGATTAATAGAAATACCATCTAGTTCAGAGTTCATGTGAACAGCCAGAAAAATCTTATGTGTCTGGGTCTGAGAAAGGCAGGAAGGAATACACCTTTGTCCTGCAGCAAGATGAGAACAGCCTTGCCAGGGTTTGAGAAAGGGTTGAACACAGAGTTATCACTAGGGAGGATTGAAGGGGAGGTTACAGGTTCTTTTTTTGTGGCAAACCACCTGTCTTTTTTATCAGAGGTGCTTTATATGCATCAGTATGCTGCGGATGTGTAACTGCACAACAGCTGGAAGCTGATTTTTGTGACTGGGGTCAAAAATGTCTGCTTCTACTGAAAGAATCTTCTCCTCTTACACCATCTACCTGAAGTAGTCTTATTAGGGTTACTCTCCAGAGCAGCTTTGTTGCCTCCTCACTTATATGTTCCAGCCCAAATCCAGCCTGCCTGTTCTTCTGTAGCTGGGCATAATATTAAAGATTCAGTTCAAGGACTCAGAGGTTCTATAAATTGCTGAGTACCTTTGGCATGTGGGCATTCTCAGATCCTCACAGAACAAACTCTGCTCTCCCCCAGGAATATAAATGAAATCACCCCAAATGTCTCACCATGTATACAAAGTCTGTCATTCCCTCTATGTATCAGCTCTTCAAATAACTCAGTGCTCCTCATATACAAAAATAATCTTTCTGAGGTGGTGGCAATAGATTTTTCTGAGATAAAGGATAGCACTGAGAACCTGTGTTCACCTTTTATATGTCCTCTTCGTGATGGTTGTGTTGATGAAGTCTATAAAGCAGACTGAATTGAAAGTCGACTTGATAATTTGTATCTTGCTCTCTTACCTATCATTATAGTTCATCATTATCTTCTAAAAGATTTTCCATTGCTTCTGAAACAAGTTAAGTCAGCATTCTTTCTCTCTCTCTTTCTTTCTCTCACCACCTCCCTTTTTGGGAAGCAGAACAGCTGTCAGTATGCCAATCTAAACACAATAAGTTACACCTACTTAGGAGTTTGGAGGAAAGAGTAAGTGAATTTAGCTGTATTTGATCAAATTTAGGTTTATTTTTATGTTAGTTCAAATCATTAAGAACCAGAGCAATAAGTGTAAAATAGAAAATATCACTAAAAACTTATGGTATATGAAATTAATCATGAAGATTATCAGGATTTCTAAGGATTTTACTTTCATTATCAGCTCTAGGAGTACTGAATATTATCCTCTTTTTTTTTTTGCTTTCTCAAGATAATAGAATATTTTTAGCACATAGGATATTTCAGAAAACAGAGTAAACACAGGCAAAGTGGATTACCTACAATGTACCTGTTTCACCTAGGAAATCTGAGTACAAACTATGGCTGCAAGCTAGTCATTACTGAAAACTCCCTCACTGATTATGTAATCAATTTCAATAGAGATTGATTGTATAAGTAACATACCCCCAAACTTACATGCCATTTACACCTTTTATTCAGTATCTCTTAAAATTAAAACAAATATTAATGTAAGTTATAAATCAAGACCTCAGAAGTCAATAAGGGTTCTCTGCTCATCGCAGAGAAATAGCTAGAAGCCCCCTAAAAACCTAACACAAATTTGCTTTAGCTTAAAACACTAACATAATCTTGAAACTTGCTTAAGAACTAATGTGAACTTATTTAAACTCAAGTACAATGCTGAGGCTGTTTATCTTTTGTGGAAAGAATCCTTTGTGAAAAGAAACCCTTTCATTTTAAATTTGTCCCTCAAAAGATGAGAAGTACAGCAATGTATCAAAATAAACTTGAGTGTAAATGGCAAAGTGTGAGTCATGCATCAGATGCAATAACTGGAGAGACATGCCTGTGAAAATTGGCCAGCATTTTTTCCAAATGTGCACAGAATGAAAATCCCAACAGTAGTGCAAGTGTATGAGCTGTTTACTTGGGCAGTCAGTTCATAAACATTCTGCTTTGTTGGCAGTATAAGTAAGAACATAAAATTTAAAAAAAAAAAAGAGAAAAGAAAAGAAAAATATAACAAAGCCAGACTGCAGTGGAAGACAAGCTTCTGACTTACCAACATGTGGACAGAACAGTGTTAACATGAACGTTGCAGCCTCTGCTCAATGTCAGAAATTTTTCTCCTTGTCCCTGCCTTATATTCCCACCTTTTCACCACATAATGAGGTTGACTGGAGTAAATTACACTTGACAGAGATTTTTCTCTGACTTCCGAAAATACAGAAAAGGTTACATTATCCATTGTGACCCCAGAAATTTTTGATTCTGGCTTTTGACCTAAGCTTTTTTGATATTAAAGAGTGATAAATTAGGATCACTAATGAATATGAAAATTGTAGTATAGGTTAGTACTGCTAGTGAGCAGGATATTGGCTGGTGTTAATTAGGTCTGTGATGACATTTTCTACACTGATGAGTTCCAGGTCCCATGAACCAAATGTCCATGGATTTTGTTAGAGCATTCACAGTTGGTGTCCAGCTCTCTCCTCTTGACTGCCAAGGCATTCAACACATCTTCCACCATAGCTCCGCTGTATTCATGTGAACAGACCGCTATTTTTCACTTTCACAACAGGTGATTGAACCTGGAAGCTTCAAATCAAGAATTTTTTTTTTATTTTGAGCATGAAAGCCAACCAATCTCCATCTTATTCACATGCCTATGCTCACCATTATTCCACTGTCTTACAGTCAGTCAACAAGGCAGGCAGCTCCAGTGCTGATTCAATCAGAAGCACAGTGCACAAAGGGATTTCTTGAACCAGGGAAACCTAAGGGAGAGACAAAAGAGCAGGCAGGTGCCTGCAGCTCACGCAGCAGCAGTGGCAGCCAAACCACCCCAAAAGTACAAAAGAAACCCTTAAGGAGTGTGAGCAACCAGAAGAGCTGCATGGCAGGTGAACAGGGCGGTGTGAGAGACTGCAATGTCAATGGTTAATGACTCAAACAATCAGCCATTTGTAAAAGCAGCAGGGTGCTTTGCTGAGGTCAGCTTTGCACCCCTCAACCTAAGGGGAGAAGGAGAGTTTTTTGGGTGTGTGGGGATGAAACCTCTGATCTTCATAATGTTCTTACGCATAATGCCCGGGTGCAGAGGGGGTGTGCACCCACCACAGGAGGATGATCATGACAAACTGACCTTTGTTTAAACCACGTAGCCCTGCATTTGGTTGTGTCCCTGATAAGCTGGGACTGATGTCAATAAGATGGGTTTTGAGTCAGATAAAGGAAAAGGCCGGTAAAAAACAGATCCTGCAAGGTGGGATAATGCTTTTAATCCTGACAATGTCCTCCCTCCCCATAAGGCTCAGGTGTAAAACTCCCTGCCAGGGAAGGTATCAGATCATTCATATGTAAGCCTGAAGGTATTCATCCATTCTGATAAGGCATAACTGGTTCAACTGTGCAGGTGTGAGAGGCAGCTGCCATGTCTTAGAAGGGGTCATAAACCGTCAAAGACCCCCAAATCATTTTTGGGGCCTTCCACCAGAGGACTGTGCATGATCCACAGTGTTGCATCAGTGTAAAGCTCCTTGCCCAGGTGAGGTACCTGGCCATTCCCACCTGAACCTGAATATATATTAAGCCATTGAACTTTTAGTTTCTAGGGCTCTCCCCACCCCTAATCGATCAAGACTGTGACCATCACTTTGACCAACAGACATCTAAATAAACAATTAACTATTATCACTGGATCCATGGGTGGTAGTATCTTTCCTCTCCACTATCTACTCTTATCCTTTCTGTTTTTTTTAATTTCTTTCTTTTCCTTATATATTTTCTTAAGTAACAATTTTATGCTATTTCTATAGATAATAACCAAAACAGCTACGTACAACCTTTCCTTTGCAACTAAATTATTCTAAAATAAACCTGCCATATATATATATATTTATATGCACTGGTCATTCAGTATTATGTCACTCTAATCTGCCTCAAGGGATCTATTAACAAGAATATCAATTACCCTGCCTCAGGGGTGGATTGTAACAGGTGTATCAACAACAGCGTGGCACAGAAGTTTGTGTGGCAGTTCACATGGAAGGACATGCAGGAAGGCAGTGAAGCCCTATGTGAGAAGATGACTGAGGGTAAAAAGATAACAGTATGAAAGTTATAGGAGAAAATACAGTTGCTACTCCCCGGATGGAATGCAGTCAGCATATCTGACCTTCCTCACACAATACAATCTACAGGGGACAAAACAGAGGGTGGAGCAGAGTGGAGATGCTGCAGACAGGCTGTATCTAAACCCTTGCAGAGGAGGGAACTCTGTGGTACTTCCTAAATTATAAGCCACACAGCAGCTGAAAACCAATGGAGAGAAAGGAAGATGTCCTGATGTTGAATCGGCAACTGGGGCCAAATCTGTCTCCTCGGACTGATACATGTCCCCATCCCAAGGTTGTCTCAGGTACCAGTCTGAAATATCCTCCCCCAAGACATAACCACCCCGCACTGAACATGATGTGTAACTAAAGTCACTCAAGCTTAACCTAAAAGTAAAGAAATAGTATAAAATGAGTTAAGTATGGGGAGAAGTTTGGGAAGACTTCATCGTAACTGCTGAGATTAGTTGTTGGGCTGAACTTGTCTTATCCCCCATAGGGACATCTGTTGGGTAAGAACCATACTCT
This sequence comes from Cephalopterus ornatus, assembly GCA_013396775.1. NCBI lineage: Eukaryota > Metazoa > Chordata > Aves > Passeriformes > Cotingidae > Cephalopterus > Cephalopterus ornatus. Next base: position 45,309 of record VZRE01009773.1, read on the forward strand.
ATGCACACTGAATTATTATCTTGAGTTAACTTGGGTTGGGCATTAAAGATTGTTAGTATATTGCTTTGAATACATTTTTTCTGTCAGATACTATCACTGGCAACCCTTAAAGCTTAACCTGTCACAATTTTATTAGTAAAGAGTGTTACTCTGTGAACTGTTAATGTGAGTCCTTCAAGGGCACTAACAGTGGATAAAGGTGTGGAGACCCAGGAGGGGGTCTCCCTGTTTGTTGTGTGACCCTGGCCAAGTCAGCTGAACTGTCAGCTGATCCTGTGAACTTCTCAGTGAAGGGTGCCCTTTATAATGGAATGTTGTCAGACTGGTTGGACACAATGGTCTTGGCTTTCCTGGGGAGCTGACAGACTAATCAAACAGCAAGGATCTCAGTAAATATGCCCGTTTCACATGACACCCTGCCAGGTTGACTAGAGAGTAATGGCATCCCCCCAGTAGAAATCCATGGCTTATCTAAGCTCTGCACCACAACTGACACAGTTTCCCAGACACAGCTCTGGTGGGAACATGCTGCCACACAGGTCTGGGGCTTCAGGGTGTGCCCTGCTCTTACACCAGTACTGGACTGTGGGAACTCATTTTACAGAAGATCTTTACAACAAGTTTAAGACAGAGGTTATGTAGTTATAATTGTTAAATACTTTGTTATTCATTCGTATATAATCGGTTTGAGCTCTGTTAATGTTGTTATTCCTTATAAGGTCACAGTCTCTCCGTTACCATATTTGTCCATGTTACCTTCCCCGTTTCAAATCTGAAGAAAGCTTCCCTTTTCTCCACCTATCCTTCCCAGGTTTGTAAACTGGTAACTACCAGTCTTACCGTATTTGGTAGGCTCCGCTTTTCTTCCAGACCCTTCCACAACAAACCTTATAAAAGCGGCCGCCACCATGTAAATAAAGTTCACTCCACTCCATCTCTGGTGCTGTGTGCGTGCGTGTTTTTCCTGTGCCGCTATGTCACAGCACCCGGAGCTCAGTGAAATGCCGCGACCTGCTAGCTAGCCGGCAAACCCTTCTCTACCTTCCCGGAGCGGACCAAACCCTTCTTCCCAGCAGGCTGCGACACTGGACAAGGGCATCCTGACTTGTATCAGAAAGAGGGTGTCCAGCAGGGCTAGGGCAGTGATCATCCCTCGGCACTTGGCACTGGTGAGGCCATGCCTCAAATATTGTGTCCAGTTTGGAGCCACTCATTACAAGAAAGATGCTGAGATTCTAGAGTGTGTCCAGAGAAGGGCAACGAAGCTGGTGAAGGGTCTGGATCGCAAGTCTCATGAGTGGCTGAATGAACTGGGGTTGTTTAGCCTGGATAAAAGGAGGCTCCTGGGAGACTTATAGCTCTCTATAACTATCTGAAAAGATGCTGGGGGTTGGTCTTTTCTGACAAGTAGTAAGTAATAGGACAAGAGGAAAGCACCTCAAGTTGTGCCAGGAGAGCTTTAGATTTGATATTGTGAGAAATTGCTTCACAGAAAGAGTTGTCATCATTGAAACTGGCTGCCCAGGGAGGTGATTGAGTCATCATCCCTGGAGGTATTTAAAGTACATGAAGGTGTTGTACTTAGTGACATGGTTTAGTGGTGGACTTGGTTGTATTGGGTTAATGGTTGAACTCAATAATCTTAAAGGTCTTTTCCAACCTAAATGATTCTATGATTTCTAGGACAAATACCCATATCACAGCTCTTCATTGGCCACTTCCACTCAGCTGATACAGTCTGTAAGCCAAATCTGAAATTGAAGACAAAAAGGTGACAAGTTCAGGTTTCCACTGAAGTATTCTTTCTTCTCTGAGTCAGTATTCTTTCTCATTTAAGCGTAAAAGGTTAGATAAAGTACTGGAAGTCTAACAATGAAGTTGTGATATTACAAAATTAATTTTCATTTTAAGAAATAAGTCATGAAGCATATTGGCATTAACAATTTTACCACAGGTTTTGAGGAGCTGATAATACCTAATAATATTTTTGACACATTTTTCAATAAATAATATGAATTAATATTTAGGTTATAACTCAGCCTGAAGGATCTCAAAGCAAAAGAAAAAAAACCCACCACCACAACAAAAACAATAACAACAAAATCAGAAGATCCTTCATAGGCAGACAGCTTATATACAGGATTTTATAACCTCCTAAAGAGTTGAAGTGTTTAGGGATACAACAGAAGAAATTCTAATGGCTATGGAAGGTGGTGCAATTTTTTCAGACATGCCTACTTGTAGCATAGAGTATAGTTGTCATCAGATCTTTGGACTAAGACTTCTGCCATACACTTGTATTTGAATAATCTGTTTGCTGTAAGAGTCTTAAAGACAGTGATTTTCATTCTTGTGGTATTTTGCACTTACAGTATGTGTGACAATTAGGTATTCTAAAGCTGAACTTCAGTGCAGCAAGATGATGGGCTTCTCTTCTTGGGTGGCTCAAAATTTCTAACTGACAACAGTTTAATTTCCATGAAATCACTGTTGATCCTTCGGTTAGGAATTTTGGCATAATTCACAAGCACTTCTCAACAGCCTGGGTTTAAATAAGTCAGAGAAAAATATGATCTCTCAATAGCAACAAAATTAATTTGTCATCTCTCTTCATGAATATGAAGAAAAACTGCAAATTGTTTTCTGGTCTATTCAACAAACTCATATTCACTCATACTATTAATTTCTGGAAGGCAGCAAGAAAGTCTAACAAAATTTTATGGTCCCCACAGACAGAACTTTCATAGAAACCCAGTGGAGACAAGGGAGAGTTTAAGAACATCGATAGTTGTCAGGACTACTGATTCTTCCGTGAGAATGGAGAACAAGTAAGAGGTAAGAAGCATTTTCACTATCAGATACTTATTTAACAATTCTAGCAAAGACCAATTCTCATTCACGTCCTCTGCTTCTTGTGTGAGAGTGACTCTGAGAATGCAGCCATGGGGAGTCTTGTTTTGATCAAGTCTCTTGCTTTCCGTTTCAAAGTGAATGAGATAATGTAGCTGTGGAATAGCATCTTTTAATCAGATCAGTGGGAATCCATTGAAATGAAGTACAATGCAGCTGCAAGTTAGTATTTCCCTAAAGCAGGTGTACACTTCTCCTTTTGAAACCATGAACACAGCCCTTGTCCCTGTATCCCAAACTAGGCCTCAGCACAAACATGCTCAGCACTGCCTTTTACTATTTGCCCTCTTGTCACATTTTTCTTCTGTGCAAAAGATATTTATATATGTGCCAAAAATACCTTTAACTAGCATAAGTTTTTTCATAAGAGGAAGACAGGTTGAAAGTTAAACCAATTCCTTGCTTCTTTGCCCTTACAGTTAGTTTCACCTTCATGCCTGAACTTCGAAGAACACATGGTAGAGGATTGTGTTATCAAGTAAGAATTAGATGTTTTGGGAAAAAATGAACTGTTTGACCGATGTTAACTCATACACAGACCTTTGCTCGCTGTTGCTTGTTTGTAAATGCTGTATTGTTAGCTATGTTTTTGTGCACACTGCATAACAGATTAATTAGCTGCAGCTCATGCAGTTATGGACAGTATAATGATTGCAGAGTGCAACACACAGCTTCTCGAAGTCTGCCTAAGAATAAGAAAGGAGTAGCTTCTAAGAGAAAACAGTAAAATCCAGAAATGTCTTCCAGTTTGAATTCAACCATGGCAAACAGGAAGGATGGTCGCACTATCCAGATTAGTCCCTTTTACGGTTGATTTTTGAGATTCCCTTTTGGGGAATGAAAACAGGATGTACCTTTTAGATGTTACGGGCCTACACTTCAGTGGTCCGACTACCTCTTCTGCTGATTTGCCTTGCACAAGGAAGTTTCACATGATACATCTCTGTCTATATACGAAGAGGGTGACTTACTGCACAGCTGGTGATTTCTGCAGTTCCTCAGGTATGAAGCACAAGACTAGTATCAGCAACACAGACTGAGGGTCTGGAGATTCAAAGGAATAGAAACTAGTGTGTACCATTTCCATCGTTGTATGAAGGGTAGATCAATAATGTCCCATCTTGTAACGGTTTGGATCGGACCTTTCTGCCGAATGCTCAAACCTCACAGTTTGCAGCCTTTCCTCCCCCCACCCCCTCTATGAACACAAGGGAAAGGGAGAAGGGAAAAGCTACTGAAATGCCGAAATGAGCAGACCAAAGCTGTACAATAATATACACATGTATTTACACTTATATACAATTAGAATAGTATGTACACAGGAGAAGGGACTCCGAACACCCCCCCCTGCCCCGAAGGGAAAAGGGAGAGGGAAGGAAAAAAAAATCCAAAACAGATATACACAGTAAAAAACCCAGGAGTAACCAATAAAAAACTAACAAGAGAAAATCTTACTACTCTCCTCGAGATAGCAGAACTGCACCAAGCGACCGCCGGCACTCTCCGCTTCCCAAGGTCCACAAGGCCTCACTGGGCCTCACTCCTCCACATGAGCAGAGCCGATAGCAGAGAACCTGCTCTCGGGTCCACCGGAAAGGAAAGAGAGCAAGAGGCTTCTCCCCCTTCTTATTTATACCCTGGTTTACGTAGAAAATCGTATGGAATACTGGGAGGATGACTACTTCCTCAGTTACAACCTGGTTACCAAGGAGGGTCTAAAATCAAAACCACTACACATCTCTGTAGAATGACAAACACCTTGCAATGGTCTTGTCCGAGTTTCACACCCTCAGCAGCAGAAAATGGTTCTTTACCTAAAAAAATTTAGCAGCATGAGATTTTTATTTCAAGAGCTATAAACTCCAGTTGTGCTTCCACTCAAATTTATGGCTGAAAGTTTAGAGACTAATAGAATGGAAAACATTAGTGTCTCAAACTTAAATTAGAGAGCTGGCCTTCACAGCTGGGAGTTCAGAAAAATCTCTATTCAACATGCACAGCAATGACATATAACATTTTCTTCTACTAGGTACTCACCATCTCATTAAAGAGAAAATTAAAATGAGCAATCTATTGCAAAAGAAAAGTAAGGAGATAAGTCAGTGGTGTGCAGTCATTGCCTTATGTTTTTTTCACTTTCTCACTGAGATTACTGAAAACAAAAAAGTAGAACACAATCATAGAAAGAATAACACAGTTGAATGATTATTTCCTGCTTTCTTTATTCCTCCCAGCTGAACTAAGACAGAAGTGGATATTGGTGAGATCTTCTTGAGAAATAGGTAGAGTATAAAATCTTTGAAGTCAAGAAACCTGATACATTCACTAATGTTCATAAAACAGTGTTTTCAGTTAAATGCAAGGACCCGTTGAACTTATTTTATTAAAAGGAGTGAGGAATGATGGGAGTGGGATTGTACTGAAAATTAAATAAATGGTCTCTAGTGAAAATGCAGAGTTTTGGACTTTCTTATGAGAGTGTAAGAGCTTAGAAACTTGTATTAGATAGTGGTTGCTTCAGCTCACACATGGAATCTTAGCCTCATCCAGATATTCTATAAAGGAGGACACTTAACTTGAGATACTAGCTCTATATACCCACAAGGGACCCACAGGTAATAGCTCTCAATTTTAAAGTTCTGCTTGCCTTGAAGCAGGGTTTAGAAAAGAATGCTTCTTTCTTATGAAACTTCTATTGGAAATTTTGTCTGTTAAATTAACCTTATTCCTCAGGGATTTTTAATTTAACATCCTACATACTCTGTGTTTCATAATTTTTATTAGACTCCTGGTTTACTTTGCCTTCACTGAACCTCTGAGGCTCAAATGCTACAACTGTTATGTGAAGCTTCTCTCCCAGTATAAGTGATTTTTTGGCACAAGTGTAAGAAATAAGTAGAAACAAAAAATGAAAAACATTTAGCAGAATACATCTAAAAGATAAAGGATGGGGAGGAAACAGGTAAAATTAAATGTAAAACATATGAGACTCCAAATCAGCCTTATTCCTGAAAAGCAAACATATTTTTACTTAAAGAAAGGAACTGCTTATAATAAAACAAAAGGGGAAAGGTTTTTCTGATTGAGCTTCATAGAAAAGTTTCAACTAGTAATTCTAATCTCTTAAACAGGTAAATTTGGAGAGCAATACAGTTAGCATATTTTAAAAGCATATTTCAAGATTAATTGAACTGACATCTTTGTGTGCAGGTTTTTTTAATCAATTAAAAAGAAAATATTGGGGGTAGCTCAGATTGCGTGTCTAATTTCAAAGTGACTACATTAGGACAGATAAATCATGTACAAGTCATTCAAATATATGTTAATGACAAAATGAAGTGGAAAATTTAGTAGAAGACATTTTCAGAACATGCTTTAGGGAATCACAGAGTACATTGAGCAGGTATATAGACTAAAACACAATGAGTCTCAGAATCTGATTCAAAATGGACTGTAATCAAGGAAAAGATCTGAAATAGCCCTGTCTTCAGATAAATGAGAAGTAAAACTCTTATCTACTTCAAAAGACATTTAGAAATATCCTTTCAACTCCCAGTAGAAATTAGTGCTGAGTCCTACTAGACTTAGTCCTTGTCTAAGGACTTGCATTTCTACTCTTCCCTTCTCCTCCACATTCACAGACAGATTGTCTTACATTCACTCTTTCATTCCTCAGCTTTATACATTTTGGCTGTTTCCACTCAACCACATCATATCCTGTTTTCTTGCTCCTTCCTTTCTTCTTTAATTGAAATTTAAAGACACTAATTTCCTTCTATTCCTGAATTATTTTTTTTGTTTGTTTCATTTAGTAATTTCCAAATCAATTTAGGGAAAGTCAAATAATTTTAAGTTGGATTTACTCCAACAGTTCCATCATCTTTTAATCACGTAATTCCATGGAGGTCTTTTTCTCGCTCTTTTATCTATGAAGTAAACAGCCTTCCCATAGACGCACACACCATGCACCAGGCACAGATAGTTTTTTAATTCCATCACTTATGCAGTCAGTAGGTTTTTCACTTTAGATATGAAAACAACAGAAATTTCAAACACGCATTTAAGACCAAGATACATTCAAGACTTACTTTAGTACTCCAGAGCTAACTCCATTGCACCCAAAGACTATTTTCAGCTAAATTTTAGGATGACGATCCCCATACGTAAACACAGACACACTCCTTTTCCTCCCTCCATAAAACAAGCCTTCAGTGTAATGCGACCAAGTGGGCAAAGAAATAATGGAATGTAATTTATTTTTACATGATAGTCCTAAAGATGGGCAAACATAAGTCTATTACCTGCACTGCAACAAATCATCTGCTCATTACAGTATAGCAAGGGAGCTTTTCAAATACCTACTACTGCTTTATATGTTTCTATAGGAATTCCAGAAAATAGAAAGCTGTCAAATTCCAACAAAATTTTACTTTCCACCCTCTCGCCCTCCACTTTTTCTGCACATTTCTTTTCTTAAAATAAAAGAGGTGCTAACAACTAGCAAGTAGATCATAGTATTTCCTCTTATTTTTTCAAAAGACTGATTTAATATTGTTATAACAGTGTTAACAATTAAAAATGCTTCCTATTCACATGGTCTAGAATATCTGGTCTTTTTTTAATCTACTGGGTTGATCCCAGTACTCTAATACATTGGGGGGGAAATGGCAGATTCCATAATATGCCACTGTTCACATAGCTAGGACGTAAGATGGGGAAGATACATACATAGAAGTTCATTTTGAATTATTAGTTAATAGATAGACTTTAGGAATGTATATAAGAAATGTAGATTTTTAAAAGCAAATGTAGTACTTAATAAAGTGACAATTTACTGCCCATGATGTCGTCTCTTTATTCATATAAAAATCCAACATTTAAAAATCAGAGAAAATTAAGCTTGCCATAAAGATAACCATTCAACATTTGAGCATAGCTGTGTTAGATTACTTGGCTAAGATTCCAAAGAGATACTGCAAACAGCAATGTCTTTATAGCTCCAATGTTTCCTTTCATGAGTCAACAGCCATGTATCACCAAGCTTGTTTCACATAGACCAAAGCAATTCAATCCTCTCTAAGGTTTGATTTCAAAGTCATCTAGAAAAGAAGGATCCTATAGCCCCCTGTGATGCTGCTGAACCCACAGAAGAATTTTTTCATGGAATTTTTAGATCTAGCCAAGAACAGTTGACCACTGAGACAGAACAACAAAATCATCCAACCTGGGGAGTAAACCTCTAAACTGATATAATTACTCATACCCTATTCTGATGATCTTGACACTGTTTCATCTTTTCTGGCTTGAGTAGTAATTATGAGGTCCCTGTGAAGTAATTAACTGTCGTATATACAACAGGTTTAGTTCACCCAATGAAACAGTAATATTCTTAATTTTTTGCTAGTATTCAGATAAATGACCTTGGCCAAACCTCTGGTGTGCGTTATGTAATTACTTTAGTGTCCTATACCTATCAAACTGAGGAAACATATGGAAGCCTTCCTCTTCAAGGGTGAACAGGTGAGCATAACTAAGAGCTTTCTCCTCATTTATCTTCATGTGAATCTCACAAGAGATCAGAGTTCCCAATTCTCCAGTTTCCAGTTCCAAACTCAGCCCTAATGTCTTTAGCATGGACATATTTGTATAAAATATTTTGCAAGGGATTGCATGTTTTAACTTAGAACATAGGATTCATACATCTTTAGATCTTGAGTTCCAGTGAAGGATGATTTATTAATTTATTTATTTAGTGGCTCAATAAAACATTCAACGTGCAAGTCTATGCTTATCACAAGAGGGTAGCTTGTAGAGATTGACATGATCTTAAGGCTTTCAATTCTCAAATTTACTTTGTGCTAGCCACAGGTGTATAAGAACTGCAATTTTTGTAAGACCCGAGAGAACTAATTAAGTGTTAAGAAGAATGCACATTCTACTACGTAGCATACAATACAGAAAAATTACCACGCATCAGGTTTTTGAGAGAAGAAGTTCTTCTTTTAAAGAAGAACTTTAGGCAGGTAATAGGTATAGTGTGAATGGGTTTATTCTAAAATGAATTCCCTTGAAGGCTTATCAAAAGTAATACCTTTTTTTTCATTTAAATATATCTTCTTCATAGTTTAGAGTTTTACCTCTGAAAATGCTCTGAATCCAACTACTATATGAAGGTCTTTTACAAATCTCCAGTTTCAATAGACAATTAATTTTGTTCATTTTACTAGCAATGTTAAGCAAAGATTAATTTATTTTTAAGAAATCAACAGTTCATTACTGCAAAGCCAGTGTTCCATGACACTAAGAGAGACTGACTGTTTGGAATATATTCATGCACAGAATTATTACATAATGTCATATTATAGTAACAAATGAGATGAAAACTTGAATTAACGTTGTCCATACTCATGGTGGGTTGACCGTGGCTGGATGCCAGATGCCCTCCAAGTTGCTCTATCACTTCCCTCCTGAGCAGGACAGGAGAGGGAGAAAATAAGATGAAAAAATACCCTTGTGGGTCAAGATAGAGGCAGTTTAAGAAAATAAAAGCAGACAAAAATAAAAGATTTATTTTCTACTACCCAGCAGGCCACGTCCCGCTATTTTCCAGGAAGCAGGGCTTCAGTAGACACCGAGATTGCTCTGGAAGACAGACATTAAAATAACGAAAGCTTCCCTCCTCCCCCGCAGCCCTCCCTTCTCTTTTTCTTAGATTTTTTGCTGAAAAAACATCATGTGGTATGGAATATCCTTTTGGTCAATGTGGATTAGCTATTCCGGCTATGTCACCTCCCAAGACCTCGCCCACCACCAACCTACTGGTGAGGGTGGAATGTTGGAGACAGGGCTGATGCTGAGCCATTGTTGCTCAGCAATAGCCAAAACACTGGTGTGTTACCAAGACTTTAGAGCAATTCAAAGCAGAGCACTATGAGGGCTGCTATGAGGAATATTAACTCCATCTCAGACAGACCCAGTATGATACTCATGTGGTCATCACTGCTATAAATAATTTAAATGTATTACAAGTGTGGCCTTAGGAACCACCATTGTACAAACACTGAATTTGTTAGTCTTCTTCCGGTGTCTTTTGCTTGAATTTTGCATTGATGTGTATGTAAAGGTGTATTTGTTACTCCATGGAAGATCTGAATTACAGATTTAGCTGCTTTCACCAAAAGTCTGTGAATGATGGCATGTAGAAGCATAGGCTGAAAGCAAAAATGTATAATATGGTCCATGTTAGTAGATACATGAAGGAAAAAAACATATCAATTTAAAAATAGCCTGCTTCTCAAAATATATTTTCATTAACTCTTTCAAAACAAGAGCGTTAAGATGTTATGAGAGCAGATACAAATCTGGATATGTTATACAATAGGAAAATGGTCTATGGTTTTGGAAATGTGCATTACAAAAGAGCAAGGATGGAGAAATCTAAATCTAGTTCTTGGGGTTGCAAAAACACTGAAAGCGTTTCATGTCATTCAAACATGTTCCTGGAATTCATGTCAATGTATTCTTGTGTCCTGTCTGAAAGGCTGCAGTGGCTATAAAAGTCTATGGGCAATCACAAGTCCATCATCTGAGCCTAAGAAAGCCTAGAAAGAGATTGTCTGTCTAGGCCCTCTGAAGATAATCAACAGATTATTCAACAGATAATCTATTTCTATCCCATGAAATCAATGTTTTATTTGTCTCTATGTTTTTACTGAAGATGTGCTCTAGGTTCATTTAGTAATTAAAGTAGCTCATCTTTTCTTGCTGGGGAGTTTTGCGTGTTCTGAGGACACTGAATACTAACATGCAGCCAACAAAAGCAGGCTTATTTGTGTCTGCTGTTGAATAGAAATTGGTTGTTCTTATGCTTGGCCTAAAATCAGGAGCTAAAGCCATGAAAGTTTATTTTGGAAAGTATTCTGCTTAAGAGACTGTCATTAAGACCAACAGTATCTGGCTATCCATAAATCTGATGGTGTTGTAGCTGGTGATGCCTGGAATTGACTTCAAATACAAGGTCTTTAATCAGAGGTAAATTTACCAACCAAAAATATTTATTCAGAAACCTGGGAAAATTAAATACTTCCTTTCACACGCCTGTTCCAGTCTATTCTTCTCCTGAACATATTGAGTTCATGTGAGGAACAGAAAACTTTCCTAGGAGTAAAAGAGAGCAGGTCATGCATTTAAACAACATAACAATAATTTCCCTGGCCATTTTTTTGTCGCTGTAGCTTTTAATGTCATTTGCTATATCTGCCAGGACAGGTGTATAAAATAAAAATGTACCTGTGGCCCATCACATATCTGCTCTCTCTTCTGGAACACAATTTGTCATTAGTCTGTGAATGTGAAGTTCTAGTTTTTGGAAAAAAACCTTTCTGCTCAGTCAATAGAAACTTGAACCACCACTTCTGTGCTACTCCTTGTGGAAGGCATATCTCTACCTCTACCACCAGTCCTAGTAGGTATTAACTCTTGACAAATGGTAGCTTTAGATGTTCAAGGTTCAAAGTTGTCGCGGTCGGGGTTGGTCAAAACACGACACGTCTTCTTCAGAAGGCTGGACCTGAGACCTGTACTGTGCTTTATTGCAAACGCTGCCGCGACTTATATACACTTTATTATCTACACATGTCCATGCATCATTGGTTTCTAGTAACATAAATAATTTTCAATTGGACACGTACACTGCGCATGTCAGACAACTATGAATCAGCAAGGACAGGCAGGAAATCCAGTCTGTGTCACAGCTTTCCTTTCGTGTCTGCCACCTTGCCAGGGTGCAGAGGTTCCATCTTTAGTTCCTACTGTTTCCAGAGACCCCAGACCAGCTGGGGCCCCCCACACAAAGTCAGCTACAGAACTTATTCCAGTAATTTCCCAGAGTTCAATTTGCTCTTAATTTTGCATTTAAGAAGCAAAATTTAAGATCCTTTACCTCAATCCAAGGTATGAACAGTGCCCTTGCAAGGCAGGAAAGCATTTCCTCTTTTCTTCAGCTACAGTCACCCATGCAGTCATTCAGTTTTTATTGCCAACAAATTTTCAAGGCCCCACACTAGTTCATTGCTTGTTTTTTCTGAGAGCAGGGATAAAAACATTTTATTAATTTCTTCTTCTTTTCAATATATATGTAGTTATTTAACAAATGTCCCACAATGTTCAATACTGGGCCCAGTATTGTTTCACTTATCCATCAATGACTGGGATGAGGGGGTAGATGCCACTCCAGCAAGTTCACTGGTGACACAAAACTGGGAGGAGTGGCCAATACCTCAGAGGGCTGTGCAGCCCTTCAGAAGGACCTCGAAAAGTTGGAGACATGGGCAAAGAAGTATCTGAAATTCAACAAAAGCAAGTGCAGGGTCCTGCACCTGGTGAGGAATAACCAACCCCATACACAGGCTGCTGTATAACCTGCTGGAAAGGAGCTTTGTGGAGAATGACCTGGGAGTCCTGGTCGACAACAAGCTGTCCATAAGCCAGCAGTGTGCCCTTGTGGCCAAGAAGGTCAGTGATATCCTGGGGTTCATTAGGAAAAGCATCATGCCAGCAGGTAGAGGGAGGTGATCCTGCCCCTCTATTTTGGCCTGGTGAGGCTGCATCTGGAGTGTTGTGTCTAGTTCTGGGCTTCTCAGTACAAGAAAGACATAGAGCTCCTGCAGTGCTTCCAGCAGCAAAGATGATTAAGGGACTGGAGCATTTCCTTACAAGGGTTGGCTGAGAGAGTTGAGCCTGCTCAAGAAGAGATGACTGAGAGGGGACCTCATCAATGTCTCTAAGTATCTGAAGGGAGAGTGCCAAGAGGATGGAGCCAGGCTCTTCTTGGAAGTTCCAAGAAATGGGAAAAGAGGCAATGGACATAAACTAATGCACAGGAAGCTCCCCTTGAATGTGAGGAAGTACTTATTACTGTATGAGAGAGCAAACGCTAGAACAGATTTCCCAGAAAGGTTTTGGAGTCTCCCTCACTGAAGATATTCAAGAGAGTCTGGCTGCAATCCTGTGCAACGTGCTCTACGATGAGCAGGGAGATTTGACCAGATGACCCACAGTCATCCCTTCCAATCTTAACCATTCTGTGATTTTTTGTCCTCACCTGGGTTTATAAATGTCTAATGAGGCTGATCTTTGGCATGCCTAATAGCAAGTTCATCAGCAGATACTGAGAATACTCTCCACTCTGATTCTGCAGTTTCTACTCTTGCATATTCAAATCAGATACTTGCTGTGGTAGTGCAATAAGGAAATGCCTTCAGAGAAAATCTAAAGCATTTTATGAATCTCTTGAGGATTAGAAAGCAAGTAAAGAGATATTTCATTGTGTTTGACCCCCATAAGTGATTTTGATCTGGAGAGAGGGTCATTGCAAACATTTTCTTCACCTGCAGGACATAGAAATATTCATCTACAGGTTTTTACTCTTGACTCCCAGGTTAAAACCAAAACAAATGTTTAAAACAAAAATACAAAGATGGTGTGTAACTTGAGAAAACGAGCACTCATGGGATCCCTCAATCTGCTTCACAAGGTATTGGCTACAATGCACCACACCTGAAATGTTTCTACACCAATGCATGCCGCATGAGGAACAAACAAGAGAAGCTCGAAGCTTTGGCACAGTCCCATATTGGCATAAGTGAAACGTGGTGGGATGAGTCCTGTGCCTGAAGCACCCTGTTGGACAGTTACAGGTTCTTTAGGAGAGATAGGCAGGGCAGAAGAGGTGGAGGAGTGGCACTGTGTGTAAGGGTTAGAATGTATGGAGCTCACATTGGCAATGGCACAGTTGAGAGCCTCTGGGTGAGAATAAAGAGGCAAACCTCCCAGCCAGGATAATGATGCCAACAAACTATTCTTTGAGGAACTAAGGGACACTTCCGAGTCAATGCTCTTGTCCTTATGGGGGACTTCAACTTGCAGAATTTAACAACTCAGGCCAGAAGATTCCCAAAAGACCTGGATGACAACTAGATGGAACAGGTCCCAAGGGAGCCAACTAAGAAAAGTGCTCTCCTTGATCTACTGCTTGCCAACATATTGGATCTCATGAAGATTGATATTAATTCCCTCTCTGCATTCTTTGTGGGATCAAAAGATGTACTTCAGCCACTTCCAAATACAGAAGGAGATCACACTTTTTACTGTAATATAAAGTTGATGACATTCATACTGTAATCCATTAGAGGCTGAGCTGAACCATCAAATTCATTTTGATTATAATCCCAAGCACTACAAATCTAGTTCCCTATAGGGGAAATTTAAATACATTAAGTCAGTCAAGATCTCCAGCTCTTCATTGTGTTGTTAAGAGCTCTCAAAAAAAAAAAATAAAGAGAATATATGACAATTTTACCAGGTAAGAATTAATTTGGATACCTGGTTGAAGAGCATTACAGTTACTTTTTAAGTTTTTGCAGTTCTTCATTTTACATAGCAGACAATAAACATTCAGCATCTTTTTTATTCTTTTTTCCCATTGATTTCTTTTTTATTTCTGCAAACACATGGGCTCTTGGTTAACATTTTACATTAGTATCCCTAATTACACTGTTCTGATCAGCATGTAATTATTCTGTGTAAAAATGCAAATACGGTTTTCTGACATTTAACTTTGTGCACTAGTGGAGTTAAAGTATCTATTTATTTACAGTAGAATGACACACATAATGCCAGGACATCCAAATAACACTCAAGTTCCATATTCATTAAATGTTCAGGAATGGAGAGTAATTCAAGGTGGTACTGTACACCTTTTCAACAGAAAATTCAGTAAATAGTACTTAATGACTGTGAGACAATAATTTTGATATAATTTCCAAACTTCAGATCTCAGAAGACATAAGAACTTGAATGGTTAACATGGTGATAATTATTGAGAGCTTGCTCTTATGAATGCTGGAGGTCCATTTAGAATATGTGAAGGTCATTTAAATTCAAAATTACATATACTTGTCAAAATAGTTTTTTTGGTCACTATATCATATTTAAGAATACTTTTATCCTACTCTCAAAATATCTACCAGTATTAGTTTTACAATGTGGAAATTCCAGGATTCTCAAAACCGTCTATAGAAAAAACAAAGAATAAATCACCTGTAAGTCGGCAGCATATTTGTGTTCATATTTTCCTGTTTCTTTGGATTTCAATTGCACTGAGTTTTTAAGCATATTTTAAGAGTTTTTAAGACCTTGGGGGTTTTATTTTTTCCATGTCTTTTGTGTCAGTCTAATTTATTTAGAACTAGCTGCCCTCTTTCCATTCATCAAATCATAATGCTACTGAAATCAAGGATCATAATCCAGAAAGACTTATTGACTCCATCCTTACAGGGAAAACAAGCAAACAACAAAAACCAAACCAAACCAAAACAAAAAATACACACATAAGCTAAAAAGAATACAACAAAATCCTTCCTTATGATTTCATATGTAGGTATGAAAACACAGCATTTTTCTAAAAGCCTTTGTGGAGGGGGTGTTCGAGATAAAGCAAGCGGTGCGTTGCGTAGGATATTGTTAATTTTTCTGCTTTCATATAACAGGAATTTGACTGAGAAGTTAACTTCAGTGACACTATCTACTCCAAAAAGAAGAAAAGTACATCTAATTCCTCCTTTCTGCTCTCATCTTTACAATGAGAAGAAGAGAGCATGCATTAGAATTTAGTTTAAAAGTAGCAGCTACAGTCCTCATGTCCCTGAGTTCAACAAAGGATTCCAGAACTCTTAGTTCAATAGAAATTTGCACAAATAACGTAGTTCACTCGCATTTCAAACTGGACAACAGCCTTTAATGTATAACTCCCTAAGGAGGTTCCCCTTTTGCAGTCTCCCAGTCTCCATGGCACCATGAAAAATTTCGGGGCCTTAAGAAAGATCACTATTCCTTTTATACAGTTCTTTGTGTCTGTTGGTTTTTCACAAAGTATTGAGCTGAGCAGTAGGGAGAATCAGCAGCAATTCTGTCTATACTAGTGAATTAAAAGACTCCAACGAACTTGCCTTGGTCTGGAATTCAGTCATCTTTTCTACTGAAATTGAGAATGTAGTCCCTTGAGGAGTGTAGCCTGGGACATTTATGTGAGGCCCATATTTGGAAATTAGAAGAGACCTGAGGTCATTTGTAATAAGCAGTGGCCATTTTCATTCAGTTTGGAGAATAAGAGCTTAGCAGTTCAGATTTGAGCACTTCCAAGGCACATTTTTCCAGAGAGCACTGAAACACAGATTTAATTTACTAGTGGGTTGTGACACTGTGGGACAGATAAAATTATCTGAAAAGAGAGTGTGAATCTTCCCAATGAGCAGTGTAGCACAATTAGTTTGGAAATTATTCTGGAGTACAGAGAGAACCCAAAATACACTGTGACAGCCAAACATGGCCCAACGATAAGAATATGGTTCCAAAGAAGAGCAGAAAAAAAGTATTTGGCAAAGTCTTGGAAACAGAAGAAAGGGATTTCTTGATATGTTTTCTTTAAGAAAGAGGTGGAAGATCAGTCTTATAACTGTCTTCACCTTGTGAGTAGTGTTTTATGAATTAGTAACAATTTTTTCTATAGACATAATTTATTTGCTTCTTCATAATCTCTCAGAATGTAAGGCAGTCTAACTAGTAATATTAATTACAGCACTAGGTGACTCTCATTCTCATAACTGTCATTATAGTGATATAACTTGAAGGAGGAACTTAATTACCTTAATATTTCTTATTTTGCACAAACTGATACACAAACATACAAACTAGGGAAGGCAGAATTAAATCACGCAAAAGAATTTTTCTGAGGTCTTTCCCCAAAATTGATACTTTTTCTTTTCTTTTTTTCAAAAAAATCTAAGCAAATTAGTTGGAATTGCTGAATATTGATATGAGACTTTCCCAGCTTCAATATTTAACAAGAAAACAAACCCATTCCTTTTTTAATCCTACCCAGAAAAGTATCACAAGATACCAATTACACAATTATTTTTGGAAGGCAAGAATATATTTTTTGTCATGCTATGTTGTCATTTTAGGGCCGGGTTTTTCAATTGCAGTATGTATTTTCAAGGTACTTATAATCCATCTGCCCTGCCTATATTGTTGAATATCAGCATAAGGAACATTAGAGGGGCAACCCAAAAATCCACCTTGCGAGCTACCCACTGAGCAAAAGAAAATAATGAAGGCCAGGACAAGGGTAGGATCCATCATCCTTCATCTTTCTGGAAATGATTTTCAGAATTTAAGGCCTAGAAACCTTTTCAGAAGTAGCCACACAGTGGCAAAAGAGTAAAAGAATAACCTGAAGGGCTATTGCAAGTCCCTGTTTAGGAAATGGTACTCTTTTTAACTTTTATATCCTGCCTCATGGATTTTTTTATTACTTTTATATTCAAAAATAAACCCAGGACTATAGGAGTAGGTTTTAAAGCTTTAATGTTGTGTTTTCTCATTATTCTCATATTTTTTTTACTTCTCCTATGTAGTACATTGAATCTTTCAAAATGCCTTTGCATTTTGCAGAGTGGCATTACTTTATCACTTTTACCTGTTCATTTTTCCAGCACTTTCTGTTGCATACTATCCTACGTCTGACACTGAGGAAACTTCCCAAGTGGCTGGAGAATACACTTGGGCTGAAGAAAATATTAATCTGTTGCACGAGAGATGGGAGCAACCACCACAATTATGTTTTCCTTCCTTTTAAAGAAATGGCCTCTGCTAAATTTCAGGGTAAAGTCCCTGTCTGTTGGTGCATGGTAGATATATCTGGGAGTTCTTTCCAGGTTTGATCCCTCAGTCACATGATCACACAGGGTGAAGTTAATTTGACTAAATATAGGCTCCTTACGCTACCTGAGACATGCAATGCCAGCGTGCATGCCAAGGAATTCTGGTGAGCCACATCTGTCTCTAGCACATAGGTCAAAGGAAGACATTTACATCTTAACTGACCTTCAAAAGCTCCCTTATTTATCCTTTTGGAAGAAATGGGCACTTCTAAAGCCTAATTCATGACATTCTAAGGTAGACACATAGATGAGCTTAGTAACTCAGCTGAAGTACATTGAGAGAGTGGTTTTGGTTTGTTGCCATTTCGTCTCCCTCTATTTATTTTAAAGAACACACATATTACAGGCTTCTCTGTGCATTTCTTGCTATGCCTACATCTGTAAATAGGACAAACTTCAGCCCTGGCTTCTGGAGCTTGTTCTTCAGCAGGAGTACACCAAGTGCCCAGGCTTTATTGTGTGCAGAATCAAGCCTAGAAGAACCTGCACAATTCAGGAAGCAGCTGACTCAGATGGTTTCTGACAGTTCATGGTTTCTGAGTTAGAGGCACTCAGATTACCTTACTCTCATTTATACTTCCAAGAAACCCGATCACAGAATCCATAATCCATCTTTTTTAAGTGCTAGACAAGGCGCAACTGATTTCATCTATCCCGCCAAAATATATTTTTGTGGAGGCTGTCTTGCATCTTTGATTAAAGGCTTACTGCTTTTCATCTGCGAGATGTTCTGAATTACCCTCCTCTCCAAACAGCACTGAAGAAAGGAGGTTTTAGAAGCTACCAAGTCAGCACTCACTTTTAAATTTATTATTTGCAGATCATGAAACCAGGGGATGTTGACAATTTGTAAGAGACCTTACAGGAAATAATGCAAAATTTTGAAAGTTCAAAGTGTTTTACTGAAAGGAAATAATATATAATTAGAATGCTATTACAATTCAGATGTTCCAATATTTTATTTCACAGCTACCATAACCTAACGGTTTCTGATTTACTTAGAGAAACCTGAGTTCACAGACCATTGACTGCATGGCCTGCAACAGCGACTCAGAAATTATAATGCTCTTTATGCTGAACTAGTTTACACATGAAGACATTAAGACATATTTGGGAGTGGAATAGGTCCAGCTAGGGACAGCAAAGGTGGCTGAGATGTATGGAAGAATTTGTATGTAATAAACCCATGCAAATGGTTAACTTATTTAGTCAAAAAAAAGAGAAATATTGAAAGCGAACTGAATTAGGTTATCAATACAATATAAATCATAAGGAAAAAAAAAAAGAAAACCACAGGTACTGTAATCAGTCTCGTCCCACAGTATATTAAAATACCACAAATAGAAGATAAATATGCAATGTTTTATAAAATATGCTTCTGCTCCAAATAGTCTCAGCAAAGACAGTACTGCAGAAAATCATGAGAGAATGTATTTCAACTAGGTCTTAAGAGGAAAGACAGGTAATTTTATACCCATTAATAACATTTTCAACTATAGTAGCTAAGATAACGATAAGGCTAATCAGATCTCTTGTTGTAGGGTATACTCTTACACCAGGAAGGAATTATTTGTATCCTGTGTAAACTGTAATTTAATGCAGCTGGTTACATGTCCTGTGGAGGAAGCTTCTGCTAAAACATTAGGTGAAGGCAGTATTAAAATCACTCCTTTGCATAGTGACTGTGATCTAGAATAACCAGCCTCAGCAGTGACATCTAAATTTAGTTATGGGTGAGATGGTTAAACACATTAGTGAGAATAAGAGTGTAGAGTACTTTTCCTTGACAAATGCACTATTTTACTTAAAAAATTGTTAAAAGAGAGATTGTTTTAATTTTAGTTTGCTTGACTTTTATGTCTTAAATTTAGACTTTTGCGTAAAACTTGTAGAAAAACAGTGAAATGCAAAGTAGCTATGGAGAAGCCACATAAAACAGAAAGGATTTCAGGCCTATGCACATTTTTGGCTTACACTTATGACAAAATCATGACTTCCTGGAATTTCTTATAAATATGGCAAAAGCAATAGAAGCATAAAAATGCTATGTTGATAAAGTGCAAAAATCTCAACCTCAAACTGAAGTTGAACGGTAGGATTTTCACACACTTTTTCTTTGAATAAGTTATGTTGAAAGTCAGATTCTACAAATCCAGTTAATTTATCCTTTTAATTGAGGTACCCTTTCAAGTTGTCAAACTTATAATCATTCCAGTTAATTAGTTTTGCTTTTTCTCTCACTGATGAGAAATAAGTTATTTTTACCACCTTCAGGGTAAAGGAGAAAAACAGTAATCCCCATTTCTTGCAATTTTGTAAAATTGATTATAAGAGGCTGTACAGATAGAATCATCCAGAAAATGCTTAGAACCTTTCACTGGTACATGTAAGACTGGTCTTGATATGCTATTGGTCTGCAGAATAACAAAAGCTAGCTCTTTGTCAAAGCCTTAAAAAAAAAAAAAAGTGTGTCCCTCTTTTTACAAATGGAGAAATGAAGCACAGGGTGGAGAAATAACTTGATAAGGTAACCAGACAGACACACATCAGGAATGTTCCTAGAGGTTAGACCTCCTGAGTCCTGCTCCTCTGCGATATGCAATTATAGAGTCTTCTTTGATCAGCAGATAAAGTTGTCCTATCGAATGTGAAGTTTCTATCCTATGTTGAAAAGCAGACATTTGTAAAGAAATATTTATTTCATTGAACTTCAGTAATAATAGAGTTTCACAGGAGTGGGTATAATTACCAGAGAAGATAAGTTAAAATTAGGTTCCTAAAGGCAGTTTCATGGTCTGTGAAGAAGGTGATGGTGGAATAAGTGATAAGGTAGCTATTCAAAATTCTTTGTTTTGCCAAGTAAGTCAGCAGTTACTATGCTTATATATACAAGTTACTATGCTTCTATATATTCTGTGTTACTTAGGCAAAATATGTGGAAAACATAGTAATTCAAACTGGGACTGCTTCTTTGCAAGGAGAAACATGAGAATCAGAATATATGTTCAACACATATTGCTTTTTCTGAACAGCTCTATAAATATGGATCTATTTAAAACCACAGGGAGAAAGCTTAGCTCAGATCAGCTTCAACTCAGACTTACGTGCCATGTACTCAGCATCTTGGGATGAAAATGTTTCTGTGGAAAAAGCTGCTCCACCTCTCTAATAAGGCTCTTAGTTACAAAGTATTTTCTATTTTCTTCTTCCACGTGGTAGGAGAGAGGGGGGAGTTCTGTTTCTTCTATTCACTTATTCAAATTATTTGGCAACAAATTTACATGAAAATATGTGGATTGGAATTAATACTACTCCACTTACTTGTTGTGTGACTACTGATCACAGTAGGATCACAGCGTGACCTAATGCGACACCATGATCACCTCTACAGCAAACAACTAGCACAAACATATGCAGCCAGAAGCAGGAAAAACAGAAGGGGTCAAATCTGATTCATGGAAAATGTCATCTAAAACTTTGAATGGATGACAAGACACAGGAGACTAAACAGAGGTGCTTGATGCTCTTTCAGCCACCCTAAAAATTTCACCTGTCCTCCTGATGCCCCTCCAAAAGATGCGAGTCACAGTTAGGTCCTGTGTCATACCTGCCACTCTCAGGTGAAAATTTTATGCACTGTATGGCATTTAAAAAGACACCAGTCACCCACATTAGGCACGTGAATTGCTTCTCAGATATCTGTGCAGAGCCCTGGAGAACATGCAGTCAAAATATATGGAGCAAAAAAATCTATCTACATTTAATGTGGAGTTCAGTAAGTAAAGCTGCATCTAAATTGCTTAGTAAGTGTCTCTGTGGCAGGCTGGCAAGTCCTGGTCCCCTTATCATTCAAGTCAGAGACCTGTTAGCAGTGCAGAGTGGCAGCTTTCCAGCCTGCACACCTGAGTTTCCTTTCCATAAAAGAAATTGTTCATTTTTTCAAAGGAATATATTTCTAAATTTAAGCTTTTTCCAGGCAAAGTTTGGGCAAAATGTCTTTTTACTTCATGATAAGAATGTGGCAACCGAAGTCGACTTCATAATCCAGTTCGGTTTTTAAGAAAACTGTAGGAAAAAGGTGAGCAATAAGACTTGCCTGTGTGTAACATGCATGAAATTGCTATTCATTATCCCAGACTGTCTGTTGCACAAAAAGACACCGATCTAATATGTGTCAGGCCATAATATAGAGAATGGAAGATTGCTTGCACTTTCCTCTTCATGGCTGCTTTCTCAGTATTTTCAATCAGATTTTCTGGCAGCAACTTAGGCAGCAATAAAAGTATAACACAAATTTCTCTTCATTTCAAACTGTTACAATAAGAGATTAAAATTCCATACTTTGTCAGCAGTCAAATAAAGCAGACAAATCCAGGGAGTGTGAAAACACTGCAAGATCTGTGAACACTAGACTGAGTAAAGCATGAAATACATATTGTAAATAAAGGTAATTCATCTGTTAACTGCTGCATGCATCTTATGCAATCACTAATGTCAGATTGTTTAGATAAGTCAAAATTTCAACATTTATGAGCATGTAATTTCAAGACAAATAAGAAATTTCAAAATTTAAATGAAGCCTATCAGGCCTAGCTAAGGTTAATTGATGGATTTAGCACATGATGCTAAAATGTACCAAGAAATAATAAATCGAATAATAATGAATCCAATTCATATTATAAAGAGCTATATTTATTATAAATTTCTAGTGCAATTAATCTTGAATCCCAACAAGAAATTGTGCTTCCTTTGTATGTCTTCATTAATCATTAAGTCCAGATTTATGCTGATTAAAATAATCAAAGAACATCAATCAGAAGTCCAGCAGAGTTCAACGATCAATAAGAAAGGCATATAAGTATAAGAAAAAAACGAAAAACAAAAAGGAGAAGAGAAAAAAAAAGAAGGAAAAAAAAAAGGCATGTGCTTAAAATTAAACTTCTTTTAATTTGTATTGAAATTCCCTGATGGTATAAACACACATAATGAGTAATCTGCTTTTTGATTAACAATCAATGTTTATGTTATCCTAGCAAAATGATAAAACAATAATAATCATTGTACCGTATAAATAATACTGTTATTTTAAGCTTCTTTCTCTGCAAAAGTCTTTATCTTGTGGGCTGCAAAAAAAAAGAGAAAAAATAAAGCATTATCAGAAAAACTTTATTCTTGGCACACCAGCATTCATTCTTAGAGCACAGTTCGTATTAGGACAAGAGCTGTGTTATGGTAGTTGAATAAATTTTCTGATCTCAGTAACAGGCCAAGCTGGAGAATGACAATTCTCTGTTACAAAAGCTTTTAATATTTAACACTGGACTAAAAAATAGATATTTTGTTTGTTGGTTGGTTGGTTTTTAAACAAAAATGTGCCCAACTACATGTTTTTAAAGAACAAGGGATCAGTTTAGCTTTACCTCCTGTTTCTCTCCCTCTCCTCCATGAGCTGGTTCTTACCTTTTCCTCATCATTTTGTCATAAATGACTGGAAAGTTTGCGAACTGAAGCTCTCATTAGAAAAACTTTCCCATGCTTTTTCCCCCACCTATATTATGTTTCAAATGAAATAATATGTTATAAACAAATACACGAGATGAAAATATCCGGATTAGTGATTACAGTCTCTACCTTTTAATACCAAATGAACCATGCAAACAGTAGAATGTTTTTTAATGAAACTTGTAAGTAATTTATAGAGTTTCAAGTTCCAAAAAATGTTCTCTCAAAAGTACTTAATGTAAAATAATCAAATGATCCCATAGGTACAAGAAGAGAAATTCTTTGATATTTATTCACTGAAACAATTTATTTCGTGAATTTTTCCAGTGAGTTTTCCAATTCTTTTAAAAGTTCACAGTACCTGGTCATGCAGATATGTGTTTCAGATTCCATTCAGGACAATGTTACACATCTCATTCTTCTCTTTTCCCCTAGAGATTAAAAACTTGAGACATACTGAGTAGTTTATCTGCTTAAATTCTTAAATATTGTAAAAGGTAGGAGTGACACAACATGGGAAGCGAGCTCTTCTGGTTTATTCAAACACTTTATGGTAAGTTACATACAATAGTCTATCTGTTGCTGTTTATCCAGAAGTTTTGGACTAATTTCAACAGCTTGTTTTTGACAACATAACATACAAATACCTTAATTTACTTCTGAACTAAAATCACTTATGGGTGATTCCTTCCTTAAGAATGAACTATCTCCATGACATCTGTTTCCCAAGGTTTACTCAGAAAGGCAGAATTTTCAAATCACCCAATATTTATCTGTAAGGTTTGTCTGAATTTCCTTTCTCTTCATTCATAACCAAATGTGACAGAAGGATTTCTTTTTAGCAATATGCTTCCTGAGGTATTTATGCAGCAAGAGTTAATAAGCTAGTTCTTTTCTTCTGCATATTGAAATTCTAAAGCATATAAAATCATGGTTCAGCTTTTCCTTTGAAATTGCAGAAGCTTGTTTTTGTTTATGATCTGTCTCGAGTTTGTATAACAGACTTTCCAGGCCATACAACAGTTTGTTTTCCAGTCTGTTTAAATGATGTAGTGTTATCTACAGTTGTTTATTTATTTGTATTTCATCTTTAGGAGAATCTGGTATGCACCAGACAGCTCTGTTCTGATAAAACCATTTTATTACAGTCTGGCATTGCTATCTGAGTTTCTTCTTGTGCTTTTATTTTCTTTGCTCCACAAAAACTAAAGGAAGCCTGGCCCAGCTTTAACATTACTTTAGTGTTATGCATGCAATGCTTCTTACTATTTACAAGCTTGTTATTTTAGAATGTTGCTACAGAGAATACAGATATTTCCTCCAATACCTCACTTGTAGTATATAAGAAACCATGTTTCATGCTTAAAGACAAACATCACTCAACTGTTAGCAATATTAATACTGTTAATCAAGTTTATAAACATCTTTCAAAAAATGGTTAGGGATAAAATCATAAACTATCCTTTCAGATTTATTCTAGAGTCAATATTTCGTGCTTGGGCAAGGACAGTATTTACACTGGCAAAAACTAATTAAAAAAAGGTTTTTAAAAAGCCCTTTATTTAAAAAAATCCTCCAACACTGCAATGAAGTTCAAATACTTGAGAAATTAAAGTAATATCCTATCAAACCTGATTTCTTTTTATGACAAAGTAACCCTCCTACTTGATCAAGGTAAGCCAGTTAAGGTAATCCTTTTGGCTTTCATTAAAGCTTTCACTACTGTGTCTCACAGGATCCTTCTGGAAAAAATGTCCAGCACACAGCTGGATAAACATATGTGGTGGGTGAGCAATTGGCTCACAGGTTGAGCCCAGAGGGTAATAGTGAATGGGGAAACATCAGACTGGTGACCTGTCACTAGTAGGGTTCTGTAGGGCTCTATCTTAGGTTCTGTGCTCTTCAACATCTTCATAAATGACTTGGACAAAAGACTGGAAGGGATACTGAGCAAGTTTGCAGATGACACAAAACTGAGAGGAGCTGTTCCCTCCCTCAAAAGCAGGGAGGCCCTGCAGAGAGACCTTGACAAATTAGAGGACTGGGCAATCACCAACCATATGAAGTTCAAGAATGGAAAGTGATGGACTCTGCACCTGGAATGAGACAACCCTGGGTGTACAGACAGACTGGGTAATGAGATGCTGGAAAGCAGTGCTAAGGAAAGGGACCTGGGGGTCCTGGTCAATGGCAAGTTGAATGTGAGTCAGCAGTGCCCTGGCAGCCAGGAGGGCCAACTGTGTCATGGGGGCATCAGGCAAAGCATCACCAGCTGGTCAAGGCAAGGGATTGTCCCACTCTGCTCTGCACTGGGGTGGCCTCAATTTGAATACTGTGTGCAGTTTTGGGCACCACAACATAGGAAAGATATTAAGCTCTTAGAGAGGGTCCAAAGAAGAGCAACAAAGATGGTGAAGGGCCTTGATGGGAAGCCATATGAGGAGCAGCTGAGGTCACTTGCTGTGTTCAGCCTGGAGAAGAGGAGAGTGAGGGGAGATCTCATCACAGTCTGTAACTTCCTCATGAGAGGAAAAGAAGGGGCAGACACTGATCTCTTCTCTCTAGTGACCAGTGACAGAACCCAAGGGAATGGCCTGCAGTTGTGTCAGGGGAGGTTTAGGTTGGATATTAGAAAAAGGTTCTTCCCCCAGAGGGTGATTGGGCACTGGAACAGGCTCCCCAGGGAAGTGGTCACACGACCAAGAGTTCAAGAGGCATTTGGATGATACTCTCAGGCACATGGTGTGACTCTTGGGGATGGTCCTAGGCAGAGGTAAGGGTTGGACTTGATGATCCTTGAAGGTCCCTTCCAAGTATATTCTGTGATTCTGTGATACTAGTCTATAAATTATTCATCTAGACCTAGTGAAATTTACCCTGAGATGCTTAGATTTCAACCTGGCAAAGCAACAAAAATTATTACTGCAGGATAGTTAAGTTTTCAGATTATGAATGGGACAAACACAAAGGTTATCAGAATATTATAGGACTATCATTATACTGTCAAACTCAGAAAACTTCTTGGACAAACTGTCTGTTGGTAAGGATACATAAAGAGCAAGAGGCTAAGTAACAGCCAATGCAGATTTGTCAAGAACAAATGATGTCATTTCAAAGAAACTTCAATTCGTAGTAAGGGAGAAAAAGGATTTGTTGTCATATACTATAATGTAAGTAATGTATGTAACACTGCCACACATCATGTTCTCACCACAAAATGAGTGAAAATCTAGATCAAAACATTGTGAGTTGCATGTACAATTAGCTGGAGATTCATACTGAAAAAGTAGGTATTGTGGTGCATTGTCAAAACAGAAAGGTGTGTCAAGTGGTGTTCCACAGAAGTCTGTTCTGAAACTGGTATTATTTAATATTTTCATTAATTAGATGGACAGTGAAATAGAGGCAATGTTTATTAAATTTACAAATGATACCAAACTCAGAACAGATGGAAGCACAGTGAAGCACAGGGTTAGAACTCAAAATGATTTACAAGAGGAGAATATAGTAAAAAGTAAATAGTCTGCAATTCAAAATGGGACAAAAGAAAAATATCACTTTAAAGTAGATATAAATAACCACATGTATAACATTGAAATCAATGAGTTAGATAGAAATGCTGCTGAAAAAATGCCAAAGTACTGTCTGGCTAAGCTACTCATAATGGGTGTCTAGCACAGTTTGATATACCCTATGGTATAGTGCCTGCCCTCCAGTGGCCCTTCTGAAAAATATGTCACCGTTGGCCTTGCACTATACCCTGAGGTCACATCTGCATGTCTTATGTTGGGGCATCTCAAATGGCCCTTGGCTTCTGTGTGTTTGGGTGACAGAACTGAGTCTTAAATATATGCAGCCAATGGAGCCCAGAGGGCTATTCAGCTCACCTAAAACTAGGCATATACACACACCATCAAATGAATAGCTCTCCAGGCTACCCTGGGCTTGATTCAGTGACCTCCAGATGCCATTTCAGGAAAGCACAGGTGTTTCATTAGTGTTGTGTCATACCTGACAGTCCCATCTGGATCTCTGAGACACACTGCGTACTTCACATGATGTTAGGCACTTATGTGTGTGCAGATAAATCAGGCCTTAGATTTCCAGTGGCTCTTATGGATTCACATGACTTTATCTATAAGTACAGCATTTCAGCAGTGTGTGTGTGTGACAGACATATTTAGATATTGAGGTTTATGCAGCTGGAGAAGAATTCCATTCTGACAGGAAGAAAGATTCCATTTGGCTACCTCATCAGAACTGAGAAAATGCATAAGAAAAGAAGAATCTAGAGAAATTTGTAATACAAAAAAATTTCAGACCTGGAATACAGGATACCTTGCAAACGAAGGCTGATTTCCTTGTTCGTGTAGCAAGGACAAGAAGTACTACTCCTAAACTGAAGAAAGTTAGATTCAGTTTAGGCACAACTTTTGATCTGTACAGAGGGTGATATTCATCTTGGAAGGTTGTAGAATTTCTATCAGTGAAAGTTTTCAAAAACAAGTTAGAAAAATAGGTAAGGTGAATGATTTAAGTCTAATTTATCCTGTATAAAGGACAAACTACTATACCTCTCAAAATGCTTTTCAATCTGTAACTCTATAATCTTAAAGTATAATTAGGATCATTTATCTTTCTTCTTTCATGTTCTGGTCTTGATATTGTTGACATTTAAATTATCATCATTTAGGTTTTGTGTTACCATTCTAACTAAAAAATGACAGCTGTACTTATGGGATGGTCACAGCCAAACAAACAGCATTTCACAACTTCCTACTTTTATCAATTTCACATAGGAAGATTCTAAGAATCAGTGGAGAGAGCAGGGGGTGATGCAAGGGGGCAGGTCTTCCACATTTTATGGGAGTAATAACAGCTGCACAGATATTTTCAAACCATGCAAAAAAGGAAATAACCAAAGTGAAGCATATAAAAAAATAGACGGTATCAGGACAGACCTAACCTAGACTTTATTGAAGATTAATGTGTGAGTGTGAATAACTGCAAAAATATATTTAGAATTATTTAATTGGATAAATTCAGAGAAAGGCAACTGGAAATGTGTGACTACAATGTTATTCTGAAAACATTAAAGATAAGAGACCTCAATAGGAGGTACAGATAGAAAAATAAAAGAAAGTACAGGAGACAATTTTCCACCGTAATTTTTTTTCCATTTTATATTAAACCATGACCAAGTTGGGAAAGTTATTAACTTTTACTGCCTCACTTCCCAAAAAATGATTTTACTGTCAACTGTTATTTTTCCCTTTGTCCCTTGGGTTCACAAGGATTTTGGAAGTGCGTAACACCAATGTTTCCCACAGTGCACTGAGGGCACATCTCTGCACATGGAAAACTGATGGGACAGTTCTGCTCTGGGATGCTAACACTGGCCCATTACAGGGATGCAGTCTCCTGTCTGCCAAAAGGCTGACTCTATGGTGAAGGCTTAGCTGTATAGTGAAGCAAATATCTCATCAGCGTGTCTGAAGGTATCTGATTTGGAGGACATGTAAGTCTAGTCTTATATCCTGGGGAGCCCATTTAGGGCACCAGGCACTCTATTCCATCACTCCACACTCAAAAAATTCACCCAACAAATAACAGCTGCACTTTGTGCCAAGTTCTGTGATTCTCATGGTTCTTGCTGGTTTCTACTTTAATCCTCGGTTGTGAGAGTTTATCACTGTTTTCCTGTGATCAGTTATTCTTTTCCAGTTTTTTCTTTATCAAGTGTTGTCACTTCTCCCTCTGGGATGCCTCAGGCAGGGTCCTTAAGAGGATCACAAATAATTTCTGAGTGGCTCGAGTTAATATTTTCTCTTCCTCAAATAAAATGTTCAACTTCCTTTTCTAGACTGAGTATGAAAATTCGTCTATTCTGGAAAAAAACAAATTAGCGGAAACACTAGCTGACATCCTGCAGAACAGGCTGGCATCATTGGCAAGAATCAACTGTTTACTTAAAAAAAATCCTGGACCGTGTGTAAAAATATTGTCATAGTTTAGGAATGGTATTCTTTAATTTAGTGTTTGGACAAAAAACACTCCACAACAAGTGCCACTCAATCATTCTCCCCTCCTTCTCTTGCAGTGGGCTTGGAGAGGAGAACTGGATGCACAAAAGGTAAAGATCACAAGTTGAGATAAGAATAGTTTACTGAAAATAGCAATTAAATAAGAAAACACACTGTAACAGCAACAATATTAATAACAAAAATGTACAAGAGAGGTGAGCAATTCACATGCGAATGCTCTCCCCAGAGCCTGACAATACTTGATCTCCACCACCTTACACGACCTTGAACACCCTGAAGAGAGAGAAAATTACTTAAGGTGGTACAGAATAACCTCTGGGTCCTACCCATACACCCTCCTGGCCACTGCAAATATTAACCCTGTCCTGGCTGAAAACAGGACAACTATTATGTGCCATATATTAACAATTTATTATATTTTTTGTATTTCACAGACAACAACTGGAACCAGAGCACCATCTTATATGACTTTGTATCACTTTTCAAAATCTTTTTTGTATCATGCAACATTCCTACAGTTTAGCTAAGATTTAGGAGTATCTGTGCATTTTTAGAGAATTTGCTGCTCCTTCTGAAAGATGACCTTTATAATTCCCTTTGGGAGAATATTTTTGAGAGCCATACCATTGTTTTGGATTAATTAGTTGTCTCATGCCAAAGATCAGCATGGTTTGCTCAAGACTGCCTTTGCTTGTTTGAACCTGTAGCTGTCATCTGCTTTCTTAATGGAATCATCATCTACCTCTGAAGCAAGATCCCTTCTGAATCAATAGCTTCACAGTCTGACTCTGTCTCTTCCAAGCATTTGCTAAACTGTAGCTGGTAAGGAATGTAGGCTCACTGAGTTGAGCATCTGCCAGGAGCTATTTGGCATACAGTCAGGATGAGATGCTACAGAGGCAACATAAATAGACAAACCAACTTCTGCAGTAAATGTGTGTCCCTTGCCTTATTTACATGCTGTGTCTCTCTATGTGAATTTTACATGCAATCTGGCCAGCAAAAGCAGAGAGAGGCATTTCCCTATCGCTGAGATTCCCTATTCTTTGCTGAGATTCTTTCTCCAGCAGATCTTGGCGGATCTTCCCACAGACTTTGTTGTAAGTACCAGCTCTGTGTCTTCTTCTTCAAATAAAAGAAAATTTCCATGTGCTGGCCTCTAAGGACACTATAGGGCACTCCAGCTAAGACCAAAGGTAGTCCTTTTCTCTGGATAAGCATAGTGCAAGATGCTGTAAAGCATTTCCCGCAACTGTACAGTGTTAGTGAACCCATTCTTTTGCTATTCTGCCTTCAGCACAGAATAGATAGAAAAAATGAGTTTTAAAGTACATGCAATGTCTATGGATGAGTTCAGTCACTGAGTGTATCACTTTTCTTATGATTAATATCAAATAGGTATTTATTCTAATATTGACCTTCCTCCACAATGAAGGCTTAACTTTCCATAGGCCAAAATATGTGGGAAACGCTTTCCTTTTGTAATCATGGTGACCATTCTCTATGTCTTTATTTAAATATTCTTCCAACATGTGGTAGCCTCTGTAAATTTCTCTTTCAGCTGATTCAAGAAAAAAGCATAAGAATTTAACATACAAAATATTGAATAGAATTTCTGACATAAAATTAAAGCAGTAACTACCTAACTATTGTTTCTACCCCAACTCTGGTTAGTTAGCAGAGGGATAGCTTCATTGCATTCTTTTTTTAAACTATAATTTCTCTACTTGAAACATATGAAGTTTATTAAGGAGGTGACATCAGCTCTTTCCTGTGCAAAGGACAGAGCGACACTGAGCAGTCACTAGAGAGGCCTGGCATCTCTTACTTTTTTCAGGAGGAAAACTCAGTACAAAAAAGGAAGAAAACTAGAGAAAAGAAAAGAGTGTGGGAGTTGTTTCTGGGATGTTTTTTTTTTTACCCTATGGGGCCAATAGTTTGCATCTCAGAATAATTCAGCTGAAGTGGATTACTTTAGAATATCTGGGGTCCTTTCTGGAACTCTTCTGAAGATTTATGACAATTCTCATCAAAAGTTTAGGCAACACATTAGATCTATACCTACACACTAAAATGTCAGTAAAATAAATGCCAAATACTGGAAGGTGTTGCTGTATCCATCAGTCAAGATTATAACTTGACATTAAGAAACAATAAGCCAGCATGATGCCCCACTATTCTCAAATCAACTCTTGGCCCATGACACACTTCTAAAACCCCTTCTGCACAACCCACTTAGGCACATATGTCCTGTTCTCCCATCTGCTCAGTATTTCACCATTACCTCCAATGTCTGTATCTAACTGTATGATTGGATTTTCCATGCATAGCAGCATTTAAGTATCTTAAACCTCCTACTCATATTTGGGTTTTTTTTTCTGAATACAGTTATTTATTTGCAAAAACTCAAGATCTGAAAGTCTGTCTTTAATACTTTGCTGAAAGCTTAGTTGCGTGAGGCTATCAAAGATGGGAGCCTTCACAGATATTGGTTTACTGTACAACAGCCATCCATTCAAATTCCAGTCCTAAACATAACTAGTAGGGGGCAGAGTTCATTCTGCTAATAGGATGTAATGGAGTCTCATACAAGCCCTCCAATAATGTCATAAATTGCAAGAAAATATTGTATTTTATTTCCTTACAGGTTCTTTTGATGACTTAATGGGGTGAAAAGAAGATTAAGTATGGGCTACGAAAGCAATTGTAATAATTCCTGAAGAAATATGAAACTAAAATCCCTACATACTGCTGAACCCATTTTTCTCCTCATAAAATACACAGACATTTAGAGGCTTTCTCCAAAAGTTAAGGTATATAGAAAGAAATTCCTTCTCAAAAATAGGATAGACGAGTTGAGAGAAAATTATCAGTAACAATGTAAGGACAAAGTAATGCAAAATTTTACTCTGAACTTGCAGACAGACATAAAAGAAATAGAATTTTAAGTTGGCAATCCCTTTCTATCAAATTCTGTGTTGAATTAGAAAAAATTAAAAACTAAACACACAATTATTTGTCCTGGGCTCCATTTTAATGTTGTGTAGCGGAGGAAGGCAGAATTAGAGCAGAGCAGTATAACGTGAGGAAATGCAGAAGTGGACTGGATTAAAAATGCAGCCAAATGGGTGCAAAAATAAGTTCTATTCGAATGCTGGAGCTGACTCATCCCTTCAGCAGGTGATAGTGCCTGTGGCACTGTCAGGATCATTCCTGGCACTTGAAGGATCATTGTGGAGGGGAATGCAATAGTAACAATGCAATAGTGGCAAAGATGAAAAGCGCATGTCACAGCAGCTTCCCATGTTTCCTGACATATCTACAAATTCCTAGTCATAGTGGGCCTGAGCAAGAAAAAGCTGCTGCCACAAGCCTGAAGGGGTAAATAGGGGACTTCTGGCCCACAGTAAACTATGCCAGAGACAGGGAAAACTGCAAGGGAAAGATAAGAGGAGAGCAGATGTTTGACACTCTGTACCAGAGTGGAAGCCTATACTGTGGCTGTTGAAATGGAGAGATCCCCTGTGAGAACCATGTCTTAGAAAGCAGCTGCCAAGTCAAATAGCCATTAAATCTCAGCAGCAACAAACATCATCACACTATGCTGTACCTCTTTAGTAGACCCAACAGCAGTTCACACTGGGCTAGTATCAATTCTACCATACAAAGCCGGGATGAAAACACAGGTCAGAGTGACAAAAGCATGTACTTTTAATTAAACAGTTTGAAATTAAATTAAAAATGTACTGGGAAAAAATGAATGAAAAGCTGGAAAGCTAGCTTGTGAATTGAACTTGTATTCTTTGTACACCTTATTACTATGACTTGTCTCCACATTTTTTCTGAGGAGATTGTAAATGACATTGTATCTTTACTAGTTCAAAGTACGTCTTCCAGTTAGGGATGGTGGGGATTCGTCCCATCTCTGGTCCTTTCTCAGTTGCTCCTGAATACCTAGGCAAGAGGATATGACACTATGTCATGGATCTGGTCATTTTTTGTGTCAGAGAAACCATGTCAGAAACTTAGGGAAATGAGAAGAGCCCAATGCTTCACTCCACACGAAGGCAACTGTTATATATTTTGTTTGGAGAGAGAAAAAGTCTAGCCATCCTAAGGCACACATGTCTAATTTTAGTCTGGTAACCAGCAACCAGTAGAGAATAGCAGGTGCTACATCAATTCAGCTGATACCTAAAATAATGTGGGCAATTTCTTGTTCTATGTCAGAACAGAGAAGTTGCAAGCAAGTAAAAACTGAAAGAGAACATTCAGATTTTAGACTGTGCAAGCATGCAGGGAAAAAAAGGAAGACAGATTTAATATCAAAAAGGGAGGATGTGCTGCAGATACTATAATGTGTTTTCTCGTCAGACATACAGTGAAATTGTCCAATTACAAAAACCTCCATGCTTAAAACAAACAAACGAACAAAGACACAATCTCCATACACACATCTACCTTCTCTTCTTTAATAATCCAAGATCTTTATACTGTCTCCCTGTATCAGTCAGATTTCTATCCTGACTTTTCTAACTAGTACCTCCTTCTTTTCATTTGTGGGAAAAGAGAAGGTAGGGTCCTACTGACAACAATTCCACACTGCTATTGCAGACAATCCCTTTTTCTTGGCGGACTAATAAGTGGAGGCACTATGTTCCCTTTCTCCAGCAGGAACCCAGAAGGAGGTAAAGTGTACATCTTGAAAGGTCCTGATGCCAGACAACCACCACAGGTGATTTGATGTAGGCCATTTATTCTGGCTGATTTCTGATAAGCTGTCCTTGAGAAAGCTGTATAAGAAGATCCAGGGTTGAGCAACCAACTAGATCTTGCTGTGACGGCTGGACAAGTAGAAAGTAGAAGGAATAACAACTCTCTGATTGATAAATTTGAGGAAAATAGTCCTAGGGGTAAGAGACAATAGAATTGAAGAAGTGTTAATGATAAAAAAAATATAGAAATTACAGTTCCTTTGACATATGAAAAAGGAACTGATGAATTGCTGAAGAAGAACAGAGAGAAGTTGACAGACCTTGGAGAGAAAGACAAAATAAGGAATTTATAGATATCCTTTGGGTGCCTATTATGCTGAGGCCAAATCATGTATTGCTGATTGAGGCTAGACACATTTGAAGAAGCCAATGCATTACTTGGTTTGAATAAAAAGGACATATGGGAAAAAGACTGCATGAATAGCGTATAATGTAGAATTAACTGTAATTGGGGTAGATGAATTACTAAGGGCAAAGTGAGAACAAGGAAAGAAAATGCCATGGCCCAGATCCAACAAAATATTTATGCTTTCAACTTCTAACTGCTAACATTAGATGGTAATAGCTTTCACAGCAGGTAAACTCATAAATCATTTGTTGAATCTAAGCCTAAGGCTGTTGCATGTTAATCCAATGATTTAAAAAGTAAGGTTTACAGAACAGATTTACAAATTTTCAAAATTTAGTTACGAGTATCAAAATTATATAGGCTGAGGGAATCATGTTTGTTCCTCCTGGAGAAGCGACGGCTTTGGGGAGAGCTAACAGAAGCCCTCCCTTTCCTATGAGGAAGTTAGTGAAGAGGATGGAGCCAGGTTTTTCACAGTTGTGCAAGGGAGAGGGGGACAAGAGAGAGCAGGCATAATTTCAAACAAGAGAGGTTCAGGCTGCATGCCAAGAAAAGCTTTTTCATGATGGAGACAGTAGAGAAACAGGTTGTCCAGTGAAGTCATGCATCCGTCCTTGGAGATCTTCAAAGCTCAACAGGGCAAAGTTTTGAGTAACATTGTCTGAGTAACACAGCTGACTGTGCTTTGAGCAGGAGACTGGAATAAATGCCTTCCTGAGGCTCCTTCCAGATTCAATCATATGATCCTATGATCCCATGAAAAGATTTTCACCACTTCAGCGTGCAACTGCTGCCTTCTTTTACCTAGGAAAAATGCTAATGCTACTTTTTTGTATGTGACTATGTGTGTTTGCCCCAACTAAGGTATGATTTTTCCATGACATATACTATTTAATAATATTTAGGGCATGAATGGATATAAAGGAAACTAGAAAGCAAAAACAATATTATTTCAGTGAGCCTGGATGTACCACAGTGTAATAACTGCAGAAGTCAGTCAGAAAGGATGAAAAAGTTATTAGAGTGAAGTTTCAGATTTAAATATGTTCCATGTTCACGTGAAGCAACATAAGATTGCAGAAAGAAATTGGTATGTATTGCAGTAGTAGTAATGTTAATGTCTAAGTAATCTCTCATCAAAAATGGAAGCCCCTAAGACATTGAAAAGCAAAGACCCCTAAGGGATCCTAGGTTAGCGAGCAGGAATTTTCTGGACTATTTTCCTACGCATGGCTATCTACAGTTCACCTAATCTGCACATTAAAAGAGACAATATGATTTCTGCAAGTTGACAACTTGGATTTTATGTGGTATAAATTTCAAAAAGATGTAGAAAGAGTAACGATTCCCAACAATGATTGTGTCATGTCACCATGAGCAATAGCTGATGCCATGAATAAAACATAGGTATTTCATGACCATACTAACTGAAAAGTGGACATAAATATTCTGAATCAGCTATAGACCTACCAAGATGATTTTCTGAAATTGATATTTTTTTCCCCGTATTGATGCTTTTATAAGCTAAGTCAGTCAGTAAGTATGTTCAGAATTTGAACAACTCTTTAGGAGCCATTAAAGCATATTGAACTAATGACCCATGGATAATCAAAGTGTCTCTTTCACTTAATGATGGATCCTTCATTCTAGTTCATTTGAACCTACCACATCTGCTTTTCTTTTTGGTAATAAAAAGCGGACATTAATTATGTCTAAGTACTATAAAAAATCTTATTGAACACCTGCATTATAAAAATATTCTTTTTATTTTGTTTTGACTCTTTTAGAAGATTTTTTTAAAACAAGAAGCATTGTTTTTTCCTATTTTTTTAAAGAATCTTTATTTTTTGTTCTGGTATACTTCAGTATTAAATACTTTAGTTGCAAATTTTATCATATTTCAGTTCACTTTTGTCATCATTATTGAAGTAGCAACCTCATGTCCTGGATTCAAGGTGAAATAGATCCTTGTCAGGGTCGATGTAAGAAAAAATAAAGGTGTTAAATCCAAATACTGACTATCAAAAACTTTGTTTACTAGCAAAAATATTTGACAGTGGTTGCTGAATAGGATGGTGAGGAGTATTGCTGGAACACCTGATGATAATCAAGCAGATTATCTACTCTTCTACTGTGCACTTTCTAAAGCTAATGAACAGCAGATCTTTCTGCTGATCAGTCTCGTACCCCACTCCCCCCCCCAAAAAAGGCAAAAAATCACAGAAAACAAAAGAAACAAAAAAACCACCATAACCAACCAAACAAAAAACCAAACCAAACCAAAAAACCAAACCAAACAAAAAACCCCAAACAAAACAAAACAAACTAAACAAAAAAACCCCCACTGCCATAGATCTGAAGGAAAAAAATAACAGGGACAAAGGTGGAATCATAGAATCACAGGATCTGCTGAATTGGAAGGGATCCACAAGGACCATCAAGTCCAACCCTTAGCCCCGCACAGCACCATCCCCAGGAGTCACACCATGTATCTGAGAGTATCGTTCAAACACTTCTTGAACTCTGTCGGGCTGGGTATGAAATAAAGTTAACAGATGCACAATGAAATACTTGTGACTATTTCTGGATTACATAGAATATTTGTTGCAAAATGAAGGAATCTGAATTTAAAACCCATTAGGTTGCCCAAGCAACCAGCTCTTTATGGCTAAGCAATTGAAACCCATATATCTATGACTCTATGAAAAATGCTAAGTAACTTTTTGTGTTATGATGTGTTTTTTTTCCCCATTGCTTTCCCGTGCAAGAACAGTAAAAGGAAAGAATAGTATTCAAGTAAAGCATTTTAGAAACATTACTTCTGACTCCAAAAATTTAAGCTGGCTATCCAAAACAGTAGTAGCACAATGAAGACCATATGGAACAGGTCTGGTTCTGACTTTTCTAAGTTGTTGCTTTACCACCTTCTACTTCACTACAGTCAGTGTCTGTACATTCAAAGTCTTCATGTGTAAAGAGTAGGTAAACCTTACATAAATACAAACCCAAGAACTTACTATAATTGAAATCTTAACAGTCTAGTCATTATTAGTCCATATTTAATTGAAATAGAAAAAGAAAGAATAATAATGCAATTAAACTTGCACTTTGTTTCTTTCCTTTTTTCTGGTGTTACACTCACTCTTTCCCTGCTCCTTGGATCTTAAGGTCAGTGCTTAATTTCTTGGAGGATGTGTGGGGGCATTGTTATGGTGAATTATCAGCATCTGGAGTCCTTCAGTGGGAGCGATATGATGGTTGTGTTGATGGTTTCTTCTTTTTCACTTTATGGTTCACTTAGCATCACTTTCGCATTTGCTAACTTATTTTTTGCTGGACTGCATCTCCACCTTACATTCAAATTTACTTACGTGATACTCTTTACACATAGCTAGATACTATTTCTTTTTTTTTTTTTTTTTTATCCCTAAAACCAGTTTTGCCCAGATCTGCATTTCTGTAACTGACCACGAGTGAGTTTATTACCTTAGGGTCTGAAGTGGGATCCTGAGACCCATACCTTATCACCTCATGCCCATCCATATGCCAAATGCTGTGCCCCTACTTCTCAAGCCGTCTGCTGTTGTACTAGGCCTCTATTTCTCTACATTATGTCACTACCTTAGTACTATAAATATTTCATTCTGCATAGAACTGTTTCTGCTATCTGTGGAAAACAATGGTTTCACTACACACAGACAACAAAAATAAAACAAATTAGCTGCAGGCACTTAGTCAATTAGAAAAATTGCTATGGCACCTAAGCCAAAATAAAGCTTAAGTCAGACCTTATCTTTGCTTATTAAATAACAGCTAATGGTGGTACTGTGTACTGCATATTCAGTCATCTACTCATTTTGCAAAATAAAGCCTCATTCTAGACTTTCAAGAACTTCTAAATTTTAAGGAATTGTCTATACTACTACACTACTACTACATTTCATGAGTATAATAAACCTTTCCTAGTAAATAACTAGGTAATAAATATTCTTTCTCCCACGCCCCAACTAAACATACATGATTAAGTTCCTGGATGACACCATGAAAACTTCTGCTTTCTTGGAATAATTCCACATTTTAGATAGGTGGTAATTCTATTTTAGAATGGGAGATGACTAGTTGTGATGACTCTTTGCAGATGTTTTTCAACAGAGAGTCCTTGATCTTGCTACCCCTACAGTTCAACAGCACTGAATTTTACTGTCTTAAAATCATGCCACAAAGCCTGTTTATCCAGCCTTTCTCCAAGAAGGTTGGTTAAAGAAAATCCATAAAAATTTGCCTTTGGTAAATGAATCTGCTTTCCTCAGTATCTGCATGTGCCTTACTCTCCTCCCCTCTTCCTAGAGGGACAAATGCAGGAATGCAGTGACATCTGAAGTAGCTTAAGACATTTGAAGTAGTTTTCTAAAGAAATTGGTGAGATTTTGCAAAATAATCAGTTTAGATGACACACTTGGTTTTGTATTGTATTTCTGCTCAAAAATATCAAAATTGTCTACTAAACAACAATCTGTTTTAATGGAAAGATAAAGAGTACCCTCCTTCTTGCAAGGATTGTTTGTCTTCGTTCAGCATCACTAAATATTCATTTTACCCAAGAAAGTTTCTAAGCATGATTCTCTTGCCTGAGTGTTGAGAAAAAGTGGAAACCTCAACTGCAGTTCCAGTTCAAAAATCATGTGTGTGTGCTATATTAACCAGCTGTTACGGGAGAAATATCTTTGTCTATTAATACGATGTGAAACAGAACAGTTTCAAAAAGTGGAGATGAAAACATAGCCCCCAGACCTGGCATCCTTTTATCCCATCTGAATACAAACACATTCATCAATTTTTACTTCAGTTCTTATAGGCTGCTTATTATATTAAACATCAAGACTTATTGCACAGGTCTTGAATTCCTGCAGAGAGAGCATAAGAAGTCAAACAAGTTCCTATAGAGACCTATTGGATGCTGCTAAATTATGATATAATTATTTTATTGGGATACTTAAAGTGTTGATTTTTTTTTTAACTTAGA
This sequence comes from Cephalopterus ornatus, assembly GCA_013396775.1. NCBI lineage: Eukaryota > Metazoa > Chordata > Aves > Passeriformes > Cotingidae > Cephalopterus > Cephalopterus ornatus. The sequence goes on from VZRE01009773.1 coordinate 84,692, forward strand.
CATCAAAAAATTTAAACAGGATTATGCATGAATAATACTGTAGTTAATGGGAATTAAGCTGCAAAAAGCTGGATTTTCTCTTTCCTTCATGTAGGGAGAATGGAAAGTTCCATAGTTCTGTGTTTATGCATCCATGCTTTCTTGAGAAGGAGCCTCAAGCCAACTCTAATTTTACACACAAATATTTGTTCTTCCTGAAACTTGAAAAATAATAATAATACTGCTCCCTTACCCATGCTCCCTAAATGGAAATTACTAAGTGCTTCGCCTAAAAGAAACACCTAGTAACATATTTATTTCAGCCAAGTTATTTTAGAATTCAGCGTTTCAAAGGAGAAACATCATTTTAACAGAAAAAAAGTCCACAGAATTCCTGCAAAGATTTTCATTTGCCAGCTGTACAGGCTACTACAACAAATGTCTAAACCTGAAAAAAAAAAAAAAATATTGTACAGCATTTCAGAGCTTTTACACTATGATTGTAAAATATCTGGGAGCTTTGCCAAACTCAGTCAAAAGAAGAACACAGCATTTTCTCATCACTAATAACAATGACCTGAAGTCACGTTGAAGATTGTAAGGTCAATTTCCCTCTTAAATTGAAAAAAGAAAATAGGAGAACAGATGTGGGTAGTTGCTTCTGTATTTATAAATTGCATGACAGCTGGGTTAGGCTATATCATCTCCAGTTTCTATGCAGTTAAGGTGTTTTTATTGAATCATTCATACTAATCAGATAGAAGTGTTAAGGTGCATTTTTAAGGTATTATACAGCATGGAAAAAGCAGCTAACTTCATAGCATACATTCAAAATTGAACATTTTTCTTCATTAAATATGTTCAGATAAGATTACCATGTGGCGTACACATTTCAAGGAGGATTTTCTGTGTTTTTGAATGATCAGTTCTGAACTGACAGCTTAAAGGCATGTGATGATAAAGTGAGTACATTTTAAACAAAAGCATAGATACACAAAGTGGTAATTAAAACTACCTACTACCAGATATTTGTGTGCTTTGTGGGTTTTGGCTTGGTTTTTTTGTTTGGTTTGTTTTTTTGTAGTTTACAATTGCAGCAATAGTAGCTGTGCAACCAACATCCTGATAACATTTATTCTGTCATTTCAGGAGCATATAATTCTAGAAATAGAAATTTTTATGCACACAGAAATTCTCACTCTACATTATTTCATCTATTAAGCTGACAATTTTATCAGATACATAATTTCTTATTACCGACTCTTTATGTCTATCTGCTGAAACACAATTTGCACATGCTACACACCAGTATTTTTGACTACTATTTCTTTATATTACATTTACATTAAAATGCCAACAATCTGCTTGTGGATGACAGAATCTAGGCAACTCTTTCCTTTAAATTCCAGAATTTTATTTGTAATCCCTTATTGGGTGAAGCATGTAAATCATATTCCACCTCTTTACACTGTGCAATTCATCTAACCTACACATTTTAGCATTAGACATAGTAGCCTACTGAGCCCAGAACTATGAGAAGAAAAAGGAACCTCATGGGCATAGTTTATCTGAAGCATCTTAAATGTCTGGTATGGAATGAGATAAATCTTTGACGATGCTTTCTGTCTCCTTGACATAAGGAGAGGCTATGTGAATAGTTAGACTTAAAAGATTAACTTCTAACACTTGTATTGGAGTACCAAGCAAAAGCTTAGATGTGAAGTCTCAATTAAGTAAGATTGAGAGATAAACAGTTTTCTAATCTTCAGCCAGGCATTTGATCAATAGTTTCTCTGACCTACGTGATGTATACATCAATTATTTCAGAATAATATTTTGGTGAATATGGTAAAATACTTTTAATAGTTACCAAACAATAATGAACAGAGAGTTTGGTGACTGTTCAGAAGATGTAAAGAGAAAAATAAGCTAAGTAGAATGAATCAGTTTTAGTACACAGTTTTCTTTTCCTCCAAGTCTTAGAAAAATTGGTAAGTAACAGCAGCCCTCAGGCAGCCTAAACCTGTGCAATCAACCTCTTCACCACAGATTGTCCTAAGACTCTCTGTTCTTGGCAATATAATAAGGGTCACATTTACACATAGGTGACTTGCTTCTGAATGACAGAAAAACCACAAAAGTGGTTTTGACAGTACTCCAGTTCTGTGCAACAATATAGTACCATCCTTTATGAGATCCATTTCAAGAATGAGTGCTTATTTATTATGGGCAGTGCAAGGAAAGGACTCCCATGCCACAGACAGCACAAAGTTCCCATGTGCAGCACCATATGCACACAGCCGTTGAGCCCAGCAAGGGTGATAGCTTTGCTCCATTTCAGTAGTTGCAGTGCCTACGGGAGACAGCGAGGAGCAAGAAATCCTCGAGTCCCTTTGTAAGACCAGCAGTGGCATTTCCTCCTACCGCATCCCTGTCAGTCTCCAAGCTGTGCTGCATTGGCTCAGTGTTCCTACTAGGGCCTCTGGGCACTACAGTAAATAGTGAGCATTAAGGGATATAACATGCAGCAAAGTCTAACAGTGTTCATGCGTCACTAATTACCACAATGAGAAACTTGCGGCACATCAGCCAAGGAGAATTTGCATTGATTGTTTTTTCCCCATTCTTCACCTAGAATAGGAAGAATTCCCATGGATCCCCACTTGACCTTGAGTGCTTCTTCTCGTTCTGTGTGTAGATATTCCTTAGAGGTGCATGCAAGGGAGATGAATAAACAGGGATTTAAACCCAAAAATGATTAATCTTCTAATAGGCCTTTCTACTGTGTGTATATATAAATTCTAGTGACTGAAGGAAAAAAAATGTTCAAATTTCATCTGATCTCAGGCATATTGAAGAGCAACTGCTGTTTTCACACTGTTCCTATTTCAATGTAAGGCCCCGGTGCATGTTAGTTATTGATTTTAGACACTTCTGCTGTTGACTACGAATACTTACTCATGAAGAATGGATTCCTACTCCACTAATACAGGGTTAATATTAGAATTACTTGAAGATTAAATGTTCATTCATCAATACTATTAGCTAGAACAACTTCTTAACAACATGGTGTTTTATTGAAACCTGTCTTCTGTGATGAATCTGTGCTTACCAGAGACAAGACAACAAAGTAAGTTTTTGGAACACAAGATGTGATACTGAAAGGCCTCCCAAGCCATTGATTCATATCCCCTGCTCTAACAGGCATTTCCTGCATCCTATAATCCCATTCAAAAATGTATTAAACTCCACTTTAAAGCTACTTAAATTGTTTTCCTCTGTTACTCTTATTGGAAGGCAGTTCCAGACAGGTGGAAGGTGGCTAGACAATTGTATCGATTTCTAAATTCCCTGGAAATTCTATTTATAAAATGTTAAGCATTTTGTTAAGGATTTCCAAGTGGGTGTTTCTGATTGCTCAATACATAACAATTGTTCTGCTGATAACAATCCTCCGCGTGTTTCATTTATAATGATCCATTTTATTTTCCTTGTAATAATAGCATATTGCCATTTCATGCAGCTGTTACACACACTTTATGAGCGTTCCACTGCCTTTTTTCTAACATAATTGACTCAGTCTTTTGAGTTGCCAAGCACCTTATCCCTGATTTCGGTGAAAGATCCTTCAGCAATACCCTAAGGTAAGCACTGCATCCAAGGACCTTGTTTCAGGTATAAACGCTTCTTTTCACAGTCATATATTTCATACAGATTCACACAGAATGGGTGGGATTGGAAAGAGTCTCTGGAGATCATCTAGTCCAGCTTCCCTGATATGGCAGGGTCATCCTACAGCAGGTTGCATAGGACCATGTCCACACCAGTTCTGAATACCTCCAGAGGAGAATCCACAACCCCTCTGAGCAGCCTGTTCCAGTGTTCTGCCACCCTCACGGTAAAGAATTTTTTCCTTATATTCACATGGCTCTGCCTGTTGCCCCTTCTCCTGTCCCTGGGCACCACTGAAGAAAGTTTGGTCCCATCCTCTTGATATCCACCCTTAGGATATTTATATGCATTGATAAGATTCCCTCTCAGTTGTCTCTTCTCCAGGCTAAACAGGCCCAGCTCCCTCAGCCTGAGGAAGATGCTCCAGTCCCCTAATCATCAGAGTCCTCTGATAGACCCTCCTCAGTAGCTCCTTGTCCTTCTTGAACTGGGGAGCCCAGAACTGGACACAGTACTCCAGATGTGGCCTCACCAGGGATGAGTAGAGGGGTAGGATCACCTCCCACAACCTGCTGGCAATGCTCTTCCCAAGGCACCCTAGACAACATTGGCCTTCTTGGTCATAAGGGCACACTGCAGGCTCGTGGACAGCTTTTTGTCCACCAGGATCCCCAGATCCATCTCTCCAAAGCTGCTCTCCAGCAGGTCAGCCCCCAGACTGTATTGATGCATGGGGTTATTCCTTACCAGCAGCACAACCTTTTGGTGTGTCAGCCACTTCTCCCAGTTCTGTATCATCTGCAAACTTGGTGAGGGTGCACTTTGTCCCTTCATCCAGGTCTTTGATGAATAAGATGAACTATACTGGACTCAGTACTGAACCCTGGGGAACACTGCTAGTTACAGGCCTCCAACTAGACTCTGTGTCACTGATCACAACCCTCTGAGCTCTGGCATTCAGTCCACCTCACTGTCGACTCATCTAACCTTCTTTTCCTCCACATGCTTAGAGATGACATCCAGGATGAGTTATTCCATCACCTTACCAGGGATGGAGGTGAGGCTGACAGGCAGTCAGCTTGCTGCACACCCTCCTCACTGCCCTAAGGATCTTGAACTCTACCCTTTTATGGTCCCTACAGCCAAGGCTTCCCTTGGGCTTTACATTCCCTACCAGCCCCTCCTTGATGATGAGAATAAGGTCCTGTATAGCACCTCTCCTCGGTGGCTCCTCTATTACTTGGAGAAGGAAATTGTCATCAACACATTTTAGGAACCTCCTGGATTGCTTATGCCCTGCTGTGTTGTCCTTTCAACAGACACTGAGGTGGTTGAAGTTCCCCATGAGGACCAGGAATTGTCAACGTGAGGCTGCTTCTATCTATAGAGGGGCACATCTGCTCAGCCTTCCTGGACAGATGGCTTGTAGCAGACCCCCATTATATCCTCACCTCTCCCTTCTCTCCCTTTAATCCTGACCCATAAGCTCTTAGCTTCTCATCCATTCCCAGAAAGAACTCTATGCACTCCAGCTGGTCATTGACGCAGACAGCAACACTCCCTCCTCATCTCACCTGCCTATCCTTGCTAAAAAGTCTGTATGCTTCCATTCCAACACTCCAGTCATAGAAGCCATCCCACCATGTCTCCATGCCAATAAGATCGTAGCCCTGCAGGCATGCTCTGTCTCTGTGCATAGATGTAATTAATACAAAGTCCAACAGATCACCGTGTTTGGTTTTACTGTATCCTTAACAATTATAGCACATTTTAAAATAGTTTTACCCATAACTGCAAAGTCTACATTCTGGTTTCAGTTCTCTGAGTTTAAATCTGGATTAAAAAGTGAAAAATAAATTAATCTGGAATTCATTTTTGTTTAAAGAAAAGTAAAATTTAGCCCTGCCTTTTTTAAAGAGCCTGGACATAATAAGGCAGTGGGAGCGGTGTATTTACTTCCTGTAGTCACACTTGCTATCATGACTCATTTGACTGCTCATCACTTCTGAAGTGTGGTTAAAATGACGACTTGCAATCAACAGAAATCTCCACTGTATTATCCCAGTGAAAGTAGGTTCTTACTGCTGTGTTGCATCTTAGCTTTAAGGATCAAAACTGATCCAACATTTGGTCTGGCCTCAGATTTGAAGGAAGCAACGCTCTTACACACATAATTTTTAACAGAAAACAAAAGCTAAGAACTAAACATACATATCAAACTTCTGTGCAAGTACATTCTGCATCTCACTGGTCTAGAGAATAACTGATGATTTTTGACTGTTCCCTTTCTACATCTGTCTCTGACACTTCTACCATTATGCATTATTAGGTGAAAACCTGACCCCTTTGAAGTTAATGGAAAAAAGCCTTCCTACTTTTAATGTGAGTTATTATCTTTCAGTAAGGTTACTGCATGGATCTAATCTTTGTGCTACCATCAAGTGCTGTCCCTTGACTTGAAAAGGACTCTGCAAACATGTAGATGTTCATATTATTGTATCCTGCTGAAGGATGTGAACATTTTACTTTAAAAAAAGAGCATTAAAAAAATAACAGCTAGGAATATAGCTCATTGGACTGCTCATTCATAGAGTACAAATTAATATTTGTATGGTGAAGCACCTTTGGATCTTTGGATGAAAGATGATGTGTTTAAATGCAAAGTATTAAAATTAATCTCTGCATGGAATTTTTGAAGATAAAAAGGTAAGTAATCCAGTTTAATTAGTCAACTAATAAAAAAATTAAAAATGTTTAATAATGTACAATTTACATTTCCCAATGGAAATCAATATTGTGCTTATAGTCAGGATAATATTATTAATAGAATGACTGAGTCAAATTAATCATGACTCGAAATCTGATTATCACAAGAGATCATGCTGCTACCATAGACTTCACATACATTTCCTTTTATCTTATTACAGCACTGTATTTCTCCCTCTGTGCAGAGGGTGTAGAGGATTTTCAGTTTTCAGTATCTTCAAACTGCTGCTTTGATATTCTAATGCACATCTTTTGAATGACAGGCCTCAAATTAATTTTGTTCTTACAAAGAAGAAACTACAGACAAGGACAACTGTTTTTAATAATATTATTTACAAGGTGATAATATGCAATTTGTTACTTGTCAAAACAGTGGGAATTATGTTCTCATTCTGTGTTAAATATAATTAGCTAATATTTTCCAAAGAATATGCAGAAAGCAGAGGTATTTAATATTTTTAACTTTATTGCAAATTTAATTGTTTGCCTTCATTTGTTCTTGCTCTTGTTCTCGCTCAGACTGCAAAATTTTAAGTTATGGCTCCGTTATGCTCAAAAAAAAAATCCATTAAAAAGTTGGATTTCCTCAGCCCTAAGGGGATTCATTTCTGATGTATGTATATATCCATAAAGATCTTTTAAAGAAAATAATTGTGAATTAGATTTTGTACAATGAATTATTACATAAATTTTCTTCTAGAGTTATATATATATTAAAAAAAAAAAGCACTTTCTAGCCTTTGAATCTTTTAAAAAACTTTTTCCCTCAAATACATTATGTACAACACACAACACATATATTTCTTTTGGCTAATTAAAACAGATTATTTAGTTGGAACATTGAAATGCATTACTTTTATAGTCTTGCTAAATGGAAAGAGGCTCTACAAGCCTATTGTAAAAATAAGTCCTAACTTAAAAGTTTACAGTAAAATGATGAGAAAGATACATGAAATAAAAAGAACAGCCTAATGAGATGCAATATATTCTAGTATAGAAAAGTTGTTGGTACGATTTGTAGTAAATCAGACTAGATCTGCTCTTCTAACTGCATCCACCCCAGGGAGGGAAGCTTGGCAGTCAGCCTCAGAAATAGTCTCCTCAAGGGTAGATCAATTGTATTTGCATGAACAGTTCTTGGATATAGATCCTTTCTGGGCTTTGTATGGTTTATACAAGGGTCCCTTTTTAAATATATATATATACAGTGTGTACATAAATACATATTCCTGTTTTTGTTGATCTGACTCTGTGTGTGTATGTATGTGCGTATATACAATTACTGATGGGAGAGTTGAGGAAAGGACTTTAAATTAGTTTGTCTAAAATAATGAGAGAGCTGTGTTTCAGCTCACCTGAAAGTTTTTTTGTAGCATGAAAATGTGGTCATATGTTACATATTTTGAGGTAGTGACAAAGGAAACGGGAGTGTAGGAAGTTCCCCAGGATGTTAGACAACAATGGACTGCTCAGGGCAGGGGGACAAAACCCCCTCTAATTTGTAAAGTCTACTGAAAACAGTTGTTGGGATGTGCAATCCACTGAACCACGCTTGGATTTAATTTAGGAGGGAAGCTTGGGTCAGAAGAGAACAAACATTTATAAACCATGGGCAGTCAGTACACTAAGACCAAAACTGAACAAGAGAAAGAAATTTCTTGATACATAAATAACCCTAGTGAACTCCAAGAAACCCACTGAAATCTGACATTTCTATAAGGATCAATAGTAGGATAATTATTACACTATAAATATGAAAAAAAGTCAAGTGTCTTTATTAATATGCATAGAATTCACCTTACCGAGACTGAAAAGTCTAATAAACTTCAAAATTATCTTTTTATATTTTAAATTTTAAAACTTAACGAGTTGACTATAGAGTCTCTTGGGACTCTTTCACTCTCTCCAGAGAGAGAAATTGTCTCTGGGAGAAGCCTTTTTTGCTGTACTAACTATGGAAAAACCTAAAGCAACTCCAGTCTTAATAAATAAGTCCTTCATTTTAAATATCTAGAGATGGTTGGGTACCTGTGAGGTGAGTAGGTGCTACAACTCTCACTCTTGCTTCTCTTTACATCTCTCATTGCGTTCCAATTGCAGTTCATAGCAATGACAGGTGTCTCAGGTGAAAAAAAAATTAACAAGAAAACCCCAACCAAACAAAAAAACCCCCAAACCATAGTCAGAAGGTGATGTAGCAGCCACAGAAGGTAAAGGAGGAAAGGGGTCATATCACTTTTATCCGAGCAATACAGATCCTAGGTTTCAGATTACAGAACATGTGGAGGTGTAAAACATGAAAGGGACTCCATCATACCAACTGCTGAGATACAGCCAATATTTAGCCAAGGTTACAAGAATCACGAGGGAAGGAAATGAGTCAAGGGGAAATCTGATATTGCAGTTTAAAGGCCAGAGTATAGACTGAGAGACAGTAATTATAAAACCTGATTTTGCTGTTTTTATGAATTTTACATTAGATCTCAATGAATTGAAGGCTGAAGCAGTCCTGGGGAAAGAAGCTAACAGCCAGGCTTGTCCTCACAGTGCCTAGGATTACAGAAACAAGACTGCCTGCCCATGTTTCTTCTCCCTTACTTTTCTTCTGGTCCCATGATGCTTCTATTCTTGAGTATAAAATACACAAGAGGCTCAGTGGTAAAGGGACGTCCACATTCATCACTTAGTTCCTCCTCTTCCAGGAAGCAGGGTTAGGTGTTCTCTAGGCTAACATGGCAGAGGAATTGCTTCTTGGAAAAGCGATTAAACTATTAGGATACTGTACACCTACATGTGTGACTACTGTAATCCGTGCCAGACTAAATATTAGTTGTAAATCCTGCATATGCTTTCTGCCCACCACAAGCAATTTGGTGAATCTCCTTAGTATGCATAGTAGCAGGATATTAAATTAAAAAAATAATTTATCTTAAGTGCAGAAAACTTCGAGTCTGCTATCCTGCCATTTTCTAAGACTGAAACATTTCAGTTCCACCAAGTTTGTTTTCTACATTCCTAAATACCTTTAAAGATCTTACTTTCAGTTTCTTTATGCCTCAGTTTTCTGTGTTTTCTCTCTTACAACAATAAGTAAGTTTCCCTGGAAAAGTAAAGGAATTAATATTTGTAAGCTGCTCAGATACTCATGTAGTGCAGACCAAACAAGAACCTAGACAAAAAGGTTAAAAATTACATGCAATGTACTTCCAATACTCCTGTCCTTCCATTTATGAAAACAGAGAGCATAACAACTAGCAGACAGAGCTTTCTAGAAAACCTCTTACTGCCTAAAATAATGAGGAAGTTCTTTGATCATACTAGAAACATTACTCAAATATTTCTGTCAAGGTCAGATTCTGGCAAGTGTCATTTTCTATTTGCTACATGAACTACTGTGTATTCAAGTTACTGTGCAACTACCCAAGGGCTTGCAGAGTCCTTGCATGTAACTTTTCAGGACCATTTTGTCTAACATTTTTATCTACTTTTGATGTTCCTTTGTTCTGGCTCTACCTGTGTTTCTTCCAATCCCCCATTTCAATTTACGTTGGCCCAGTCTCATTCTAAATAAGTTCAATGTACTTAAAGATGCACAAGTTAATACATGTTTAAAGTACACTAGAGAGGCTCAAAGCTGCACAATCATTTTGTATATGATACACTGCTGCAAATGACGACAGGCAGGAGAGCATATAATTTATAAATGAGATTCCTAGGAACATATCCCAAATGGATGTTAAACCACACAAAGCATGTCTATCAAGTTAAAAAAGAGGTAAAAAAATAAAAATAAACAAGAGAAACTTTTCTGGCTTTAAGTCATCTGTATATATTGACTCACAGTCATATTCTGGACTGAAAATTATCTGCACTTCCAGAGTAAAAGGTGAAAAACACTTATATAATATCACTTGATATTTTACTGTTATGTCCTAATATGGGAGACACTTTATAATGGAAAAGCTACTTTATGTTCATTGGTGGAATCTAGAAAAAATACAAAGTTATATATATCTGTCTTTTACTTTTTCAGGAAAATAGCACTTTCATGTCATCAAAGCATCCAGCTTTCACTATATGTTTCACAAACTTCTCCATTACAACCTATGAGCTGAATGTCTCACTTGTGATGATATTGCTATCACAAAGCCACTGTATAATACTAAAATATAACAGCTGACGCATTAGCTATGTTCTACCATTCAGCTGCCATTTATTTTATCATTTTAAAGATGATGTTTAAAACACAAGAAAGCACTGGCACCCCTAGATAGGGACAGAATACTAATCTTAATGAGATATAATCCTTTTACAGCTGTTATTATTTTAATCTTCTGTAAAGAAATGCCAGTTAACCTGACTGGTGTCCAGGTCCCCTCACTTTAACAATGGCCAAGGATGATAATATCCTGGAGAATTCACTGACACACTGCTGAGGTACAATGAGCTGCTGAATGTGGGGCACTGCAAAGCTAAAGTAGGAGCAAAGGTCACGGATTAGAATGAATTAAGCAAACGTGGATTAAGAAAGATCAATGAGCAGGGACACAGACTCATCAGGCTCTGTTTAGATAATCTGCTTGCTCTGACTAACATTTTCTTCCAATGTTACAGCTGAAAAAAATGTACTTGAAGCTCACTCTTGTCAGCTCCTGAGAAACTATCAGTAAATCAGGCAGACAAGATAGTACCCTGAAATGTAAAAACTCTGCCAAGGACTGATATTGACCCTGATCCCAAAATACGACAAGTACTGTGACTGAAAAGACAGGTCTGCAATCCCTGGTGATGAAACCATCAGGCCAGTTGTTCTGGATCAGTCAGTGCATTACTGAGGAAGAACAGAGAGAGGCAACAAATGATACTATAGTAAACTGTGGAAAAGGGCAACAGGAAAAATCAGAAGGGCATTCTCCAGCGTTATACTTTATTAGTGATGACAGAAATGTTGGCAGAAGAGACCTGTCATTTCAGAGGAAATAGCTTGTAGAAAAATATAATTCTACAAACTGATCAGAGAAAATTCTCAGGGTCACAAAAGCTGTGGGAAAAAGTTGAAATGAGTGAAGTTCCCATAAGCCACACAGTGAATAGGGACATGAAAAGTGTGAAGGGAAGAATTAGGACATTTACTGACTATGAGAAGTCTCATAAAAAAATTGGATGTCAGTCAGTAGAAAAAAAACAATGTCCTGACTCGTGTGCATAAGGTCAAAGTTGTTGGAAAAATAACAAGGAAGTCTTGTTTCCCACAAATTTTGCCACGTTGAGATCTATTTTTTGTTGGTGTATACTCTGATAGCTTGCAAAGTTAAAACACAACAATGAAAAATCTACCGAAGAGCTAAAAAAGAAATCATGCTATAGGAACCACCTCAGAAGTGATGACGTGTGCTGAACACATCTCACCCAGTACGACCTCATAAGATCTCAGATCCTAACCTCAACCCACTTTTGCTTCCTTAAGTGACATATAAAGAATGATTACTTTGTATAATTTATAAAGAGAAGAAACTTGTATAGTCAAGTTGTTTTTTTCTCTGTCCCTGCAGGATTTTTCTTAGTGGTGCATATTAATTGATTTGCCACACCTGCTATGTCATAAAGGTACTAAAGAATTCTACAGATAAACCAGTAAGATTTTTGCTCAAGTACAACGTACAGCCAGAAACACTACCTATAAAATTAGGAGAAGTGTTGATTTCTCACAAAGTTACTGATGGAAAAACACTTTCCTGTCAGGGAAGATCTTATAAACTGCAAATGGTAAAAAAAAATATATTTAACTTCCTATCACCCATTCATGATTCCATAGGACAGAGTTGGTTCCAGCACACAAATGAAGTGCAAAATATATGAAGAAGATATTAAAATCAGAAAACAATTTCAAAACAATCCTTTTTTCACATAAACAATAAAGGACCAAATTTATCCCTTATAGCCTGTCAGAATAGAAAGCGACTTACTTATCTCTAAAAACTCACCCATTCTTAAAAGAATAAATAATCTCATGATTCATGTTTACCTCAGACTCAGCTTGCTTTTTTATTTTTCCAGGGACAGGGGAAAAAAAAAAGGAAAATTAAAAAAAAAATAAGAAAAACAAACAAAAAAATCAGGTAAATGGGTTTTGTTTTCTCATTTTTTTCCATCTTTCAGTATCCAGTAAAAGATACAGGAAATAACTAATGCAATGCTGGACCTGAATTTATTCCAATGTAAACTGGAATTCCAAATAAAATAGCAGATTAAATCAGGACAAGGATTCACCAACATTCCTGCAACAATCATGAGTATGGGGAACAGGCATGCCTGGAGTGGTCCTTTCTCCTGGCATGCTCTTGCAGCAATAAGAGCCTGAGGGACTACCTGATGTGAAGGCTCCAGACTTCTGTGTTCAATAGAGAAAATGGGGCTGACCTCAGTCCTTTTAAGCATCTAATTACACTGTTGGCTCCAGAAACATCTTGTGGCAATGAGTTCCACAATTTAATTACAGGCGTGATATGACAAAGTACTTCCTCTGTTTATTCCAAAACTGCTCCTTGAAACTTGCATTGAGGGCTCTCTAGATATTGCCTTGTGAGAACTAATGAACAGTCAAACAGTTTACCCTACATTTGCAATAAAGATCAAATTATCATCTTTCAAACAACTTGAGCTATCTGGTTTCTCATCAGGATCACTAAGAACAGAATACTCTCAAAAAGTATATAAACATATGAAAATTATATTTTTGTGAAACTCACAGTATTCTGAAAGGAAAAATGGATAGAAATTATAGCAGCTATTTGTTCATGGTTTGGGGTTTTTTTGGTTTATATTGACTAAGGAAGCCTTGCTTTTAATCATTTGTACACCCAGATTTTAAATTATCTAGTTGTGGGAATATTCTAAGATATATGCATTTTTAAAAAGTATTCTGTTAACGTAAGAGTAGAATAATTCCTAAAAGTAAAAAGATCTTAATGTATATGATTACAAATTCCTTTTGCAATCTGTGTAATGCCTTATTCACTCCCTGATATTTAAGGGCACTTACTGAGGCAATGTAAGTGTTATTACAGTGAGTGACAAACCATATGGCAAGCAGGATCAGCTGCAGCTTTGCACACTGTTGTCATTTTTCCTCTTGTATCAGAGTTTTACATGATGTAATGTTTTTCCATGGTTGTTCAACAGTCTACCATTTAAGCCTGCCGTATTATAAAATGTCATTTTAAGGGGTTGCAGCTGAACCTGCTCACCATAAGTCTGCATTTATTTCACAGATGTCTATCACACTGTCATCCCACAGGTGCACTCCAACTTTAAAATTTTTCCTGGGCCTCATCTTCTAATGTAAGAAAAATGTATTATGCAAGATGAAGAAATGGCAGCCAAAAAAGTAAATGCTGCTAAATGTCATTTTACAATACAACTTGGGCATGCAAATGCAAGTAACCTTAGAGGGTGATAATATTTGCACTCTAAGTAAAATGTGATGTGCAAATTCTAGTGTAAGGGCCAGGTCCTGAAAAGTAAAGGCCCTCTCCAGTGTAGAAGTAAAAAATAGAAATGAGGTGTTTGTACAGGGGTGTCCATTAATAGGGGAGAAATTCTGGGTTTTTTCTGTGCTTCTGCTCAACTGTCATCCATGAAAATTTTGTAAAACTGAATTCATCTGAAGGTTATTTTCTGCCTTAAGTGGAATTACAACTTATTTAAATATAGTGCCATTGCTTCATTCTTGAACAGTGTCAGAAAATAAGCACGTTAGAAAGTATAGGCAAAAAGAAAAGAGAAAAAAAGTTAAATCATAAGATAACAGTTAACCACAATTACAAGGAAAAAGCAAGTTTCTATATTTATTTCTGCAAAGTTCATACAACTATGAAGAACATTCTCTTATTTCTTCATTTCACTAGACTTTGCCTCACTTTCCTCTTTCCTCTCCAATATGCCATGCCTTTTTTATATCTGTGGGTCATCAGTGATGTTGTGATCTAAGATTCAATTTCAAGGTCAAACTGTGATGTATGTGTACATGAACAATCCATTTAATTCACTTAGGCTGCTAACATACATAGATACACTGGAAGGAAGACAATGAAAAAATAACTAAGGAAATATCTTTTTTTAGTGGGAATTGCCATTGGTCCAAAAAAAAAAAAATAAAAAAATCAAATATAAGTTTGAGTTTCACATCTCCATTAGAAAACTAGTTTTATTTATGCACCAATCAAGTATTACATGTCTTAATTATTCTACTTTAAGTACTCACTTGCCAGATATTTTCTGACTGTTCTTGGTTAATAACTAGAAAGGAACATTGAAATATGTGCTTAAAAAGCATATCCCTATTTTTCTTTGCAAAAACCAAATATGAATATTAGAATCTTTCTCAACAATAGAGAGGGTTTTGTAATTAATTACCCACAGTAAATTCCACTGATGTCAAACAAATACCCAACACCTATTTTTTTTCCACTTGGAAATCTGAGAGTCTGTTAAAGGAACATATTTTTAGAGAAAAAAGTCTTTAGGTAGAATTCTGTTAATTTTGTACAGTTCTTGCCACTTCCTTCTTTAACATGATTCTATATTAATTTCCTATTGAAGAATTTGCCTTTAAATAACAACAGCTGTCAAGATTTATAGCTTAAGATATTGGCACAAATATAACAGAAGGTATTGAAAAGTCTACTGCAATTGAATAAGGTTGGCTAAAAACTGTACTTTCCTATTAAAGATTTTAATTCCACTGGTGAGCTTACTTGTTGTTTATAAAGGAAACAGAAACAATTCCTTCTTACAAGCTTTACTATCACATTTGTAATGCCCGCTGAAGATAGTGTCCCAGCTGGAACAGAACAGGTAATTCTTTTGTTCACTTTGATTCTGTGATTCAGAGAAATTTAGATAAGTCAGCAAAAAAGGAAAAAGAGCTGTAAAACAAAAAAAAAAAAAAAAAGAAATGTAATTTTAAAGAAAAAGGTTTAAAAAGAAAGTGATGACAGGTTACTGAAAAAGCAAATATACTGTGATATCCCAGAAAACTTATAACCCAGAAAACTTGCTATTTTTCATTTTGTTTCAATGCTTTCAAAGTTACATTCTTCTTTTTCTAGATGATCATTAATAAAAAGATTTCATAATGTTTCAATTTCTATTGAAAATAAATTATATCCAAAAGATAATTTTTCTAGTAATTTTGTACTGAGAAGTTTCTCCAAATTATATTTGCTTTTCATCCAGCTTTTGAGTATTTTCATAGGAAATTAATATTTTCTTAGTATTCACTGAATTGTTGAAATATTTTGATGTTAAAAAAAATTCATTTTTCTAGTTTTTGTCACACAAAATAATGCAAAATATGAAATGTTTAAATTAATCTATTTTATTAAATGATATGACTGAGCTATAAAAATAACCATTTTAGTTTAAGACCAAATATTTCAGTTATGTAGCCTTGTACAGAGTCTAACAGAGATACATTTTGCACAGAATAAAAGTACTGTAATAGCCGAAAATAACTAGCACGAAAAAAATAAAGTAACATAATATATTTATACCACAGCACTTAAGTAAGTATTCATGAGACATCTCACCTAACTTCGGAAGTCTGTGAGACCGCTGACATATTTACTAGAAACATTCAATTTTTTTCTATCCAATGGAGATCAATAGGCAGTAGAGGATGGAATTTATGAGACCAACTATAGACGCCTACTTTAGGATTCTATGAATCACAGACTGCGTGCCTGTTTCTCTCCACTCATAACAAAAGAGGCCTACACAAACAGCTCAGTTGCAGGTGCCTGCTTAACGGAGCTGTAAAGGTAAATTAAAAGACTTATCCCTGTTTACTGTTTACTTTCCCCTATGTGGTTCAGATGACTAGTTTTCCACTACAATAAACTAAGATGGTGGATTATTTACAGGGTGGATTATTTACAGGGATTATATTTGAAAGCACATATTCCATATTTAGGTGGCAAAAATATCAAATTGTCATATATGAACTTTGGCTACAAAGCAAATCTATATCATGCAACACCTTATTACTAAGAAATGCAAAATCACAACAGTAGATGTCTCAATATACAGTCAGTGTCAGTTTGAACCCATGCTTTGTGGCAAAATTCACACAATAACATCTAGATTATATCTAGATATAGATTATATCTATATCTAGATTATTATGACTTGCCAATACTGCCAAGTTTTTCAGAAGTTACTTGTTTCTACACTTGCAATAAAAGCTTGATTGTGTTAGACAATACACAGAATGAGATACATGCATGTCATATATCCAGATACGGTCATTTAACAACAATTATTTATGGAAAATTACACTCCTCAATGTAAAGTTTAGCGAGTTTGGAATGAAAAGTTTAATGAAGATTATCTTCCAACAGCAATTATGTCAACACAATTAATAGTAACACTTTAATGCTGATATAAACACTGCTATTACTGAAAATGTAGTGTTTTCTGATGAGCGGGAAGAGTAGTGGAAGGAAAGAGTAAAGTAGAAAATAAATCAGTAAATATGAAGAGCTGAAAACAGAAGACACATTAATTCAAACAATATCATGATGGATGCAGGAAAGACTTCATTATATAAAAAATACTCCTAATTATTGATAAAACTAAGTAGATTAAGTAGTTCAACACTTAGCAGTAATATATAACAGTGATATGGAATCTTCTATGGAATCATAAAGTACCCCCAGTTTATTTTCTAAGGCGAAAGTTCCTATGCAGTGAGTTGATGCACATGGACAAAGGAAAGCAAAAGCATCTGCCCATATTTTTCAACTACAGGTGATCTACAATAACTTTTTGGGGTTGTAAAGGAAAAAGAATTAATAAACGGTACAAGAAAAAAAGTCAAATATTCACCACTGATGTGACAAAACAAAGAAGGCATCATATTGCATTTTTTTAGACTTGTTCAACACTAATTAAAGTTGTTCTAAATTGAATATTCCTTATAAAAACAGAACAAATCTTTTTATCATCTGGAATTGTTTTTCATAGCAGCTCTAATAATAAATGGAAAAGATATTTAAGCAGGCTGAAATATTAATAAATCAATGGCAATTTTTTATATTTTGTATCACAAAAGAAAACAATTGAAACGCTATTCTTTAAAGAGTACTTTATGGCACGTGTGTAGTTTCTGTTCAGTAATAGTATTTCTCAGTGCACAATGCTTATTTGTAGAACTTCAAATATATTGCAACGTCCAGTTGTAGAAATGCCAATAATTTGAATTTAAGAGTTTGCTGCTAGTTTGCCTTCGAAAAGATCAAGCTATTACTATTCTATCTTTCTAAAAAGAACTACTTCTTTGCCATGAAAAGACTAAGGAACCTGTTGCTCTATCTGTAACAGTATATAGATTCTATAGCAAAGAAGTCTAACAAATCTAGGCAAATTGTTTGCTCAAACAGTTGACTGAGTGAACCATTGAAATGACTCATAGAAACTCCAGAGTTTGAAAATCAACTCTACTTATTCATTGTCTCAACATGTTATAGAAAAATGCAGAGCTCCTCCATCTTAGGGCCTGAGTTGGGATAAAGAGCATATAAATGCTCTTTGTAGCACCCTCCATCTCAGGAATTTTCTGCAACTCATAAGTAATTGAAAAAAAATGTGCCACAAAAACTGAATATTAAATATTTTACAACTTCAGAAAATGGAACAGAGGAAAATAGAACAAAATTCTCTAATAAGATTCTCTAATACAATTTCTGAGAAGATGTATTCTTTATTTTTGCAAATAATGCAGAGTTGAAAGTATTTTGGACCAGATGTTTTTGTATCCAAGTGTCTAGGATGTTCTGCTGTGGGGTGAGAAGTCCTAGACAATTCCAGACAGAGTTTCGGCATCTAATATTCAGCACTAATTGGAGAATACCTATATAATGCTTCAATTTATCCAGGCTAGTATTAGGGTATTCTGTCATTTTCTCTCCTCTTGTCTGACTATCTAAAAGGATTTTGCATGCAAACCTTCTTACTTCTGGATCAAAACCACAATCACAAGCAAGTTCAGCCCTGAGCTCAGTGTCAGTGTGCTCAGTGCTGGACAGCCAGAGGAAACACACCTCCGGCTACTCAAAGAACCTGTGAAGCAAGTTTTCATAGATTTAAAGAATTGTGAATATGGACTAAGGCAATTGGTGCCTTATATCACTGGGTGCATTTAAATTTCTTCCTCCTTTTTGCTATCTAGCTTCTTCTCACCCTCCCCAAGCAGATGCTTGTTTCAGACTAGTAATCTGCGAAAGAGAAGATCTGGGCCAGAACTCAGTGAGGAAAACTAATAGAAAAATGCACAGCAAAATCAACACACCAACAGCCTTAATTAGTTATTTTCTTATTGTAATTTAGTCTGATGTCCAGAAAGTAACTGTAAAAGTATTCTTCTTTATTCTAGTATTCTAAATACTAACATAAAAATATCATTAGGAACTCTATTAGTGACATTCTATTATGTCTTATAATTGAAGTAATGGTTACTCTACAACACATCTACACATTAAGCAAACATTAGCAAAACCAGAGGAATTTCAGTGGAATGGAACAGTGTTATAGGCTGATTTTTTTTTTTCTGCAGTGAATCTTTCAGCCTAACAACAGCATTGACTATATTTCAAATTCTCAAATTCTTAATCGCCCTGAAAGATGTCACAAGAATTTTTCAGCTTGGTGAAAATCTCTCATCACTTTATCCCCCAGCACCAGACCTCAGAAGCCTTGCTTTCAATTTTGGTGACCTATTGCTGCATGAGAAAAACTTTAAACACCTTTTCAAAAAAATTCCACTGCTGACTTTAACTACAGCTTTTCCGTATACCACTTTATGCATTTCACCTACCCCAGGCAACTTTTCTCTGATGGAGCTTCTTTCCCAGCATACAGCTTCTCCAATTTACCCTCACAGGAATTTCTCTCTGTCCCATAATCTCCACATAGTCAGGGTATTCATCAGTGTTGCAAGAATGTTTTGGATGCACTGGCTGGTTCCATGTATGGCATTAGCTCCATCCCAACCCTGCTGACATTCCTTCTATCTTCTTTGCAGTTAAACTGTAACAATCATTTGCTTGCTTTCTCCTTCCCATTTTTCTACCACCTGATAACAATAAGTGTCCATTAGTGCTGCCCAAATGACCTTTAGATAAAGAAAAGGTGTCTTTTTTATTAAATAAGGTTCAGCTGTAGCACAGACCTAAGTATGTGTTCATCCAGTGAAACTGACTCATTATCTTCATGGGATCATTTACATGTGCAAATTATATTAATTACTACTTAACAATTTTTGGTCAGGTTGTACTCAAAAACTATCAATCATACAAATGTCAACTGTGCTAGCAAAATAACATATTCACTTGTGGGGGGCTCTTCTAGTCTCTCCATTACACATTGCCTTTTTGGCTAACAAATATTGCTGTACTATTCTTAGATGTTTTGCTTACAGAAATATTTCAGAAGCTTAGCATTAAGAGCTTCTTTACTTCTCTCGTCTCCCTTGAGAAAAAGCTTGCAGAGAAGAGCATTTCTTAAAGAAGCACTTTCCAATATCTTTCCAGTGTGTTTTACACTCATAAGAGTCAGGTTGGTGAAATAATAGATGCTCTTTTATCAAGGAAGACAGAGAGGAAAGCGAAAAGATTTTTTTCCTTTTTTTTTTTAATTTTCAACCTTTGAAGTGGCATATAGGAAGACCATTGATATTAGAAGATTGGAGATGTGATTCTCTGCTCCATAACTTGAAGGACGCAACAGAGGTCTGAAACTAGAGAAGCTCCCCAAGTGCAGACATATGGGTAATTGAATAACAAGCTGTTTAGAGAATACTGAAGAAGAGACATTCAGGGTGGGGAAGAGGATGATTTGGCTTTTATCTTCTGTGAAAACACTTAGAGAAAAGATTTGCATAGAATGATAAAATCAGATCAGTCAAATCTGCAGTTTTGGTCTTTTTGGTCTTTTTTTTTTTAAACAAAAATATTGAGCTTTATTGGGATGGGTTCACCTTGGCTGGCTGCCAGGTGCCCACACACCTACTTTCCCACTTCCTCTCCTCAGCAGGATGGGTGAGATATTAAGATGAAAAATTTCATGGGATGAGATGAAGACAAGATCATTCACCAATTGCCATCACACCCAATATAGACTTTACTTGAGGAAGATTAATTTATTGCCAATTAAAAATAGGATATTCAGAAACAAAACAAAAACCAATCCTCCTTCCCTCCACTCGCTTTTTTTTCCCAGAGTCAACTTTCCTGCTTCATTCCTGACTACTCAACTTCCTCCTCATGATGAGCAGTGCACAAGGATGGGGAATGGAGGTGAGGGGTGGGGTCAGTCTGTTAACAGCTCCTGTCTGTCACTCCTTCCTCCTGGTCCTTTTCCCTGATCCCCTGTGGCTCTCCACCAAGTTGCAGCTTTCTCCAGGACACATTCATCTGGTATGGGGTCCTCCCACTGGCTGTAGTGTGGATATCTGCTTCACTGCGGACCTCCATGGGCTGCAGAGAGACAGTGTGCCTCACCACGGTCTTCATTAGGGGCTGCAGGGCAGTCTCCGCTCTGGTGCCTGGAACAGCTCTTCCCCCTCTTTCTTCACTGACCTTGGTGTCTGAAGGACTGTTTCTCCCCCATGTTCTCACTCCTCTCTCACACAGCTGCTGTGTAACACTTCTTCAGCCTTTCTTAAACTTGTCTTCCCCAAGGTGCCACCCGCCCTCCTGGCTCCAGGGCCCAGCCCTGCCCTGCTATGGGTGGGATGGACCCTGCTGGAACTGGCTGTGTCTGGCACGGGGCAGCCCTTGGACACTCCTCACAGAGTCCCCTGCTGCAGCCCCTGCTGCCAGCACCCCACCATGGATACCGAATACATTAATTAGTATAGAAAACAAATTTGATTTGATTTGGTTTAGTTATAAAACAAAGCAAATAAATCTTAATATATCCTGCTGTACATTGCGATCACAAAATCTAATCAATTTAATTAAAATAGACATTTTCTCACAAATTCTGTTGATTTAGATGAACTCCCATTTCTCCAAGAAATACTATTCTTATTAAAAAGTACCAACCACCCAATTATTAATAATGCATTAAGCCAACCTCCACAGGCTAACAAAGCTTCTTTAATAACAAAAAAGGTTTATGAAACAATCTGCCACAGAAATTTTAAAATTGAAATCAATCCCAAAATTTTCATATGAATTTTAATATTTAAATGCAAATGAGAAAGACAGTGTCCTGGTTTTGGCTGGGGTAGAGTTAATTTTCTTCACAGTGGGTAGTATGGGGCTATGTTTTGGATTTGTGCTGAACACAGGGTTGATAATATAGAGATGTTTTTGTTATTGCTGAGCAGTGCTTACCCAAAGCCAAGGCCTTTTCTGATTTTCATACTGACATGCTGGCAAGGAAGTTAGGGGTGCATGGGAGATTGGAAGGAGACACAGCTGGGATATGTGACCCAAACTGACCAAACAGATATTCCAGACCACATGATATGGTGCTCGGTATGGTGGCCCATAGTATATTCGGTGATTATATTCTGCCTGATACATGAAATTACATGTGAAAGTAGACAAGAACTTTTTCTCCACTGTTCAGAGAGAGCTGAACATTTCTGCATGAGAAATGCCCTGGATTCAGGGTTCTGTAATAATAACTGGGCTTTTGGTGCAATAGTATTTCCCACCGTGTTCCCTGTCTAGGTAGATGACACACTTTGAAGAGGCACATGGAGAACTGGGTCCTGTGCCTCTGTAAGTGGACTCCTTTAAGGAAGAGCATAAGGGGTTCTTTGCCTTTTAAAAAATAAAGACAAAATAACAATAGTACATATTATAATTAATAATGATCACTTTCAGAATACCTTACAGCTTCAAAGCACTATGAAACCATCAAGTAATTAATGTTTACTTAGTGAAATTAACATAATTCAATATGCAAAGATGTTGAAACAACAGAAGAGTTTTAAAACACACAAGCTAAATCCCTGAACCCACCTGAGAAGCTGCATAACTTTGTAGTCAGGTTTTACACAATTCTGGATGTGCTTTGCATTCACAGTGTCCAATAGCAGCAGAACAGATCAGCAGAATAAACCATCTGGAAAACAATGAAGTCTCAAAGGAGATCTGGGCTTTTAGATGGTTCTCCAGAGGGTCAAAATCACATACCTTGATGTTCAAGCTACTCATGCTACTAATAGACAGGAAAGAATTGACCAAATAGAGGTTGGGGTTTTGTCTTTTTTTTTTCTTGTAAGCAGCATAAGATTTTACTGCTAATTGATTCTTAACAGCTTATTCACCGTATGATTCTGCATTTTTATACAGTTAGAAGTTCCATTGACTTAAGCAGGAGTAGTGACTGCACAAGAAGTGGAGAACAGGGCTTTGAAGTTCAGTATCATTATTTAGATTTTAGGCATGCCTGGAGACAGCACTCTAGATTAATAAAATGCTTTGCTTCAATTAGCTCTGTGTCTCCTGCATCCCTCCCCAATTCCCTCTGCCCTTGTTTAACATACTCCCTTATCCCTTCGCATTATCCAGACAGGTGCTCTCTGCTACCAAAGACTGTTGGAAGTTCCACGGAGGAGATTCAGTGTAGGGAGGAGGGGGATGCATATTGGCTTCTTGGCTGTGATGCAGGAAAGGAGAATGTATGAGTCTGTGTATGCGTCTGATTTGTTCTCCCTGAATATTCATGGAGTCTTTAAAAATATCTCTGAAAAAAATAATCTTAAAAGATCTCTCAAACAGACATGCTCACTTCTATGTATGACAAGCACATTTTAACAATCTAGCACAGAAAATGTAAATCAAAGGAGTATTGCTTCTAGATGATTAATTCTGGGAGAAAGGGAAGACAATATAAAGAAAAAAATACATATATTCTTTTGTGTATGTGAACTCAGATTTCTGCCATGATTTCTCTGGTTTTCCACTGTATTAGGTCCCCTCATTTCAGATTTCCTTGAATGAGACTTAGGAGCATAATGCAATGGCCACTGAAAACTGACACATTCTGTAAAGCAGGGCCAGGAAATTATAAGTTTCACATTGAGTTCAATGGGAAAGTCATAAGGCCCTGTTCCTTCTCCCTTGGGGTATTTTCCTATTTTATTGTCAGTACTATAATGGGCAATCAGTTCCTGAAATGGTGCCCTGCTGTCTAGATGAAGCATTTATAGGGTTTTTAAGCAGTCCATTTGAACACTGCAGAATAAAAAAAGTCAGCCCTTGTAAGTTCAGATTTTAGGGCCCTGATCCTGCACTGAACTATGTGTTGGCAAACCTCCTGCTCACTTGGAATTCAGTGCAGGATCAGGTTCTCGACTTCTACATTTTCTGCTGCAATTCAGACCTTTATTTATCATAGCTGGAAACAACACTACAAATGAAAATGCTTCTAAAATCCAAGTGTCTATGCCTTTTAAAAGTTAACTTTCCTAGATTTATGCACATATATTTACATAGTAATCCTCTGAATGGAGATACAGCTCCTAATGAATTAGGGGATTACTACAAAAATATATAAATCATCACAGATGTTTTCCATGTAGAAACATTTTATGAAAAAAAAAAAATCAAAACTCCAAGGAAAAAAATCTTTTTAAGAGCCTCACATCACAAACCAGATCCAAGAAAGACCTTATGGGCCAGACTCAATATAAGATTTAGATGTAAAATGAAACTAAGAGAATTTAGGGATCACTTAAGGTTAGCCTAAATTAGGATTTAGAAGCCCAAACTTGACTACAGCCCAGATCATTATCTAGGTCATCTCTTTTCAGCACTGGTTAATCCTTACAACACTTAAATCTATAAAATGCCTTCCCGTGTGGCTTAAAGTTTGCTATTGCTAAAAGTGGCCACGCTTGTTCAGCCCTGGCGACTGAAGATATATGCCCATTGCCCAGATAAGTTCCAAGCTTAATCATAGGATGCTCAGTCAGTGAGTTATCTACTTCTCCAGAAAAGTCTGAAAGCATTGCTATGTCTTTTTTTCACATCTGCTCAGAACTGTTCTTCACAAAAGCCAGTGAGTGGCCTGTTACCAGCCCTGAGCCAGCATTGGCCATAAATATTACAGCAGCCACAGGAAAGGGCATGTTCCACCCACCTGCAGAGGTGGGACTTCCATGATGAACAAGGCATGATATTAGAATAGACAGAAAGTTTATGCGAGGCTCTCTCCTAGTTGTTATGGCATTTATCAGGAAATAGGTAAATATGATATTTTTTCAGGTCTTTACTCCCAAGACTATTGTCCTCATAACCAAATGGCATAGAAAGTACTTATCTGTTCTGACATAGAGAAATAATATAATTTCTGTCCTACTTGAAGGACAATCAGAGAACCATTTCTATGGTCGCTTGACTTTTCTGGTTACAATGCCTTAGTTTCAAGAGTTTGCTCTTGACATTTGCAAACATTTATCAGCAGCTGTCCTCAACAAATTGCTAATTGTATCTCAGGTAGTCAAAGAGCTTGGTGATTTAGGCCACCAAGGTATGGAGGAGGCATCAACTGCTTCAAGGTTTCAAAATCTGCTTACTAGACCATTGGTTTACCTGTCAGTCTACAGCTCAAAAGACAGGGAGTGCAATTTATCACCACTTTTCAAAATCGTTCCCTCTGGTGTCTATTCCCTCAAGGTGCATAGGCTCTCAAAATCAGCATCTCACTCTTTTAGCCTGAATTCTTTCACATCTGTACATCTCTCAGCTGAGTGACACATACCATTTTCATTCTGGGCTCAATTAACCTTGTCTCACGTAAAATGGAAAAAAAAAAAAGATGATAGCACGAGCAGAACGG
>VZRE01009773.1:109996-136338 GCA_013396775.1 Cephalopterus ornatus
TTTTTTTTTTTTTTTTTTAAGATACATTGAAAGACTGAGGACGTGGCTCCATAGATAGATGTAAAGATGCATATGGCAACCTATCCCAAATTTTTAGCTGTCTGGCTATAGGCTGACTCCAATTCCAAGGCTGGGTGGTACTTAACATGGCACTAAGACCACCTTTACTTCAGGAGACTCCTGAGAAAACAAGAGTATTGGCAACTTTGCAATTTTGAAAGGTTTGAGACTGTTTCAGACACCCCCTCAGCCTCAATGAATAGTTCTATTCTGCAGCAGGTGATTATCCTTAAGAGCAGGACCTATATACACTGTGTTAGAGAGCTAGTAGAGACACCCTACTGTGAGTGGTTTTTTGGCAAGCCTCACCAGAGACTTTGGCAGCCTCTCTTTCTCTAAAGTGCTACTGTGCTTTTGCATGGTTGCATTCTTCATGCAAACAAATACCAATGCCAACCCTAAGAACATGAAGAACTGATAATAATCATTGTTTTCACTGCTGGATAGCAGAGAACAACTGCAACATCAAGAAATATCATGCTTTCTGAGCATTTTTTTAGAAAATGTATCTATTTCCTTAAGTGTAAGTAATAAAATCCAGCTGCCAACATATTTGAATCGTGTTTTCATTATATGCATGTACATTTTAAAATGGATTACAATTTTTAATTAAGGCCCCATGTGGTTATCAGAATAATTAGTAGTTTCCAATAACAGTTTTATGTTAATGCTTATGAAATAATTTATTAGACAATTTTAGAACAAAATAAAATCTGGAATGTCTTAAAGATCACAACATTTGAACCCAAGCAAAATGTTTCTTTTATTTAATTTTTTCTACTCAATCCCATATTTGACAATATATTGTTAGTAGATATATATACATAGACACGTAGCTTGCAAATATTTATTTGCTCGGATTGAAAATATTTCTTTATAGTTTTTCTAATGCTCACTTAACCTGACCTCTTCTAGACTATTTTGTGAAGTTTTAATTCTGGGAAGAAAGAGAAAGAAATGCAAACAAAAAGATACATAAAAGCACAAATGTGTTTTACAAACTGAATAGGAGCAGCACACTGGGTTGGATGCAGCTTTGAGCAACTGGTCTAGTGAAAGGTGTCCCTGCCCACAGCAGGGGAGTTGGAACCAGATGAACTTTAAGGTCCTTTACAACCCAAACTATTCTAGGATTCTCTGGTCATGTATTCACAACTTTAGCAGTGAAAATTATTTTCAGGCCCAAAAAAAATGTTCTAATGCTCTATCATTTGCATGAAACATAATACTCAGTCTAAAAAATCACTTACAGTAAGTATCTGCCTGACGTCAATTAGTATTAGCAGCTGTTGGGGTGGGAATAAACAGAGTTTTATTGCTTGTCCACTTGCCTACAGGCTGCAGGTCTTTGAAGCACATTCCCTTTGTGAACCTTGTTGGCCAAAACCAGAGAACAATAAGATTTGTTCACAAGACGGAAAGTCCCCTATCTCTAAAAAGATGAATGTTCTTTGCAAGATGACTCCAAAGGTTTCTCTGAGACACTGAAAATCTGTGCTGACCCGAAGGCTTTGCTGTATTGAACAAACATAATTCATTCTGTCTTGTGAAGAATGCCACAGTATGCAGGAAGCAGTGAGATTCTGCTAGGCAAGCTGAGTTACCACCTCCTAGAGTTCTGGGTTGTGATAAAGGAACAGTTTAGATTGCCAAAAATGTGTGTGTTAATGCCTAGCCAAGATGTCAGCAGCAAATGACGCATCTCGTGCATCACAGTAGCTCCCAACCTCTTGATACGGGTTAGATGCTAGACAGACCTATTGGAGAGAAATGTTATTACAGAGCTTTGCATTATACATATTCTAGATGCACCAAGGTTGGACAAGGCTGTGTAGGTGAAAGATGTCATTTCTATTAGATGTATCCTTATTACCGAAATTCAAACACTAGCTCTTTCTGACTCCAAGTCTTTTGTTTACAAATGAAAAATGAGAGCTCTAATTTGATAAATAATTCTTATGCCAGATATTTTTGACTGTCTTTTTTTTGCTCATAGCTGGCACACAGGGGTTTTCTGGTCTAAGGTCTTCTCTAAGAGAGAAGAGATACACAAACATGATATAAGACCTAGCCACTATTTTTGTTTATTTTTGGTGGTTGTCTCCTACATGTAACCAGCATATATACATTTATTTTTTATTACAGTTTTAAATTATTTGAGCCAGCAGCTGGAAAGCAAAGAAGTGATAGTTTCTATTGGTGGTTTTCTTATTATCCCTTTGACTGTAGCAGAAGGTCTGTGATTTTCATTTATCTTCAAATTTCTACTGACCAAATATTTATACTCCTAGTTCTCTTACCCTAATAGGGGAATTCCATTGGTATTTCCATGGGAAATTCTATTTCTTAAAAAAAAACCCAAAAAACCAAAAAAAACCAACCAAACAAAAAAACAACAACAACAACAAAAAAGTTTTCATTACCTCATTGACTGGGTGTATGATCTCAAAACTTGCAATTTGTTAACACTTCTAACCACAATCTGTCCAAATATCTTTTCTCTCATATAGTGTAAATTAATGATGTCACCAAATTAAGCTCAGTGCTGTTGTCTTCAAACTAATTTAAATTTGAATGCTGATGTTTCAACACTATGGGAGGTTTACACATGTTTCTTTAAGTTTACCAGTTGCTTTAATCTAGTGTAAGTTATCAACTCCTTCTTAAATACTCTCACCTAGCAAGAATTCCTGTCTTTTTCATATTAGCAGGAGATTTGGAGGAGACACTATCTAATACTGGCAAAATAACCCCAACTTAGAAGTAAAGGGATAGAAATGAACCAGACCCAAAACATTTTATCTGTCAAGGCTCCAAGGCATCTGCTTCTCTGAAAAAGGAATCCTCCAAATGTTTTAGAGTGGGAATATTTTCAGCAGTTTGGAAGATACAAACTAAAATTTCAAATTTAGAGGTCCTTGTGTGGAGACATTACTATTTCTCTCTTTCTACTGTTTCTGTTAAACTAATTTTAAAGTAATTTTACATACCTAAGCTTGTACTTGCCTTTTGAGGGAGCTGTTTCACGAAGGAGTATTGTTCCCTGATAGACTATTACAGTTAGGTCTTTTATTTTTCATTCCCATATGATTTAACCCCCAGTTTACTGCCCCCTAAGATAATGACACTGCACTAAATACAACTGTTTTTCATTCTTCTTCAACACTGCAGTCATCCATGTTATCCTTTTTTTCTCAGATCACGATCTTTCATTGAACTGGTGATCCCTCACAATGCTGTTTATGGTGTCATCAATGGAATACCAATAAATTTCCCATCAGTAATGTTCCTGGATCTTAATATTTTTTTCTTCTACCATAAAACCTTTTCTCTAAAGAATGAACCCTTGTTTTGATTCACAGAAGTATTTTCAGATGTTATCAGACAATGATCCAAATTGCAGTAGAGATTGTTTTGAGGAAAAACCCTCTTCAGCTGTGCAAACAGGTGGCACCTCTGATATACCACTGCCTGGATGTCATTGAGATATCCTGTTTATTCAGTTGTACCTGACACAAATTTAGCAGTCTAAGAAAGGAAGAAAGCGTAAGCTTTTTTTATTTTGTAGTTTTAAATAAAAGATACAAGCCCAGTAGCAGTCCATGAACAATACTTGAAAATTTAATTATTTTAGAGTAGTTTGGTGTGGAAGACTTAGGGATTAGAAGGTATGTCTGCATTAGGATGCAGTATAGTTCAGTGGGGGTGAATCTGTGTAGTGAAACCATTAATTCAAGCAATCAGTCCTCTGCAGCACAAACATTTTAGATGGGGTACTTTAGAAATGCAGACATTTCTTACACAGAAGTGCAGGGGGTGTGCTACTATGACACCATTCTTCACCTATCTTCCATGTAGACCATATAAGGAATTAAAAGGTATCCTTCATCCCTTCAGTAATTACAAAGACTGGCAAAAATATAGGGTGAAAAATCTCCCTAGACATAAAGTGACTTACTGTGTACTGCCTTTGACATGTAACAGGAGATATCAAAGTAAATCTACGTCTAAGAACTCTTTGTTTTTACCAAAGATACACCAGTTACACCCACAGCTCTTATGACATCCTGAAAGACAACTGTCTTTGGATTTGTGTTACCTACTTATATAAGTTAGAAGACTAACATATCTCACAAAGTCTTATATAAATTTGAATCTTGAATTTTTTTATTTGACATCTTTCATGTAATTATTATCTGTTTAAATATCACTGTGCTATTGACGGAGGTAAATGCAGTAGAAAATCACTATGTTCAACGTTATTGTCTTACAGTTTCATTCCCTCTGTCAAACTGAGAACTTTTTTTAATTTTGCAGGGGAATTTTTATTTCATTTTCTTGTTAATTCTTAATGTGGATGAATAAATTGCTGGCTATCTACTCACAGATATAGAATATTTCCTGTGTCAGTTAGCCAAGCTTAAAATGGATCTGTGCATTTTTGTCATTGTCAAAGAAAGAGGTTTTTTTCCCACTGCACAATAATGAAATGTAGAAAAAATACACATTAACTTTTTTCAAAAATTTATTTAAATGATTGATAGTCAAATCAACTGCTGTTCGTTCTAAGTCAGGTTTTCAAACTTAATACAGACTAACTTTAGGAGATAACTGAGCACATACTTAAATCAAACTTTTTCTTCAAAAGAGCTTGGAGTGAATTCAAAAGGTGGGTGCCAAGCAAGAATTCTACATTCACGTACAACGCTGTGGAAGAATACAGCACAGTGCTTCTAGAACTCAATAGCAGGGGGAACTGAGCACTGGCTTCCCTTCCCAATTTACATCTAACTGCCATTAGATAAAAAAGTTATGATGACAGCAAGAGTATGGACCAGCATGCAAATTTGGCTCTTCTCCATTTGGTGCAGTACCTTATGAAATAGGAGAAGTAGATTTTATTCCAATTTTACTCCAGCTTCTGTAGCAATTGCTCTAAGCACCAACCTAGTTGTGTGAAAGGCAGACTCCTAAGTAGAGGTCCAGCCTTATTCAGGCAGCTAAGCATGTCTCGGAGTTAGCTTCTCCTATCGGAAGCCAAAGGTCTTTAGACATCTATTTTTATAATTTCAAGCTGTCTGATCTTGAAATCTCAATACTCCAACATCTATATATTCTGTTCTTAGGTGTCTAATTCAGTAAAATTCAGTTCCTGGGATATGACAAATAACATATACTAGCATACAAGCTTTCCTTTGGAGATTATTCTTAGGCTACAACTACTGCTCTAGGTATCTATGTGTCAAGGTTTTGTATCAGTAACATTTACAAATCTCTGCTATCACTTAGGAGATGACTAACATTTCCACTGATAATATCCCCCTTATAACTAAGCTACTGCCAAAGGCCATGCATATTAACACCAAAGTTCCCACAGCATTAAACTGGTAGGTGCCTAGATCATTAGATTAAAATTTCATAAAATAGACATTACTCAGTGTACTCCATAGCAAAGTCTGAAACACATGATGAGTATTTTAGCTATACTGAAATATCTACAAGAACTTTGGCAGGGCCCCAAATCAGCCAAGTCTTTGAGGCAGATGAGTCTAGATCTTTTCCCTAGAGTGACCTCTCTGAAGGAGACTGAAAATCCAGGCTTTATCAGTCTTTCAAATAGGATAGCTAATTTTTTGGGCAGAAAAACTCAAAGTGACTAGGATGATTAAAAAAAATTCAGTTAAAAATTAAATTACAAACTAAAACATTTTTTCCCACCTCAGTTCCTCCATGATCTTAAAGGTAGGTCAAATGACACAGTCCCCTGTAGTTAGTAAGGACATTGCTTCTGTCATCCCTGAAGCCTCTAGCAATGTTTTCAGTTTTCCTGACCTGCAGGATACCAATTCATTGCTATACCTCTCACTGCCTCCTACTCCTCTCACCCTTGGCAATCCTGTCTCTGTGTTTGCTCAGAATGCTCTCCAGAAAACGTCCAAATTATCCTACAAGGAGAATCCACGTGGACCACTCATTTTGAAGGAACATAAACATAATTTTCAAAATCGAATTAGGAGAAAATAAGGTGAAAAACAAAAATTAAAAGAAAATTCTCTGAAGAATTTACAGTTGATAACCTTATTCTATGAAAGTGATCTTTACAGCTGGCAAGTAAACATCTAGGTCATCCCATTTCTTCATGGCACTCTTACACACCATCTCCTTGTTCAGTGTGCTGGCAGTTTTGCATCCCAGGCCTATCACCCAATACACCCTTAGACTGCAGAGAAAGGATAGGATCTAATACTGCAATGCTGCAGCAGTAGTCAAGGACTACAATATTCATTTGCAACAGTGCTGCTCTTTTAAGAAAGGTGACCAGAGCCCTAGAGTAGCTAAAAAAAAAATGACACCATAGCTACAGAATTTTTTTGAGACAGAAATTAAACAAAGCTCAATATTTGAGGCTGTATTCAAACCAGGGGGGTTTGTTTGTTTATTTGCTTGCTTGTTTGTTTTCCCAAGTTTAGTTCTGCCAGGAGCAGCTACAGGATTGGTTTCATAAAGGGAGTTTGAAACCATTGATTTCATATGGGCATTATTTGATCTGATAGGAGCAATGAAAAAAAAACCCATTCTATGCAGATATGTTTATCCATTGGTATTCATCTCTTAAAGCTTTCAGTACTATGTGATAACATGACCTTTGTATTTTCTATTGACCATTAGACTTGTATGCAATATGATATTTAAATATTAATGTATTAAAGCATATAAGTGTACCATATGTTAACTTTTTGTTCCATTTCTATCTTAACTTATACTACAGGGTTTAGATTTGGAAACAAAATGTGAAATATGCCCTTGAAAACTTGTAACTAGATCTTTATAAATATTACAAAAACAATAATTTTGCATCAGTATGGTGAACAAGTAGCAAAGTGCCTGAAGAATATAAATTGAACGTTCTCCAGAAGAATCGGTAAAGGTTAAAATTCATCATTTTAACTGATAGGCTTTCTTTGGGAAATAACTGATGCAGTGAATACAAAATGCTATGATAATTTTGTGTTTCTCCCCTGTGTTTTTTTTTTCCCTTGAAAAACAATATCTCTCCAATAATAAAGCATACATTTTTCTATTCATTCTAAAGTTTCCTACAGTGCTTGTCTTCATACAAAATTGATATTTTTTTTTTTCACTTTAAATGGAAACTTTGTATCTGAATGGAGGGAGTTCTTCTGCCCATTTCAGGAGAGGCTGCAATCCTATAGGAAATACACTGTGATTCAGATCATTTTTGGAAAAGATTTAACCTAGACATGGTATGAAGACTGGTTGCTAAATACCACATTTACTGCCACAGTTTCCATAGTGATTTTCAGACTGTAGCAGGCTGGAGGCTAAACTAGAAAACCAGGCATAAATACAATTTATACTAGAAATAACTACAGTATTTGGGAGCACCTGTTTGTCCCAGGCTCTGCACCAATGCCAGCCAGAGATAACTTTTCAAAGTCTTACCGTCTACTAAGTGAAGCAGAAGTGTACTGCCATCTTTCTATACTTAAGAAATTGAGTTACTGAGAAATTGAAAGACATTTCTTTTACAGTCATATAGGAAGACTGTCACAGAAATGAACCCAGTCCTGTTGAGTTTCAGTCCAGGTTATCAACCAGACTTCAGTTTTCCATCGAGTAAATTTCCTCCATTTAACTAGCATTCAAACTGCAGATTAACCTCCTGTGCTGATGGCCGGAAGCAGCTCACTTGCATGTAAATCAGGTATCAATTTGTGGAGATTAGCTAATTCCAAGTAATATTATTTCTTTGTATCATGTCAGTACTTCTGCCCACAAAAAACTCTCAGTGAAATGTGCTTTGTTAATTTGGGGTGCAAAACATGCTTTTAATTGCTTTGCCAATTTAAAATTTACTAATATGATTAGACTGTGACAAATACAAATACACGTACTCAAGCCCCATGTGCAGAAACTGCACTGTGACACTGCAAGTTAGGGACGGATTTGGCTTTCTTAATTCACCTTTAGACAGACAAATCTCTAAAAGTTCACCACAAAAGGCACAATGACTCTGAGTGTGTGTTTGTGTGAAGTTCACCCCTAATCTTTATATGAGCTAAGAATTATTCCTGCTCCCTTTATAATTTTTTCTTTTTTTTTTTCCTTCTCTTTCTGCAGGCTGTTCAGATAAGGATTTTCATTGTCATTGTTCCCACTCTACTCTGAATAAGTGGAGTGTATGAAAAAGCCAAAATCACAAAAGAATAACTCACAAATACTGATGCCACCACTGGACTGGAATTTAAAGTTATCTCACAAGGACACTGTTAACATTTATCCTCCTCTCTGTAGGCCAACAAATTAAAATATTACTCCAAGTCTCGGATCAGTTTCTGCTACAGCATTTCATTTTGATTGATGTCCTCTATTAATATCAGTGATACTAGTTAGCTTTAAGACACCCCAAAGGGTAGTCAGCTAGTTAAAACTCCAAATGAACCTCATGCCAGCTGTTTAGCCCCTTGCAAGTTTTGGTGAGCATTGACAGAAGACCTTATCAATCATTACAATTAAGTGCTTTCAGACTGTCCCTTCTAAAGGGAGTCAGCTGAAGTACCGTCTGCTATTTTGCTTTTAAAACTTGCTGGTCTCCCTCTCTAAGCCAGCCGTTTCACTTTTGAAATTACGTTTCTTTTTCAGGAGAGTGATGAGATGATGAAGAAAACTTTTTGTTTTAATAATCAGCAGTTTCTGTGATGTGACATAATTTTTGCAGTGCTCAGGGCCTTTTACAAATCAAAAGGAATCCAACTAAAACAGTAATTAATGTCAAATGACTAGTCACATACGGCCCTATTTAATTAAAAAGTTCTAATCTTTGATTAAAACTCCTCACACGTTCTTGTGACTGCAAACTGTTGTCTAAAAAGAGTAAGTAATTGGGTACATAATCTATTGTGTCTTCTAACTGACACCTGCTAATTGTCTCAGCAGCAAATGGCAACAATTTAATTTAGAAAGTCAAAAAGTGTATCTTACATATTCAACAGATTTTGTTCTTGTGTTATATTCCTTTATTACCTTAGGAAGACCTCTTCCTGAGTTTATCCCTCTGAGAACTTTCTGCTCTCTAACAACATGCTCACCGATACTAAACACAAAATACATGATTGACTGGACCATTCTTTTAATGTAAAGTTAATATTTTAAATGTTATTAATCTATAATTTAATTTTCTTTTTAAATATTGCCTTATCTGCACAGCAGACATTGCAAACAGATTTCTGTACTTATAGCTTACAGGGAGAAAACCAGGAGGAATAAGCCACAGAAATTACCTCCACAAGAATTCTGATTAATTCAGAATTTCAGCTGGTGAAAAACTGGCATCTATAGCCACCTTCAGTGCTATAACGAAAGACCTTCCCCCTCTTCCTCATACACCTGGGATCTTAGCTTCAGCACCAGCAGTACAAAAAGCACCGTTAAGACAGTAGTGCCTCAGAGGAAAGAATATTCTTTACCAGCTTCCACCCTTTACCTGCCTTTTTTTTTTTTTTTAACTCTTCACTGTAGAATCTAACTGTGATTTATCAAAAATTATGGTCACTGTTATGTCTGTGTTTACTGCTGAGTTGCTCTTCCTTTCTAGGCTTATGGTTAATCTGCTAGCTATATTTTTTCTTTTTGTCTTCTATGGCATGATCTTTTGTTGTCTGCAGTTTTTCTGAACTAGAATTGTGACGCTCCAAACATATTGGTACTCCCAAATGAAATTCCCAACAAGTATTTTGTCTGCTTTATGTCTTATTTTACCAATATTTTAAAAAGTCCTTTGGCATGTTGAATGAAGCATTCTCAGGGAAGAATACATGCTTTTGACAGCACGTTTCAAAGCCAAGCCAACAGGTAGGTGAAGTGTGTCTGCAAATTTTTGGTTCTGATGGCTTCAGATACAGCTGAGCTCTCACACCTCCAGTCAAAACTATTTACTTGGGCACAGTCATTTTCAACTTTCTTGCAACCCCAAACACATCTGGACCCACCCCAGTATCAAGAACTGGTGTGCTGACAATATAAAAGGACCAGGTGGTGGTTGTGAAGGTGTCCATGTGGAGTGGCCTGATGGCATCTTCTAACTGAGCTCTACAGAGAATTCTAAGTCCACTGAACAGTGCCTATCCTTTTTCATCTACAAATTTCTAAAGAAAGGAAAGAACTGCTTTCACTGCTTTACAGACAGAGAAACTGTAGCACAGCAAATAGAAATAACCTGTCCAAGATCATGGGACTATACAATGATAGAGTCAGTAAAATAAACTTGTGTCACCTGATTTCCGTTAAATTGCTCTAAAGTCAAAATATAAAAATAGCTTTCTATCAATACATGTGAACATATAGAGACAGATAATTATATAGATCATATAGAAAGCTTTGTGACTTTTACTATAGTAAGTTGCCTGCAGCATGATAGAATAGTAAATTAACACAGTAGAAGCCTTGAATATAGTTTTTTACATAATATCAAATTTCAAACACCTGAATTTGGGCTCCTTGGCCAAATCATATCTTTTCTATATCTAGAGTATCTTCAGCTATTCATCTTCTTTTCCTCCCTGCTTCATGCCTTCATTATCTCTCATCTGCTGTGACCTCTTAGCCACTGTAACCTTCTTGTCTCTAATCTCCCTTCTCCAGTCCACTCCAAACACTGCGGCCAAGGTTATCTTGTTCCCCACTCTGATCATGTCAAGTCCCTCAGGTGGTTTTCCATCTCACTACACGATAAGGTCAAATTTCTCATCTGCAATTTCAAGGCTTTGCAAGCGCCTGCCTTAGTCTACCCCTGGCTCTGATACTGGACTGCCTACTGTGTGTATCCATATCTCATGCATGACTTCCTATTTCTATTCCCAAAACTGTTTACAGTGCCTAAAATATCCTCTCTATTCTAACCTGCCAACCAACTTCACTTTCCTCTTCCAGGTCTCTGCGCATTCTGTGTAAATTGTTTTATGAGTGCTTTGGAGCAAGAGTCTTGTTTCTGAAAATGCAAGGCATTTGTGAAGTTGCAGATATAACAGTGACATTGCAGAAATAATAATTATGAAATTTACTTCATCATCTTGCATCACACTGTAAATAAACATATAAAGCAGCATTTAAATATATTCATACTAATTAAACAACAGAAATGTTTCCAGTTCTCTTCTCCTCCAGATTTATAGTCAAGCAAAGGAAAGGAATAGTGTTTACTAAGTGTGAGTCAGATATACTTGAAAAATTTGGTTCCTTCACCAGACTGCCTTTCCTCTGAAGGCTGATACTTATTTAAACCACAGCTTGGACTTTATCATGGAGTAAAGTATACTTCTGATTTTCATTAAGACATGAGCCCTGAGAGCATGCTACTAGCTCTGTGACTTTCTCAAAAGAGTCTTGAGCCATAGTTAATTTTGAAATAATTATGCTGCCTTTCCACAAAACAGCTCCTACTGAAAAATGTTGGGCAAAATTTCATGGCAGCAGTTTGATCTCTTTTCTCCCTTAAAAAAAAAAAACAACAAAAAAACCCCACCAAAACAAACAAACAAAAAAAAAACCAAAACAAGTTGGGAAATGAAAAAAAGCCACAGACACACAAACACAACAGAACATTTTATTCCTAGGAGTTTCCTCAGGCAAGGGGCATTTCAGTTTGTTTATCATACAAATCTTTCCCATAATTCAGCTATTAAGCAACAAGAGTCTATAATTTATTGCCAGTTAAATTTATGTTTTTAAATCTTTACCACTGATGATATTATAGTACCAGAAGCATCTCAGGTCAACTGCTATCAGTTTTATTGTTAGAAGCAGTGGGAAATGGAAGCAAAAACTTGCAGTAGCAAATCAGTAACTCTTTCTGAAGCAAATGTGGTGTGATACATTTCTTTTAGCTTAGCTATGAAATGAACTAACAAAACAGATAATATAATAAAAAAGCCTGGCCACACAAGCTTTGCATCTTGATATGTAATTAATTTGATTAATTAGCAGTATGATTTTTAAACTGTATCATGTAGATAAATGAGAAAAAAAAATCCACTAAACTTTCTGTATCTGATGCTACTATGAGAAAACAATCCCCTTCCCCAATTTATCAAAGTAATTGAAACAGCAAAAGAGATAAAAATGTGTCATCATAAAGTGATATAGAAATTAATCTGCCTGAGAGCTCAACATGCTACACTGATCACTAGCTGCCTAAACTCAAATATGCTTTCACATTATTTGTGACATATATTCCACACATCTGGAAAGTCACCTATCTGCTCTAACAATGCTGATAGAAGTTTGCTTATTACTCTTTCTTTGAAATACACCAACAGTGCTAGAAATACTGACATCTAAAATTAAATCATCTTGTTAAATTCAACCACACCTGTTAATGTCAGGTGTAATTGCACTGGTCATAGTAAAATGTACCAGAGACTCTACTCCCACTTTGTGGTGCTAGTGAGTCAGTGTTGATAATGACTTAATCTAAATGTTTTGATTGTAAGTATTGCATTTGAAAAAAAAAAATAAAAATTCAAATTTCACTGGAACAGACTACCTTTTCTTTTTCAGCGTATCTTTGAACCAAATTTCAGTGTGGCAGCCAAGAATATTTACATACTTAATTTTAAATAATTTACATTATCTTTTAGTGGGACAGTTTTACTATGGCTGATATGGTAGCAATCTTCCAAATTATTGACTCCAAACTAAATAATTATTTTGTTCACCTATACTAAGATTAAAAAATATTCTGTGTTCAGTATCACAGTGTGTACTTTTTCTGCCATGACAACGAACAGCAAAATTCTATCTGATTTCAGAGGGATGAAGACAATTCTCCATGTTTAAAATGGGTTGTCTCCTAGCCTTTCATTTCTAATGAATTGAACACATTAATTCAATGCAAATTATGCAAAGTTGTTTATTTGACTGCAAATAAACAACATATAATTGGAATAAAATACTCATTTTGCTTTTGCAAAATGTTTTATATGGACAGAAGAAATTATGTAAAGAGATTCCAATACTTTCACTTGAAAGATGGAAGGAAGGAAGGAAGGAAGGAAGGAAGACGTTTTTAAGATATGACAATAGTCATCACTGGTGTTTAGCTTATGAGTCTCAGTTTCCTTACTGTGGAACAGAGCATCTTTTCTTTTAACATTACAATTTTCTCCCTGTGAGATTTTCAGTGCTGTGACATTTAGAAGGGATGATAAAACCTCAATACTTGTTTATTCTGCAGGTCAATATTCCAAATAATTGTCCTGATACATTAGAAATGTTAGTTACATTACTGTTCATATTGACACCAGCTATTTACACCATAGAAGGAAAAAAGAACATGTCTTTATCATATTTTTTCCCCAAATAATTGCATTAATTGCATATGCCTAATGCCAGAAAATACCTGTTAAACCCAATAAGAATTTTTTCTTCTATTCAGAAAGTTAAGTGCTAGGCCTTGGTTATACTATAGCCAACTATGAATTTATTTAATAATTTTAAATTCATGCCAGTTATACACAATCCAAAGTCCCACAAAGTATAAGTGTTTGCCTAACTCAATTTATTAACCATCTTTGTTCCCTTTATGTGATCAGGTGTGAACATTAATTATTGTCTTTTTTTTGTTGGTCCAATGACTGGAAGGAGGACATGCGTATTAGAATCTAACAGAGAGCACCGACAGCTTCAACTCTAAATGAGCATACTGAAAAAGAATAATGTCTCCAAACAGAATAAAGAGATTAAATATTAATCTGCAAATTTACTTAGTTTCTTAGTAGAGGCCATACACTTTGTGTATGTGGGCATTTAGTGATGTATTGCTTAGGTCTGTCGGCTGTAATTTTGTATTATACCTTATTTCAAACTCTTTGAGCTAGACAGCTCAGACAACAATTTAATCTATTTGAGGTCTTTTGAAATCCTCCTGTGATTTTTAACCATTTTTCTTTCATGCACTTACTGTATGATAAGTTGTTTTTCAGAGGTTTGGGCCCAATTCCCAGGGTACTGTAGCCAGTTCTTAGAAAGAGTTGCTGCTTACTACAAGACAATAAACAATGGTCCCTGTTTGTGAATGCTTTACCATAAAGTCTGTAAACCAAAGAGCTTGCCACATGAAACTGAAGAATAGTCACAAGCAAAAATTTAGAATTCTCCTCACACACATTGGTTAAAAAAACCCCAACCAACTAAAACAAAAAAAAATCAAAAATAAAACCCTGAAAGAAGCTGTGATTTAAAGTTCATTAATTCATTAAATGAGTTTATAACTTCAATTTCTTGGCAACTTCTGTGATTTTTGTGTCACACGGGCCAAAGGATAACAGAATGATCATGTAGGGGAAGGCTTAAACCTGGCTATGCTTTGATGAGCGCTTAGTAGGAAAACGCAACAAGCAGCTAAAGTTCTGCAAGAGAATAGGCATTACAGTCATAATACCATAGAGACAATTTACTTCTGCTGAAGAAGTGAATGCTACACTAACATGACTACAGCTTTTAAAGATCAGAGACAATGATCAGGAACGCCACATTTCCTTAGAGGAAAAAATAGCAAAGCAATTTAAAATGCACTTCTTCAGCAATTTTCTATATGATTATGTCTTGTAATCAGAGCTCAATAGTGTCTGAATTCAGACATTTTTGTGACCTAATATATTTCATACAGCTTGGGTCCCTGACACCACATTCACCAGCAGTGATTTTATCTTTCTTTTGGTTATATGTGGTCTTCTTCAATACACAGGTGTTTGACAGTCATCACTGCAGGATGAGAACATCTAATGTTAGTGCACCAAGTGGTACAAATCAACCTATTTTAATTTTGTTCTGCCACCCTTGCTTCAAAGAGAAATGAATGTATGACCCGTTTCATCTTAATAAATTAAAGATACCTACAAATAAATTTTGCTATGTATGTCCATTAAAGTAAGCAAAATAAAGAGAAAAGCCTTGCACCTGAAGCAGAAACTTGCTGCAGTATAAAATGGTCATTATTTCTTGTGGAATTTCATTCCACTGTATTGGGTCTGTCCACCGAAGCTGTCAGGTCCCTCTCCAGATAAACCTTATTTATGGTAGACTTCTCTACTGGGACAAAAAAGCAGAATTATCAACCTGTCTTCATGAAGAACTTGGTCTTTTTGATACCCTGAATCATTAAGCACCTTCAGATAAGGGTGAGATGTTGAACTTGACCGATGCACCCTGAGACAGGCGTCGTGCTCTCACACATCAGGGGCAGCCAGCATTACGGAGCAGTTGCACTGCAGCACCTTATCAGCTAGCTTCCTATGCAGTGAGGGTGTATGGTCTTGCCCGGACAGAAATGAGGACATAACTGATGTTGGATTATCATTCACCATAACCAAAGGGCATGTACTTGTGCCTCAGAGATTTGTCATTTAAAGTAAGTTTTTAATTAAAAAAAACAAATTTTACTTCTTCAGTAAAACTTTAAAGAGCAATCCTCCAAAAAAGCATTTCATTTAGGTTTGATAGGAGTTAGTACATGTTAAATAGGAACTAGCTATTAAGAGATACAAAAGTAGAAAAATAATAAAAAAAACAATTATATATTGCCTACATCTAAATAAATGTATTTAAAATAACTATGCTATTTTAGCAACATAACTGATTCATTAGATCTAAATTAAATACCTGTAGTATAATATAAAACTTAAAATATTACTCATTTTAATATAGTACACTCTCATTTACACACTACAGTGGACACATTTAGAGGAACAGGCAAACAGCAGAAGTTAGCCATTTAAATATTTAATGCCTCTGTACATTAAATAAAACTGTCTGCAACATATATTTTGTAGTGATTTATTTGCAATTCAGATGTTATCTCTAGGTGTATATAAAACCGTTAAGTCTGCTAACAAATTTAGAAATTATAATAAAACAGAAAATTGTAGCAATTCATTTATGTTAATTTACTGACACTATAAATTCCTCAGGGCAGCAGCCATGAATATACTTTCTTGCATAAAACTAAAACCTATTTTGGTACCTAACAGATCAAAGTTAATGATAGAAATACTAACTAGGATTTATATTTGCATGGATTTTTGTTTGGTTGGTTTTTTTCCTACTTTTTCTATTTTTACATACATTATGCAACAATATGTGCCTTTCAAAAAAATTTGTCAGAGTAAAAAGTGATTTTATGCACTCATCATTAAGATGCCTTAAAGGACCTAATTTCAAGAAAATGGATGCTTCCCAATTTTAAAAAGTCAAGCCTATTCAAAATGTCTTTCATAAAAACAGATAAATTCACTAAGCAATTTTAGTGGTCTCAGGGATACAGTATTTCATATTTTAATTTTAGGATTTGTTTTTGTTTTTGCAGCATGTTATAGGATTCTTTTAAATGTTAATTTTGCACCTTGGTTATTACATTTTGTTCTGGCTTTTTTATAGCACTGGATTCTGACTAATCACTTATGACAAGACTGTAAGACAACAATTTGCCTGCAGAAAGGGGGATGTATAGCAGTACCATCCCAGGAGCAAACGGAGAAGGGAATTATGACTTTTAGAAACATTATTTCCTCTCTTGCTTGCCCCTGGCTCTCAGGGGAGCACAAACCCCTACTGCTCTGTGCTGACAGCCAACTGTCAGGTTAGCTTATCTCAGATGGCCAATGTGTTGAGGGGACGAAGCCAAAGTCCTGCATGGCCCTGAGCATCGGCTGCCAATGCCCCATCAGGACAGGGACCAGTGGCCCCTCACGGGTGCTGTCATCACTCTTCAGCTTTTGCTGTGACCTGCAGTAACACTAGCCCATGCCGGGAAGCAAGCCCTCAAGTCTCTCTCATTTTCCTGCTTGGTGGGGATAAGAGCATTTGACAATCCTATTTGGTGATTATGCCACTGAAACCAGTATTGAGCCCTCAATTTGGTAGCCAAACAGTGCAAAACAATCAAACTGCTACTCCATTACTGAGCTGTAGCTATACTGGACACATGGGCCAAAAAACCTCATTTTGTAATTCCTGTGAGCAAATTCACCGGAGGTAGGGCCCACACTGAATTCTCACTTGCCATCAGGAGATGAAAGGGAGCTTGGTACAAATAAATGGCTTGTGTTGCACCTACAGACATGTCAAACTTTGAAAACGTCACGCTCTAGACAGCCTTGCCTTGCTGCTAATTGGTATGTTTTTCTTTAAAAAGTGAAGATTCTAACCTTTTACTTGACAGAAATGTGGGCAAAATGCCACATAATATTTTGAAAGCTTATCTATAGTCTCCTGTTTACAAGTCTTGTTTATGTTAGAGCTCACACAGGAGTATACAAATAAAAAGGGTTAGCAGGAACAAAACTAGATGGCTGGTTTCAAATAGATGAGTAAGCTAACAAAGAAAGG
This sequence comes from Cephalopterus ornatus, assembly GCA_013396775.1. Lineage (NCBI taxonomy): Eukaryota > Metazoa > Chordata > Aves > Passeriformes > Cotingidae > Cephalopterus > Cephalopterus ornatus. The sequence continues at coordinate 127,460 of VZRE01009773.1, forward strand.
TTTTCACCTACAGAAACTCTAAAGATGTTGCTCCCTTTTGAAAGGCAACCATACAAATCTAACACTTCACAGATTTTTTTATTATCACCATTTATTCCTAGTTGTGTCCCTGAACTTTTGGGATGGGGAGCAGAGACAGTTTCATTACTTGTTTTGGGTTTGGTGGTTGTTTTTTTTTGTTTTGTTTTGTTTTTTTTCTTTCTAATATTCTGAAATTGCAGCTAGGAGAGAGTAAATGGGATTCCATTTCTCTGAGAGATTTAGCAACAGAATTGTTTACAGTGTTGCAATCAGTCATGTTTAAAGTAGAGCTACTAACTGCATAACTAAATTAGGGAATACTTTGGAAACAAAAGGGTTGCATAACAGGTAAATTTAGCTTGTAGAATCTTTAGTATGCAATGTATAAGAAATTTCATATACCCTTGGGAGAGTTTGCAGTTTTGTCAGTGGGTGCAAAATGCTAGCTTAGGAAAACTAAAATGAGAAAAATATGGAAATAACTAACAACCAGAAATCTGGCTTAAATCCTTTGTTGTTGTTACTGTTATTATTATTGGTTTTGTTGACAGTATGAATTTTATCTCCTGCAAATTTATACACCCAGATTACTTGGCACTTACAGTTCAGGCTTATTCTCTTCAGGAAACTGAACTTGATTTCCAACTGCACTCTGAAATCAAAACTTTCAAGAAAATATCCTCATCCCATCTGGGTAGTAATTCTAAGAATGATGGCAGAGGGGAATTTCTGTGGCTCGGGACTATGTAGTACTTCAGATGTAAATTATTTTGGAGTTTTTCTCAATCCTTTGCTTTCTACCAATACTTGAATGTGGCAGCATCAGCTCTGAAGACATTGGTCTTCCTTCACAAGAAAATTGCTGGACGGGTTTTTGAGCAAGCTGGTCTAGTAGAAGGTGTCCCTGCCTATGGCAGGGGGTTGGAAGTAGACCAGCTTTAGGGCCCCTTCCAGCCCAAATAATTCTGTGATTCTGGGATTTGGGCTTCTCCAATTCTGTCCTTTATCAGTACTCTATCAGTACTTCTATCTTCACAATTTCAGTCACTTAGCCAGCTCTCTGAGCTGGATCTGCTTTTACTTTATCCTTAAAGCAAGCACTGTTAGCACTCCCAGGGAAGTTTTAAACCCTGAAGATAAGATTTTACCCAAAAAAAACTTCATAAAGCATCCAAAGTGAGAGAGAATAGAAAAGGTGTAGATGAACTGGCTCATGTGAGACAGCAAGTCTGCTTTTCCATGTATGGTCCCTGTTCAGCAGCTCTGTAGGTTTCCAAATTATACACAGTACCCTCCTCAAGTCTAAGAGAACATTTTCTTTCCTTCCCCTCTAAGACTCAAATAGTAGTTCTGTTCCCTTCCTTTATTAGCACTTATTGGAGTTTGTTCTCACTCTTGATTTTGTTTTGATTGGTTTTTTTTCCCCTTCCTCCTTATCCTTTTTTTATCCTTTATTTCCATAAGTTTCTTCACTTGAGCATTCTCAGGAAGGCATAATCTCCCCCTTTCCAGAGTGCAGCCTAAGCCAAAGGAGAACAAGACAACAAACATCTGTCCTATCCTGCCACATAATCTTTAAAGGACATAGGAGATATTAATCTATGATAACTGCAGACAAACTAAATCCCATATACTAAACCAAGTATTTAATAAAATTTAATTACGTTTATAAATTTCCAACAGAAATATTTCAGTCATTATATTAATGATGGGTGTATATGTTCTAATCTCTAACAAACTTGTCACAAATAACTCACAAAACAGACTTTCATCAGTAAAGTACTTCATTATTCAGTGAAGCAAAACATATTGTTGATCTCTATAGAGTTTAATGCAATTTACTATGAAAACCAAAATGGCCAGGTTTAAGAAAAATCCATATAATATTTGCTTCAGAAAAGTTTCCAAATGCTTCAGAGAATATCCTTTAGTTGAAAATGAAAATATTTCCTATTCTATGTTACAAAAACCTAGTGTCTATATTTACACAATATATTCCTATCTCATTGGTACAAGCCATGCATGCACTATGTTATCATGCCAAGTCATATCATGTGATCATATTACTGTGCCATATCACGACCCCAGAATTGGCATCATGTTACAATAAAATGGCTTAAATATTTTAGGTTTTAATGTTTTAGTTTTTTAAAGGAGGCTATGCAGGTAAAAACAGCCCCCTTGACCATTATCTGAGTGTGTCTGTCTCTCCATTATTCTGCCCAGCAACTCTGTGACCTACTGGACAATTTCAATCAAATTTGCGAGTGGAATAAACATTTCAATGGTGGCTGTAGTTTAAATTTCATTTCAGTGGGCGGGTGTGTATGGGAGATAAACTGATATCCTGAGAGAAAGAAAAGTAGCTGTTTTACCCTTCCAGACAGCTGCTGCCTGGCCCAGCAGCATGTCCCTCTCAGCCAGCCACTCATATCTGCAGGGTAACCATCAGACACAGGAGGAATCTGGTAGTAGTGGCAGAGGAAAATTAAAAGACACCTGTAGGAAACTGGTTTTCAATGTTTCAATTGCTCTTAAAAGAAATTGCTTTTTTTAAAAAAACTCATTAAGAAAACTTCTACTTTGTTTGAATCACACTGGGCTTAATCTCAGTGTGTCCTGTAATAAAAAAAGCAAAAAATTTTTCTGTATTTTGTGATAAACAGTCATCAAATACTGTGGCTGAAAAAAAGAATGAGAATACAAGTCCTAAGACCTTACCCGTGGCCTTACAGTCACCCTTCCTGTAACCTTTATGAATCATTGTGTGTTTGTTTGTTTGCATTTCCAAAATGACAGAGGGACAACTGTAAACATAATATTCCCAGCTAGATAGAAGCTATAGGTATCAACTCTTTTAGTGACAATCTCAGGCTTAGTTCTTACTTACTAATTCTGTTTGCCCGAAGCCTTTTAAACAGCCCTGTGCCCTGCTTTGGCGTCCTTTTTCTACTCCCCTCTCTTCTTGGCCCCTGTCCTCCTATTAGTACACTAACATCATTTGCAGACACTTACCCTCTCTTGCCTTTACCTACTGCAGTGTTATTTTGTATTCCCTTTCTCAGCTACTGTCTCTTCTACGTGTCTTGCTGGTGTGAACTCACAATTAAATTGATATAAAACTGCTCACATACAGAATGACAGAAGTAATTTTACCTGTTGTTCTATTAGTACTTTGAAACAATACTATAAACAGAAAAAATGTCCTTTTAACCTATGTAAGTTGTACTATGCTATTATGGAATCAAATTTATTAATTAAATCAGTGCAAAGGTTTCTATTGATTTCATTGAGCTTCTGGACAGTACTTCTCTCACATTTCTCTAGATGCCATATAATTTCTATTTCTAATTGTAATTTTAACAAATTTTATACTACTGCTACTAAAAGTAAAGCTTGCCACACCATAATTCCTTGGAAACCTTTTTAGTCTTTTTAAAAGAGAAACGATTTTGTATGTTTTAATCCTCAGACACAGTAACTGATCTTAATGACTGCATATTTTTAACAGTTCATTTACCTCGTTTTCAGATTCTGTAAGAATGCTTGATGACTACCATTTAGTTAGATGCTTTTTGCTCTTTAAGAATCTCGCCACTGACACCCCAGTACACACCCACATCTCATCTTTGTTACTAAAAAAAAGTTGACCTGAGGAAATGAGTTTCATTTGTTATGACTACTAGTGTATAGAAATATAATTCCTCTGCCCTTTTTTTTTTTCTTTTATAGCTGGTTAACCAATAGGCCCAACAGTTTTGTAAGGCTTCTTCATATTGATAAAGCATATGTTTATTTATTAGCAGATAATTCATTCTCTTATATATGGATTCCTTGTTCCTCAAATTTGCTCCTTGGCCTTTCTAATTTTACTTCTATTGTTTTCAAGGTGATTGGATTTGGGCTCTCCCAATGATACATTTTAGGCTCAAATAACCTAAATACTGAACCTTGACATTTAACTATATTGATCTGTTCCTTGCCTCGCTATTTTCTTTTAGTTGTTTAGGGATGTTTGTTCTGAGACTTCTGTGCTATGCTTAAGCACCCTCCCCACTGCGACTAAAAATTTTAATTTCAACACTTCTGATTGAGGGTGTTTCTTATTTATTTCTGGTTTTTTGAACATAGAAAGGTTTACCTGCCTGTCCTTGCTGAGAATAGAATAATAAAGAACTGGATTTTACCATGAATATTTGCCAAAAAAAGACTGAATACTGTTGTGTTATGTTTGCAATAAATTATCATTTTTAAAAAAATTTAATTTGGAGAGGTGTCCTGTTACTATCTGTTATTTTGGTTGAGGTCAAAATACAGCTTCCAATAAACAAACATTTAAGTATTGAAAAGTAGTATTCCAAAGAATGATTTAACTGCTTCATATATAATTAGTTGTTAGGGCTGTTACATTGGACTTCGCTTCACTGCTGAACTTCTCCTATACAGAGTATTTAATGTGTTTTTCTTGATTTGTCAGATAGAGTAAGTCTTCTATTTGTGTATTTCTGTTATTAAAGATTTGTATTTTGTCTATATATTAGTCTCTCCACAGTCCAGCTTTCACACCAAGCTGTTAATAAGCACTTTTAATTTTGTTTTTATTTTGTTTCATTTTTTCAGCAATAAATATACACTACATATTCAACATATAGTGACATGGCACAGAATATAGGTGTTACTGGCATGCATTTGCATTTCATTTTTGACTGATGAATGTATATAAAATTATGATGCCAGTCTAAGCTACCAAATAGTGCTACAATTTTGACAGAAAAAGTACTTTAGATTTACTTTAAAATCATCATACAAATAAAATATTCACTACTTGCACAGGTGGATTAAAATCAATAAATTCCATTTTGTTGTTACAAACTGTCTGATGTAACAACCATCAGCCTGACAGAGGCATATATTCATATGCAGGCACATTTTTTGTGTGGCTTTTTCCAGTAAGGCACCTAAGTCTCTACTGGGTTTAAGAGCTACAATTCTTAAGAGATGCCAAGATGATATGATTTCCAAGAAATCATTAGAAATAGTTAATAATCAGCCATACGTAAAAATGAGTACTAAAATGCAGCTCTGCTGAAGTTAACAGCAAAAACCACAGTGACTTGTAGAGCAAAGCATAAGAGTTTCATTTATCATCATCACCTGGCAGTCAGTCATAGGTTTGAAGATCCAGTGCTAGTGCTTCAGATTTTATTTTTCCTCTAAGTATTCCATGCATGTTGTTGGTGTCAATGGGATGCTGTAAGATGCAAGATGTTTGATAAAAAAAAAGGTAGATTTTACAAGCAAAGACTCCAGTTACTTGTATAAAGGGTTATATAGTTTTTCTCTTAATTCAGAGTCCCGAGTACTTGTTTTACAAACTGCAGAGTGCCTCAAATGTATTGACTTCATTGTGGAGTCAGAGTATTTATTGTGTAACGCTGAGTCATACATATATAAAAAAAAAAAAAAAGGTATTCACTAGGGGGGAGAAAAAAAGTGATGGAGACACTAGCCTCCTCAAACAAAAAAGTCAAATTCATCCTGGGTTATGAGTTGCTTTTTTTTTTTAAACTAAGTAAACCATGAGAAATATTGTCAGAAATATATTACATAGTATATGCCCGCGTAATACAAAACATTTTTTTTTTTATTCCTGCTGGTGCTCTCCTGCTCTGAAAGGAAACTAGAGTTACCATATGCGTACACACTTAGGCAAGAGTATATACCTCACAGTTTGTATGTATGTATGTGTATAGAGAGATATATACATACATATACACACACCCCCCACAGGATGCATACACAAAGTATATACCCCAGATGCAGCAGTATCTCTAGCACGCTAGAGGGAGCCATTACATAATTGCAATGACCCTTCCCCCCGCCTCCCCCCCTCCAATTAGCAGAACTGGCGTGGAAAAATCGCTGGACATCCTGAGACATTTTGAAGGTTTGGCAGAAGGCTACAGAGTAAGGAGAGGAAAGCAGAGGACTCGAGTTACAGTCAAACGAGGTCTCCTGATAGCTCAGGGGCTTATTCTGCTGTTTGTTAAACTTTAAATATTGTACTGCTTTTATAGGGAACTTCTCCAAATATGTGACTTAGCCAAATACGCCAATTTTCATCAGCCAATCTGAAGCCCTCATGCAGAAAGCAAAGCCCATTTTGTAAACATATCCTTTATTTCGTCTGTCTGTCGTTCTCACACAGAAAGTTGGCACGTCTGAGGGTTGTGGTTTTCCCCTGCCACTAATGTATGTATAGTTTATTTATACACTGCATTTTAACACAGCATTAGTTCTATAACGGTTAACAGCAGACTTGCTCTGTGTGGCAAACTATCCGTTTCACAGCTACAAAGAGCTCCTCAGGACGGGAAGATGGTCTAGAAAGAACACTGATTTGAATTTATAAATTTGCCAGACTTTTTCCAAGTCAAATGATATTTATGGACGTAATAACTCAGGGCTGAAGGTTATCCTATTGAGCAAGGCAAAGGAGCAGCTGCCTTAATTGAATCTTTTAAGAGACGCTCCTAAAATAATTCAGAAGCGTCTTATAACTGCTACAGAGTTAATTTAAATTTATTTTTCCCTTTTTTTTTTTCCCTTTCCCCCTAAATGATTCTTGCTACTTACACGCTGGTCACAAATGGCAGCTTCATGTCGGTACGCACGGGTCGAGACCGGCGCTCTGGCAATTCCGAGCACGCACCTTTCCAGCCTCGGTCCTCCCCCCGCAACCACCGCCCCCGGCCGGGAGCCTCCTGCCGCGCCGCTTCGGGCGGGGAGAGGAGCGGGAATGATGCTGCTGCGGCCCCCGGCCCCTCACCCGGGGCTGCCCCGCGCCGCGGCCCCGCGTGCAGGCGGGGGATGCTCCCGCACTCGGGACCTGCCCCTCGGCGAGGGGAGACCCTCTCGGGGCGGCTCCGCAGGGCCGGGGCGGAGGTGACGGCGGGGGGGTGTCCCCATCCACACACACCCCTCCCGCCATGCATCCTCGGGGCGGCGGGTCCCCAGGGTGCTCGGGGACGGCGCAGCGGAGACAAGTCCTCACCCTCGCAGCGCTTTGGGCGAGTTCGGGGGTGCCGCGTCCCCCCTCCTTTCCCACCCGTCAACACGGAAGACTTGCTAATACGTCTCAAAAAAATAAATAAATAAGCGGGCGGGGGGAGATATAGATATAAATAAACAACCAACGCGGAGCCGGGAGCGGCCGAGGGGGGCCGGTGGCGCTGCGGGGCGCGGCGGAGAGACCCCGCTCGCCTCCCGCCCGGGCGGGCCCCTCGCGCGCCGCGCGTCCCCCTCCGAGCCCATCTAATCAATGACACCCAGCGCCCGCCGCGACCACGCCCCCCGCCCGCCTGCCGTTCGCCATTGGCCCCTGGGTGCCGGGGCCGGGCGCCGCCGCCGCCGCCGATTGGCTGGCGCTGAATCCGTATCAATGTTTAAGCCGCGGCGTGAGGTGAATAGCGGCAGTCGGAGAGCGGCGCTGGGCGAGCGCGGCGCGGCGCGGCGGCCCCGCGAGTGCTGCAGTGAGGGAGGCGAGGCGGAGAGGGGCGGGGGGGGAGAGAGAGGGAGAGGGAGAGAGAGCGAGAGAGAGAGAGCGAGAGCGAGAGAGAGCGAGCGAGCGAGCGCGCGAGGCAAAGAATTGCGCGGCTCCAACTGTTGAATTTTCTCTGAATTCTCCACTTACCTGCGGGCGGCTGGTGAAATGGATCTGGTTTATCTGGGATCGGCGTTCGCTCCGCGTGCTGCCTGGCTAAGACTGGCGACCGCCTGTTTGCAAGGGGCCACCCATCAATGAGGCAGAGAAGAATATTTGTTTTTTCTTCTTTTTCGTTTGAAAGCCTCCCTACCACACGTTGCAGAATTAACTGTGTACTTTGGGTCCGGACTCAAATAAAGGAGAAAAAAACGGTGCAGAACTGAGACTCGGAACTAGATCTGTGAGCAATGTATTGGGAACCTATATTTTTATTGATTTTTTTTCTTTTAATTTGAAAGATTTCTGATTTATTTCACACATAACACTGAGGAAAGGTGGTTAAAAACACTCAGCAAAGCAGGAATCAGACGCGCCTCTGTGCCAGTGAGTGGATAACAGCCTTGTTTTCCTGATCCTCAGTCTCCCGGAGAAAGAGGTATAGTAAAAGTGTAGCTGGATCCGACAACCCCCCCTTCTTTTTTTTTTCCCCCCCTCTTTTCTTCCCTCCCCCCTCTCCAAAATATAAATCTGATTAATTTTTTTCCTGTCTATAGAGTGAGTCAGAGAAGCGTTAGGAAGAAGCTGCAACTAATGCCTGTGAAGGGAGGAACATGAGGCGATAGTGAATGTGATTTGTTCCGCTGGATCTGACTCATCCAAGCAGATTAAACACCTGCATTTCTGGATTTGACATTCATTTATTTCAGGTTGTTAAGAACTTGAAATAAAATTTTGCTACCCTTCCCCAGTATTTACCTATACACTCTGTATCGCTGGGAAAGGTGTTTATCGGAGAGGGGGAACGCATCTGGCATTGCCGCCGCTCTTCTCCCCTGTACCATGATGCCCAGAGAGACTGTTAAAGCTTTGAAAGAACTGCAAAAAATGCATCACACAGATCGCGGAACTGCATAGGTTTTAATGTAAGCGAATTAGTCGATTAAAAAATCTCCCACTTTATTCATCGCCAGGATTGTTTTTCCTCTTCTCTCTTCCCCTAAATGAAGAGGACTAGGCGGCAGTGTCATTGGAAGGAGACGCTGAATAGAAAGAAAAGAGAGGCACTTGATAGCGCAGCCCTGTGAATACATAGACTGTTTCCTTTTTAGCGAGAGACTAAGAAAGTGTGTGTGTGTGTGTGTGTGTGTGTGTG
>VZRE01009773.1:136386-251619 GCA_013396775.1 Cephalopterus ornatus
TCCCCCCCCCCCTTGTTCTTTTTTTTCTTTTTTTTTTTTTTTTTTTTTTTAATCTATGCGTCCAGCCATGGGTTGCCTGTTGCTTTCCTCTCGGCTGGAGAGAATAGCAAACTGGCATTAAACTGCATCGAGAAAGTGCAGCTCCTCAGACACGCATACGCACACACGCATAGATACACAGAGAGAAAGGATGTGGTAGTGGCGGCGGCTACTGGCCTGTCTTAAAGAAACCCAAATGTGCTGCTGATAGAGCACGGCCTGAGCTTTCTCTCAAAATACATATTTACTGTTAATGATCAAAGTCAGCTGGTGGGTTTTTTAATTTTTTCGCCCCAAAAGGACGAGTGGGAGACTGGTAGTAGAAGGAGAGAAAGGAAACTACAAATCCGGACACTAGTTTTTGCCGGGGGAGGGGCGGAGGAGTGTTGGATTTTTTGTTTGGATTTTTTTTTGTTGTTTTTTTTTTCATGTGTTCTGTTTTCCCCTCTTGCCCTGCAGTCCTCGTTCCCACTCCCTTTGATTCGGGAAGGAAACAGTGAGGGTGTACGAGACAGAGAGGGGGGAAATACCGATGGCAGCGAGATGCAGCTCTCCGCCGCAAGCAATGCAAGATTAGATCTCTAAATGCAGCAAAACACTCCCTGAAAACCAACAACCCCGCGGTGCAATCAGACATTTCACTACCTCTCACTGCACACGAAGAGGGCTTCAACAACAAGCTGAGCCTTTTTTTTTTCCTTTCTGTCTCTCTCCTACCCCTCCACTCCATCAATCGCATCACAAGCGATGAGTAGCAAATAAGCTTTTTTATCTCTTGCTACAGACCTGTGACCACTCTCCTTTCCTATGTATATATAAATACACATATTTAAGAAAAATATTTTTGATTTTAAAAAAACCCAAAACAACTGCTGCCGCCGAATTTTTTATTACTGTTATTATTTTTATTATCCTTTGTACATCTGCGGGGATTCAAGGATCAGGAACACGTCGTTTGCCCGGAGGATAAGATCTTTTGCAAATTTTTTGATTTTTTTGAAACCCTCCCACTGCAGAAGTTGGACAGCTGAAGTAACTGCGAGGGGACTGCAAACACGGCAAGCGCTTGCTGAAACGCTGCCGAAGCTGTTCTCTCCCTCCCCTCAGCCCCCCCGATTGCTCCCTCCCTCTGAGCTACATGGTCTATTTGCTGCCTCCCATCCTGTGTCTCTGCAGACGTTTTAGAGCAACAGGTTCAGGAACTTGAAATATAGGGGTGGGGAGAGAGAAGGGAAAAAAAAAAAAAGAAAAAGGAAGAAAAAAAAAAAAAAGAGAGCCGTCGGAAGAGGAAGAACAACCCCAGCGCAGGAGGCAAAGAAGACGGGGACAACCCTGGTCGTCGCTGAAGCTCCTGCCACCCACACCCCCTGCTCGGGGATGTACCTTTCCATTTGTTGCTTCTTCTTCTTCTGGGCTCCCGCCCTGTCGCTGAAGAACCTGAATTACTCGGTGCCAGAGGAGCAGGGAGCGGGCACGGTCATCGGGAACATCGGGCGCGATGCGCGGCTGGCGGCAGGCACGGGGGGAGGCGGGATGCTGCCTGCGGAGCGTGGCGCTCCCGGTGGCGGTCGCGGCTCCAAGTCCACCTTCCGAGTGCTGGAGAACTCAGCCCCGCACCTCCTGGACGTGGACGGGGAGAGCGGGCTGCTCTACACCAAGCAGCGCATCGACCGTGAGGCACTGTGCAGGCGCAGTGCCAAGTGCCAGTTGTCCCTCGAGGTGTTTGCCAACGACCAGGAGATCTGCATGATCAAAGTGGAGATTCAGGACCTGAATGATAACGCACCATCCTTCCCCTCTGACCAAGTGGATATGGACATCTCGGAAAATGCTGCACCAGGCACCCGTTTCCCCCTCACCAGTGCCCATGACCCAGATGCCGGGGACAACGGTCTGCGCACCTACCTGCTCACCCGTGATGACTATGGACTCTTCTCCCTTGATGTGAAGTCTCGTGGTGATGGCACAAAGTTTCCAGAGCTGGTCATCCAGAAGCCATTAGACCGTGAGGAGCAGAGTCACCACACCCTGGTACTGACGGCACTGGACGGCGGTGACCCACCACGTTCAGGCACGGTGCAGATCAATGTGCGCCTCATTGACTCCAATGACAACAGCCCCATCTTTGAGGCAGCCTCCTACGTGGTAGAGCTGCCGGAGAACGCACCTCTAGGCACTGCTGTCATCGACCTCAATGCCACTGATGCTGATGAGGGTACCAATGGAGAGGTGCTCTACTCCTTCAGTGGCTACGCGCCTGAACGCGTCCGTGACCTGTTCAGCATCGACCCACAGAGCGGCCTCATCCGTGTCAAGGGCAACCTGGACTATGAGGAGAGTGGCCTCATTGAGATTGATGTCCAGGCTCGGGACCTGGGGCCCAATCCCATTCCCGCTCACTGCAAGGTCACTGTCCGCCTCATTGACCGCAATGACAATGCTCCCACCATTGGCTTTGTCTCTGTTCGCCAGGGAGCACTGAGTGAGGCTGCCCCACCAGGTACTGTCATTGCCCTGGTGCGGGTTACTGACCGTGACTCAGGAAAGAACGGGCAGCTCCAGTGTCGGGTGCTGGGCGGTGGCGGCGGGCCCGGTGCCATTCCTTTCACCCTGGAGGAGAACTATGACAACTTCTACACTGTGGTCACTGACCGACCTCTAGACCGTGAGGCACAAGACGAGTACAATGTGACCATAGTGGCACGTGATGGGGGCAATCCTCCACTTAACTCCACCAAGTCATTTTCCGTTCGTATCCTTGATGAGAATGACAACCCACCCCGCTTCAGCAAGAACCTTTATGTCTTACAGGTGCCTGAGAACAACATCCCTGGAGAGTATCTGGGCTCAGTCTTGGCCCAGGACCCCGACCTGGGCCAAAATGGGACGGTGTCTTACTCCATTTTGCCTGGGCACGTGGGAGATGTCTCCATCTACACCTATGTCTCTGTCAACCCTACTAATGGTGCTATCTATGCCCTGAGGAGCTTCAACTACGAGCAGACAAAGCACTTTGAGTTCCGTGTGCTGGCCAAAGACTCTGGTTCACCCCACCGTGAAAGCAACGCCACAGTGCGTGTTACCGTGCTTGATGTCAATGATAACGCGCCCCTCATTGTCCTGCCTGCCCTCATCAATGACACTGCTGAGCTGCAGGTACCACGCAATGCTGGGGTGGGCTACCCTGTGGGCACCGTCCGCGCCCTGGACAGTGACTTTGGGGAGAGTGGGCGCCTCACATATGAGATTGTGGAAGGCAATGAGGAGCACCTCTTTGAGATGGACCCCACTAGTGGTGAGATACGCACCTTGCATCCCTACTGGGAGGAGCTCAGCCCTGTGGCTGAACTGGTGGTAAAAGTCAGTGACCATGGCAAGCCCAGCCTCTCTGCAGTGGCCAAGCTCATAGTCAGGGCCTTGGCAGGGCCCCTGCCCGAGGCTGGTGAGCCACAGGTGAATGGTGAGCAGCACCGGCGACCGCACTGGGACTTGTCGCTGCCCCTTATCGTGACGCTGAGCACTGTCTCCATCATCTTGCTGGCTGCCATGATCACTATTGCCGTGAAGTGCAAGCGAGAGAACAAGGAGATCCGCACCTATAATTGTCGCATTGCCGAGTATAGCCACCCTCAGCTGGGAGGAGGGGGAGGCAGTGGCGGGGGAGGAGGAGGCAGTGGCAGTGGAGGGGGCAAGGGCAAGAAGAAGAAGATCAGCAAGAATGACATTATGCTGGTGCCCAGTGAGGGCGAGGACAGCCGGGGTCCCCTCAATGTCATGAACGTGGTGAGCAGCCCATCCCTGGCCACCTCACCCATGTACTTTGACTACCAGACCCGCCTTCCCCTCAGCTCTCCCAGGTCCGAGGTGATGTACCTGAAGCCCGCCTCCAACAACCTGACTGTACCCCAGGGACATGTGGGCTGCCACACCAGCTTCACAGGGCAAGGGACTAACGCCAGCGAGGCTCCCCCGAGCCGGATGTCCATAATTCAGGTAGGAGACTTTTAGAAATACCCTGGATCTCACTTTAGACACTGGTTTAACTTTCCCTTTTGTCTGCAGTGAAATCTGCTGTAATGCACCACTGAAGGGACTAACACAAGTCACTAAAGAGAGGTGGACTTAATGAAGGTGGAACCAGACCATATCTGGTGGGTCTGGCTCTACTGTCACACTATGTTTCCCATGCGATTCAAAAGAAAATACCCACTGAAACACACACAGAAGAGGTGAACTTGAGAGTGTGGACAGGCTTTAAGTACACTTGGGGCATGCTAGTGTATTTTCCCAGAAGATTGTCAGACAGAGGTGGGCACTTCCACAGGTTTCACTTCTCTTTGGTTTGGGGTGGAGAAGAGGGAGGGCAATTCTGAAGTGGTCATTATTATCTGAGGTAACAAACAGGACGGGGAAGAAATTTTACACACTGAGGACATCTATTGCAACAGTGTATCATAGCCCTCCAATCTTGTATATAAGTATGAGCTATATTTCCAAGATGTATGGTTTAATTTTTTTCTAATTTCATTCTTCAGAATATATATCCATAAATATATTTTTGATGGTATCATAGGGGCCTCATTGCCTCCTCCTCTCCCCCAAAACAACTTTCAGTGCTGAAAATTCTGCTTAGTCAAATAGAAAGAACATGTATGTGGTGATTCTCTCCTACCCCCAAATGTTAACAAAACTCACATCCTGTCATAAAGTAGCAAAACAACTAGTCAGATTTCCAGTAGCCTGAGTCAATATTGATGATTGCTTTATAGCAAACGACTTACGTGCTCTGTCTTCTGCCAAAGTTCTTTTAGAAATTATAGCTGGGCTGCATTCTACTGCCAGTTATATCCACACTGTCCTCTACTGACTTTTGTGAATGTGAGAAATGGCAGAATTTGGACCATTGGACATAGGGTGCTAATTAAAGAATGACTTAATTTTTAGCAGGTAGTTTAAAGTCCAAGCTCAGAAGATTTATTTCAGAGCAGTGAACTTGCAGAGTGAAGATGAGGGCAGAATTTGGCTCCAGTTGATTTAATTTAAAGTATTACTTCATGATTAATGCAGCTTAATGTTCAAACACTACAGGTATGTTCCAAAGTGATTTTTAACGTTTGGATTGAAAGCAGGCTCTGGATAATGGCTATTAAATATATTTGAAATGTCATATCTCTTTTATCTTGTGTTTCTCCTAATATGCTGTTCTGAGTCATAGGGGAATGAGCTGAGTGTATCAGAAGTGACACAGACTCATTTTGTGTATGCAGCTAGTGGAAAAGAAGTCGCACTGTAGTCACTCAATGTACCTAAAGAAGATTCATAATACCTTGGAGTTATCATACCCTGTGATCTGTGGACACCAAGTGTTCTAGATGCCAGCTGATTCTAATACTTCGAACTGAATAGAAATGGCCATCAGTAATTGGTAGGTTAAAGAACCAAAATTCAAGTAACTGATGGCCTGTAAATGGAACATTTATAAACGGGGGAAAAAAAAAAAGAAAAAAAGAAAAGAAAAAAAAAGTCTGCCTGTACAAGGTCACTGCAAACTAATCCTCAACCCACTACTGAGCTGTGTCACAGAAACAATTCCATTTTACGCTTATCATGAATTTGTGTTGCTATCAATTAGGTGAGTGGAGCAATACTTAAAATCTGAAATTGATTTTAACAAAAAGTGACACTTTAGAAAAGAGTTTAGGTTAGGGCACAACCAGAGATAATTTGATTTATTATTCATGCTTTAAAAAACAAATAACTTTCAATGACACTTGTTTAAGTAATGTCAACTTTTTTTTTTTACTGTAAAATGGAGTTGTCAGAACGATAAAAAAAAGCTCCACATTTTTTTCCCTACTGACAAGTGTAATAGTTACTAAAAGACAGAAAATTATAATTTCCTACAACCATGTAATGTCTATATAAAGCAATTAATTAATGTATTGATGCTACTGAATAGTAAAGTTTCAACTGTAGTGTAAAATCCCTATGGAAAATATGATTCTTTTTTTTTACAGTGTTCACTGTATAATATCAATCATGATTTTTTATTCCCCTGGGATCTATATAAAGCTAAAAGAGGGATCTCCTCCCTTAAAAAGTGTGTTGTGGTCTCTGTAAGAGTTTTCATTATGAGAACTGTGGAGAATGTTAACTGTAACTCCTCATAGCACATACTGGTATACCTAATATTGGTTTTGCTTTCCCTCAATATCTACACAGAGTGTTTTGGATGTTTAGATGGTTCAGTCAGTAGATTAGAAAGCATTCGGTTTTACCTAGTGAACAACGTGTTCAAACATATTTATTAATACTATAGTTTGTAGTTGTATTGGCAAAACATACACAGTATGAAACAGTGTTCTTGGTTTCTATTTAGAAATGGCTCAGATTTAAAGTAGCTAGATAGGAAAATCGATCATCTTCTCCATAGTTTTCCATTACTAAAATACATTTTGTATTCTCCATCTCCACATCCCTGGAGTAAATTTGATATAAAATTTGCATTTAGAATGTAGATACTATTTTATGTCTGGTCCTGTACTTCTGCCTCATGTAAAATTTAAACTGCAGACTTAAGGAGAAATAGTAAAGAATCAGCCCTCTCTCTGGGTCTGCTATATCCTTAATCACTCCAGGAAAACTGTGTCTGCATATGTAGATTGCACAGTTAGGAATCAAAGGTGTAGCCAGTGGAAAAAAAAGAGATACAGAATCCAAACAGCTGCTTTATAATCTCTTTTTGTTAGTCAATCCAAATAAGCAGTTGTCTTCATTACTTCAGTAAGGGAAAGGTAAACAATTGCATAAGGGTGCTCTAACAAATATTCCCTTTAGTTTTTACAGATATGTTACTGAACCACAATAATCTCACATTATGTAATTTGTGCAATGGAACTGCATTTCTTCGCTCTCATTTTCTTGGCAACTGTTTAATGGCAGAATTCTCTAACAGGAACCTGTTATTAAAACTTTATATATATATGTACATACTTATATATCTATGGAGAAATATATATATACATGCTAAATATTATATTATTACTTAGTACATCCAGTGGTTTCTATAAATACTTAAAAGTAAATAAATAATTTCTTTCTCAATAAGATTCAATTTTTCTCACTCTTATTAGGAGTGTGTAATATTTTTTTTTTTTGCTTAGCTTACTAGTAAGACTTAACAAAGTCAATGGATTTTACAGTTCCCTTATTTCTCATGAATAGTATTTTACTCTACAGATAGCCCAATTTATATCAACAAATACCTGTGGAGTAAAGTGTTACTAAGTTACTACGGGTTTCAGACTGACCCAAAATGACCAGCAGTTGAATAAAATGCTTCCTGATATGTATGAGTGGTGTAATTTTGCCTCTCTTTAAGTGACTTCTGTTATACACTAGTCACACAGTTTAACAACTTGTGTGTTTGTTCACTACTTTGTAGTATCCACCTGGGTGAACTAGTCACAATTTCTTCTTGCAGGTTTCCAATAGATAAAAGAGTGGATTCATAAAGGAAAGCAAATAGTTTCTTTACACAGGTAGGTGTAAATAGGTCCTCAAAGTGACATAACAATAGTGTAGAAAGCTATCTACATATGCAAGTAGTGTTGATAATCCTAAAGATTATTTATTGCAATATGAGTTGTGCAACTTGGAGAATTTTGTAAATATATCAGGAATAAGGTGGGTGTGAATAAAGAAAGTGGTGGTCACAGCTTTTGCTAAACAACAGCTAAAAATGAATGGCTGCATTAAAAGAAGCTCTCAAGCTGGGAATCACCATAGCTGCTGTACTGGGCAGTCATGTGGCATTTTAAGACAAAGTACAGATCGTTCTTAATACTTCAGACAACCTGTTTGTGATGTAACAGATTAATGTCAAGTCCCAGTGCAGCTTCATCACGAGGTGTCTAGTAGTACCTAAGATAGTGTCTTCAGGGGAAATAAAATACATGAGCCATATTAATGCTGCTTTGTTTTTATATATGCTATTTCATGCTTTACTTTGAGAAACTTCTGTTCAGAAATTTCAAGATTGCAAAAAAGAAGTCTGCAGCTGCTGCATATAAGAAGCAGCTTTACTTGCAGAAGTTGTATTCATTCTCAGTGATTTAAATTCCTATCTGAAAACAGAGGTATTAACTTTTTATATCTTCTACTGCAAATGAGGAATATTATTCTCTTTCACTAGAACTAGTATAAAGTAACATTTTGCAACGAGGGGATACTGAAGCAGTTCTAAACATTTGCAAGTTTGCAGGTTCATACTCTATATGTTCCAAAGTTTCACAGGTGCATATTCTAGGGCTGTATCGAAAGACACTAAATTATCATCAGATGAAACTTTAGAACTACCTAAGTTGCACTTTTTTCTAATTTTTGCAGAGTTTTACAGGGCTAGATATCCTACAAAATAACTCCTTTAATGTTTGCATTATGTAATACAGTCTGCAGTTAGTATGGTTTTGTGTTACATTGTTCTGTACCTTTAGTTTTATTCATTCAATTAAGTCAATTCCGGAGTTGACTGTATAAGAATTTCAGGACAGGATCTTTTCTATACTTCCATGAAGCTTTATTTAATTTTTTGTCAAGAAGCACTGCATAATACAGTGACACAAAGCACATCTGGCAACACGTCGCTCACTGTGGCATCTGCCCTGGTTGCTGAAATAGACAGAGAAAGCAGAATTGAGCTCCTGTTTTGTGTTCTGGTCTGGTCTCCTTGATGGTATTATTTATAGCACTATTATTTCAACAGGATCATTCTTGATATATAGGCCCATATGAAATCTAAAGAACTTTTCAAGATGAAATGTTGTAATATAGAACAACAAAAATAATAGAGAAAAAACAATTTAAGAGTCTGAAGTTGAATATAGATATTACAAAAAATATTATTTCCAGAACAGAAATTGTTGTTAACCAATAAATCAAGTATAATAATGTCTCTGTAGAACTTGCTGTTTTATAACATAAAAGACATGAAGCAAGTTATGCAAGATTTACTGTATCACAGCTCTCAAATGCTCTTAAAGTTGTCTGAGCTTTCCACAACTTGGTGCTCAGTGTCACAACATAAACTTAAATGGGGAGATCCATAGAACTTTGTGGCTACCAGTGCAATTTCAATGTCTGATCAATCCTTTGAAGATTTTTCTTTTAACAACAGATTTTGTCAGATTTCTATTATGCTTACCCACATTGATGAAAAGGCCTGTTCTTAACTCGTATTTCAATCAGTAGAATAATTTTGACTTCATAAATTATTTCCGTGTTTCAAGAGTGAATTGTGACTAAGATGCTATGGAATGCAGCCAAGAATAGTATGTTTGGGCCCTTTATTTTGAGATTTGAGCTTTTTGTGTTTGTTTTTTTTTTTTTCTTACAGCATCTTCACAAAGAATTAAGGAAACTGGAATGTAGATGTTTTTGTAACTACAATGTTAATTGTAACACAGAATCATAGAATTGTTTAGGTTGGAAAAAAAAATCTCTAAGATGGTCAAGTCCAATGGTTAACCCAGCATAATCCTGTGTGCCACTGAAAGAAGAAATTAAAGACTCCATTGAACATATTGCTGAACATATGTTTTCACATGTTTTCAAATGTTTTTGAAACTGCATATAACATTATTGTTAAAATTCAGCAAACATTGTTACATGGAAAATTATCATTAGGTATGTGTGAAATATTCACAAATCACCTAGTATTAAGAAACGATGGATACAACCTGGTTTCTCTGATGAGACAAAAGTGTCATTAAAAAAAAATTCTTCCAAGGTCACAACATTTGGTTGTAAACCACTTGGTATTTTGTTTAAAGAGGAAAAAAAAAGTGGGTTTTTTTTTGTTGTTGTTCTTTTTTCCTCAGCATTTTTTCTTTCTCTTCACTACCTTCCTCTCCAGGAAATAGTAACGTACCAGCTAATATTTACATATATGTTCTAAATATCATGCTTGGTTCCTCTTTCTTTCATTGTTTCAACAAAAGTTAAAAATGTCTTATCAAATTAGTTTTAGGTTTTGCTATGCAAGGCACTTATTCTACATACCAAAAGTAGATGTATATGGTTTGAGTTTGGTTTTATTTTTGGAGTTTCTTTTTTTTCTGAAGAAAACATATAGGTTGCCTGGCAGAGATCTTGAGATACTTCTTCAAGACTGAGGAGTGCCTGCACATATATAGAAAAGACATTTTGACATTAGTACTGATATTTTCCAATAAGTAAAAAAATTCTGTGATGAGAACGTAAATAATGATTTGTTGACTGGAGCAGAAACACAGCTCTGTTTTTATCTTTAAAAGTATAGAAGCAATCCTTTGATGTCAAAAGGTCAGTGTAGAGCAGTTGGGACAAATTTTTGTAGCAGATAGCCTGAAAGCTTTATGCTTTCAATTGTATCTCTACTTCATCTTAAGAGAAGTGGTGAAATTAATGCTAAAGGGTTCAAAAATACAAGAAACAAGTAAAACTGTCAGGGGACTACAGGCTCTTGCCTTAGTAGGAAAAAAAAAAAAGAAAAGAAATAGAAAAAGGTACTAAGAAGAGAGTGGCAAAATGATTTTGGGGAAAAGTTTAGGTGTTCTATTTGTTATGTTTTTAAGGGGGCATCAAGGAGATTAACTAGTTGCTCCTTTTGTTGATATGAGATGAAATGTAGTAGTATACAGCCTGGCATAAGTCTTAGCCAGGGTATGTTCTAAGCTTTATCAGTATATTTTTGATAACCTTTTTAGTGCAACCTTTGATTTTCAGTCTGCTGTAGATATTTTTTTTTAACAGAAGAAGGTTCTGGATTAATTACTGTAAATCCTATGAGAAAGAAAAAAAGTGAATTATTAAGCATTTTAGATAAAATACTCAGTATTAAGTACTACATTCAAGAACAAGGAAATTCTTATAAATGTCCCTGTTAATTAGGATATTAGACAGTGCTTTAAATAACTTCCCTGAGCAGTTATATATTTTCTAGCTAAATCCCAAAGGCCGCTGATACAATTCCTGATTATTAAGGTCGCACAAGAACCATCTCCTTCTCCTACTGGTTTGCTGCCACTAGGTAGTGGTGTTACCTGTACAGAAAGGATAGCAGATCAGTTCATCTCATATGCTTGAGACGAGAAGGTATTTCCTTTTTTTATTGGGTGATGTGTCCTCAAAATTGAGAAGTCCCTCTTCGTATAAGATAAAATTGCTTAGCTTCAACCAATTATTAGTGTTATTTATACAGAAGGAAAGCATAAGGGAAAGCATAAAGATCAATTTGTATCTCACTTGGGTGCAGTGAGGAGGTATCTAGACAAGTGACATTCTTCAAATTAACAGTATTTTTTTTTAACCGTGGACCTTTCTGCTGGTTTTGTGACATGTATATCAGATCAGAGTTTCTCAGGTTCATGAAATACTTTAACCCATAATAGAAAAGTTTTTAATCTCATCCTGTTCCCTGCTGGGTGGCTTTGTGCTGCAGTCTCCACGGCATGCCAAAGGAGGACTCAAAAGGGTAAGGGAAAAGTCATATTATGAGACACAAATGCATAATTTCAGCTCTGTGAGTAGGACCTCTGATAGATGTATTGTAAGTTCTTTCAGTATAGACATGCAAAATTAGCTTCAGACCATCTATTGATATACGTACGACATGCATGTATTTGCCTGTACTAGTTCTAGTGACACTATGATTACTCCTATTTTGCAGTCCTTGCCCTGGAACACTTCCAAGCAGTTTTATTGTATTGAAATGGCTCTTACAGTTCATTGAGCATCCAGTATAACATTGTTGAATGTGATTGGTGCATTTGCACGTATTTATTCAAAAAAATCAGGCAGTTAAACTGCATCATTATGGGAAAACAAATCATAACAATAAAAGACCATTTAAGTTAACAAGCTTTGTGATCAAAGAATAAATACAGGTTAGATAAATGAGACTCTAGATGTAAGTAATCTACATAAATAAGCTTTGGTTTGATTAGAGGAAAGTAATATATTAAAATAATCTAAAGGTATTAAAAAAAGCATTTTCCTTTAGTACTTTTACCATTTTGAGTTTTATTTCATTATATTTTTAAATTTTTCACTCAGTAAAAATAGCTGAGTTTAGTGATAAACTACTTTTAAGTGTTTTTATTTTTTGAATAGCAATGTTTACAGTGCAAAGAAAGTCTAAACTAATACAAGTAAACAAAAGTAACATCATAAGTTTCCATTCTAGTTTGAATGCATTGTGCGTCAAAAACTTAAAACATTTTTTAACGTCTTAATTTTGAATTTTTTTTAATGTGGCAATGTTTTTTGATTGATTTTTAATTAAAGAAAAACATTAAAGGGAACATTTAAAGGACAATTTCTTGTTTACTGTCTTTATCAGCAGAGAGCAGCCTTTGTAGTGTTTGAAAGCTGGTGCATTAAAAATCAATTGCAAGTCTTCAAAGCTGTAAACTCTTGCTTGCTTTGTAGATATATACTGTTTTTAAAATCATTGGAAGCACACTTGACAATTGAATTAAAACAAAAGGTAAATAATGGTTTCATGAAAATTTGAAGGATTTTAATGTATTTTTAATAAGAGCTACAGGATTAGACATGAATCACAACTTGTAGCTTTTAAATACATAAGTTGTTCCTAAAGACAGCTATATGTATTCTTTCATTAGGAGAATTTTGTTTTAAATTTCTGTTGGTGTTATTCTGTTGTTTTTAATGAATGCTGTGATTCAAACACAGAGCATGCCAGCTTCTCTACTGACATTTACTATATTTCTGTCTTGCTCTTTGCTGATTGCTAAGCAACCACTTATGATTGTTTAGCTACAACTCAGTTTTAAAAAAAAAGTGAGCTGAAGTGGGCTAAACAAATGTTCATTAATTCTTAATGAAAATATTTAAATTCCATAAAATTTTAAAGGTGACAAAGGAAAGAACATTGTTTTAACAATGTACTTCGTATTCAGCACTTGAGCTACTACCAGCAGAGTCAAAAATACTCTTTTTACACAAATCTAGAAAAAACCAGGATCATGTCCTTAATCAGTGCACAAGTAATTTCAAGGCCTATGGAAATATACATCTATATGTATAATTAATTTAATATTATTTCTTTCAGGGCATGATCCTTAATCACTTAATCAGTGAGCGTTTAAATTTAAGTCAGCATAGAACCATTGAAATGAATAGCTCGCTTACAGGAGTGAGGTTGCTGATGTTCATAAGCATGTGCAAAATTCAGCGGAATCTGTTAGTCTGTGTTACCTGAACTGCTCCCTGTTGCTTCTTTCCTTTGCCTTAAGAACACTGCAAAGCTGCAAAAGCTGTTCGTTTCACTTAGCCTCCAAGTATATTTTCTAGTATTCTGTTGAGAGAGTCCTGATGTCTTGCTTTTTCACATAGACTTACGTAGTTTGATATGCAAATTTGAAGATCATAAAAACAATCCCGCTCTGATGATCATGAGCAAGATTATCCAGCCACAGCTGTACAATACCAAGTGTGTTCTTTTCTGATCTCTTCATCACTTCAGTGGATTAGATGACAATAAGAATATAGTGGAGTTTAGAATTTAGATTTCTAGGCTATAGGCCAGATGATATATGTCTGTATGAATGCACAAGTGGAGATAGATAGAAAAGAGAGCAAAATGGAATCAAAATAACTACCTAGCTGGATAAAAAGCATTATTAATGGGCAATGTGCATCTAATTGTTTTATATATATATTGTCCAGAAAGCATCAAGTTTAGAGAAAATGATGTCTTTTTTTTTTCTGAGGCAAGAGCATTGGTAAGGAAGGACCTAATTTTCTGCTTTGTGGTGGAATCTTGCTATGAGGCTTCAAGACTGAGAGTGACGATTGAAAGGAGGTCATGCAACCTGTGAAAATAAACAACACTTAACTGATTCAGTGGACTGCATTAGGTATTAAAGAGCACATGACAATTTGAATCTTGTAGCTCCAAGGCACGAAATGTATCAGTCAGCTTCGTAGTCACTAGGTGAAAAAGAGGTGAAAACAAGATGTTTCATATTATTTCTTGCAATTTATAGTCTTCATTTTGCCTAAATCTGCAAATGTGTTCTGTCTATTTAAACCATGTGTAGCTTCTTTTCAGGTCTAACAGGCTACAATATTGCAAGGGGCAGAAGTAACTGGATTATTTAGTTTATTTATTTATCCACTGGCCACCATATACATGATCCTTCCCAAAAGTATGCCTCTTATTATTGCAACAATGTGGTGGTAACAAAATAATAATTCTTCAAGCTTGAAATAACCCATTTTAAGTACTTTCCTGGGATCATTTCTTTCAAACAGGCTTCCAGAAGTTTGAAGAAAAATTTAATTTCAGTTCATATAAAATATATGTAGACCACACATAGTCTTTACTTCGTCCACTGATAGTGGCAAAGGAACCTTAGGAATGAGTATCTGGATTTCCAGATTTCAACATACTTGTTAGCGTACTTTACACAAATGGAAGTAAAGCAAGAGGAAGCCATTTCTATTGAGCAAATGTAAGCTTCGGGAATTTTGGTTAGCATTGGAAAAGACACTTAGACAAAGACAAATTACTTGCAGTCATAGTGGTCTTACTGGTACCAGTGAATGAAGAAATAGGCATATATGTTGAATAGCCATGGGAGAAGACTTAATTTAAGGGAAAGGTTTTGTTCCGATTTAAGTTTTGGTTTTTCTATAGTGTTTTATAATAAAGACAATTACATAGTAATTTGGGTTAGAATGCATGCCCAGTTCCCCATCTCAAAACCCAATTTGTTACTACCTGTGGCTATTTCTATTAAAAAAGAAACATAATTACTATGAGTCTCAGCAGTCTAAGAGTAAATTTTTGCAATTACAGTACTTCCCTTGGGCAGATGTGTGAAAATGGCAGATTAATTCCTGCCAGTCTATTCCTTGCACGTTCGTAAGGTTACTGGTATCTTGGATTGTCATTATATTGGTGCTGCTTATTATTCTGTGGTTAAGGTTAGAGCAGCAATGCTACTATATACCTGTAGGAATAGAATGCTATGCCACTGCCTTGTAAAGTCTCTGTGCTAAAGTGTGATATACAGCATCCTATGAGTAAGACACTAGTTCTATTTTCACAGAAAGTGAATGAGTTTGCTGTTGATCTTAGCTTATTTTAGAAGGGTATTCTGTATTTTATTACTTTGTGCCTCAGAAGATTTAAACAAAGACACCAAACAAACCCAAGTTTAATAATTCTTAGAAATTTATCAGAGCATTAATAAAGTTGCATATGAACCCAAGACTACAGTAGACCCTTAGTGTTTTATAGCTTTTGTTTTCTCACCAATATCACAATGGCATGAAACAGATGGCCCTGAAATTATGCAAATGAAAAACTTCCCACAGAAATAATTTTATTCTTGTTCTAATGGGTTTTTCTACCTGAAAAAAAGTTTTGAGGGCACATATGTAAAAGAATTACATGCAAAGGCTGTGCTCCTGGGGATAACTCTCTGAAGCTAAGCACCTAACTCCATGTTGAGTTCCAGTGAAGTTGAAAGGTGATATGGCTTCATGTGGGCTCTTGATCCACCTGCAGAGAGCAGCATCAGTCTGTGTTACACATGCTCTGGCTTGATTATTCAGGAAAAGCAGTGTGAACAATCTTAACAAGTTATTTCTTTTCCCTTTTGCGTGAGTTTTGCTGGAGGAGACTGAGGGGGGACCTCATTGTAGTCTACAACTTCCTCATGAGGAGAAGAGAAGGGACAGACACTGATATCTTCTCTGTAGTTACCAGTGACAGAACCCGAGGGAATGTTCTGAAGTTGTGTCAGAGGAGGTTTAGTTTGGATGTTAGAAAAAGGTTCTTCACCCAGAGGGCAGCTGGGCTCTGGAACAGGCTCCCCAGGGAAGTAGTCACAGCACCATGCCTGATAGAGTTCAAGAAGCATTTGGATGATACTTCTGGGCACATGGTGTGACTCTTTGGGATGGTCCTCTGAAGGGCCAGGAGTTGGAGTCGATGATCCATGTGAGTCCCTTCCATCTCAGCATGTTCTGTGCTTCTGTGATTATGAGTTTTTGTTTGGAATTTCTTGCATTGTACCCGTGATGTTTTCATTACTTTTCCCATTTTGGAAGAGGCATTCACATACGCACACTTCTGAATGCCAACCTGAGGACTTTTGTGATGTGGACATTATTTAGAGAAGATCACATTAACTGTTTTCTTTGAAAGATCATAAATAAAATTTGAAAAAGAAAATACATCCTTTAGTTGTTGTTCAATGCATTCCACTTTGAAAAAAAGGGTTCACATGCTGGGTGACCATCCTGCTAATTAGACAGAGAGGAAGTCCATATTATAATACCTGTGTTCTAAATAACCCTTCCGTCAAATATTATCATTCATATTCTATCACTTTATCCCTGGTGAAACCTGCAGCAGTGTCCTGGATGTTGACAAACCAACACTGGTTTGAAACAGAAAGATGACTTTACCTAGTCCTGGAATCTTTGCAGAGACCATATCTGACATGGATCTTCTTAATTTTACAGCAAAATCTGATTTCAGAATCTTGATAGGTCAAGCTGTAATGAGAAGGGCAATCCAGAACGTTTTTTACCACTCTTTTAAGAATTTACAGGTCCAAGTCAGCCCTTAAATACCTATTAAATTAGAGGTTACCTGTGGAAATTCCTAGACAAGTGGGTGTTGTGTCCTAGATGAGGTGATCCTATCACGAAGGGTTACTATTTTTTGTTTTGCTTGTTCTGAATCAACTTAATTTAAAAGTCCTATGATAAGACATTGCAGTAGGTTAACATTGAAGTGACAGAGTTGTGGATGGATATACAAAGCCCAATAGCAAAAAGGCCTTATTTTTTTCTGTCCAAGTCTACTTGACCACTGCTACTATGCTCAAACTGTAATGGTGTATTCAATCAAACTTTCTGTTTTATGAGGCACCTCATCATAGGCACATGACTGTTATGGCTTTAAAATATATTTAGGGACAGAACCTCTTGCTAAATTTGTGCAAGCCTAAATTATTTATCTTATGTCACAAATAATAAATCAACTCATCACCATTTTACAGTTGAAAATCCCCTTGCATGGCCATGTGAGTCTGTAAAGTTTGATGATCTACTATTCTGTCATAAATTCAGCCACTATTTTTGCAGCATATTTAGTGATGTGGGTTTTTTCCTAGTGCTTAGAGGAAATAGTTCTGCGAAGGTATTTGTATGAAAGTAGGGCTTTCTATCCTGTCACAAAATGTTTATAGAATACCTTGTTGGGTATTTTTAACAAAAAGTTGGAATAAAGAGCTGCATGACCTAAATAGGAAATTAGACAGAAAATAATAATTTAAGTTTTACCATCTCTGATTTTCTTTCTAATTCCTAGGGAATTTAAAGGAATTCTTGCTTTTTGGGGGAAGGATTTTAGAAAGAGAAAGGAGATAAGGTGGCAGTTTTAAAGGAAAGGAGATGATCTAGATTTACCCCTGCTCTTCTGATCGTCACCTAGGAAGAAAGCTTCAGTGTTCCTCTTTGTGTGTGTTTTCTGTGCAGGCAGTGTGGCTTCAAAACCAAGTCCTGCTCTATCTTTGTTGTTAATTTCACTCTGTGGGGAAAAAACACAGAACTGGAATTTTGTGGCTCATAAAGTGTTAGCTGCCTAGCTAATCACTTTTCTCTATCACTGCCATTATAAATATGTTTATATGCAACTTTCTTCAGCATAAAACACATGTATCTGTGGGAATGTAGCATACTATGTAAAGACTCGCTTAGCCTGAAATTGAAGTAAGCAGACTGATCCAAGAGCTATTGAAACCAATTTGAAAACATCCATTGATTTCACTGGACCTTAGGTCATGGCTTGTGGGAGTTTTATTGTTGCCTTTAGTGACAGTATGGGTTGGACAGAAAAAGGTAAACATAGTGGATAGATGTTAACACAAAGTTAAAAGATTAAAATATCCAGTTTCTCTGTTCTCTCCTTAGTAAATATGATAATTACAAAACAGTCTGACAGTGTTAAAAGGCCATAATTTGTTCTCCTTCTCCACCATCTAGTACTGCAGTGTTTGTATGCTTTTATCTGTTCAGAAAACATTTGTGTTATGTTGCTCTTAGAAACAGGAAAATAGCAGTGGTAAGAATAGGACAAATTTTACAACACTTACTGGCTTCGCTGGGAATTCCTGCTGAGTAAGAGCTTTCAGATATGTCTCAAAATTAAAAATAAAATGCCAGGAGATCAAAATTGCGCTGTAGAATCTGTGTGAAATCAAGAAAGAGAGAAGGAAAGTCAGCAAAAGATAAGGTTGTTTTCATGCAGAAAAGTGGTTCTAAACACAAGAAGAGGAAAACATTTTTGAAATTATAATAAATACTTTGATCATCTCTTTAAATTTCAAGGCAATGTTTTTTAAAGTTTCCCTTAAATTTTGATATCCTAGTTTCTAGACTTCGTATTTAACATGAAATATAAAATAAAAAGAAAAACCTAAAACAACCACACGTGCTCTCAAAGACACACTCCCAAATGTATTGTTATTTTGAGTTTATGGTATGATTATTCTTAGAATAAGCTGGATATTGTGACAAGTGGAGGTTTCATTCTAGTTAGCTGATTGTAGTTGAGTCTGTTATGCAGTAAACATAGTATCTGTTAGGAATACTAAGGTAGACTCGACATGGTGGGAGTCATAGATAATAGGTGCATTAAAGCGTTTCAAATTCAATCATTAGGTTTCATTGCACCCATCTGCTACCAGAAAATATAATGGGCAGCTTGATTCATTGACCTTTAACTGTCATTTTGGACCATGTTTTTTAAATCCATATTTTCAAGTTAGACCTAGAGAGTTAATTTGATAAGAGAATACCCAGTATATTTTAATGCAATTACTTTTTTCTCTTTGCTTTTTTTTTAACGATAATCAGGTTTAGCAATCTGTTGTATATTCTGCTAATCCAGTCAAAGTAGTTATTTAATATTGAATATGGTTAAAAGCAACTAATGTTCAAGTTCATTATGGCTTCTATTAAATAGAAGGTTTGCTGAACTCCTACTATTTTTTTTATACATGACTACTACCTTTTACTAATTATTTCCAGGTGTTTCTGTTACACTAGAATTATACTTACTTGTTTCAGTTCCACCAAGATTATACAGCACAGTTGCAAGGGCTAAATACATGTTGAAACTGTGGAGTGCTTTGTATTTTGTTCCTAAAATGTGTTTTATCTCTTTCCTTTTATTTCCTGGAGGAGGTATTATCTCGTGCAGGTAGGGTGAAGTGCATACATCTCTTAGAAGCTCTACATGTGTGGCACACAAGAAGACTGTCCTATAAAATAGCAGTGTTACTTAGAGAAAGCGGAAAACTGTGATAAATGAGGATGATTTAATGTTTTCTCAGCGATAGCAAACAATTATACTATTCCGACATCTGAAGTTTTTGTAATGGAAAAAAGTGATTACATGTATTTCTTTACACAACAGGATACAATTCCTGAAATATTTTTGTAATATAGAGACAGATGTGTGTAACCTAACCTTGTAATCCCATTTTACAGCTTTCCCAAATACTGGGGAGCTCGATAAATGGGAAGCCGATTATATTGACACTGTAACTCTATTAATAGGATTCGGATTTGCCTTATTGACAAGCCAGTACTGTTAATATGATCCAGTATATTAAATTGACAGGAAAACCGGAGCGATAGAATGCATCTACAGCCTAATTGACAGGGAAGCTCTTTCAAAAGATTTTTAACGCGGTTTTTATTGACAGAGTAGCTTCAGTAAGTACATATCATTGGTGAGCAGTGTAAATATATTGGATGCCATTGTACAGATTCAAGTGAAGTAGTTATTGTTCTGTTTTCCCATACTTCCATCTTTACTTTGATATAATGAATGAAGCTCTCTTGTAAGACCTTTACAAATGCCTGTTAAGGCACCAATCTAACTGCATTGCTCACAGACATTTGACAAGTTACGAATTCTTTTAAATGTGTTCATCATTTTTAAATGAATAGCAGCAGTGCAGAGCAATGCAATAATGTGTCATGAATTTCATTATGTTTATTTATTGATGCTGTGATAGCGCTATTATACTTCTAGCTTGAGCTCTTTATGTGGTGTGATGTTTGGCACCTCTTCATACGTTCTTATCTTGCATCTTCTCCAAAAAGTAGTTCAGCTTAAAAGCTCATATTACAGTTCCTTTCTCCTAGTCCCATTTTACAACTTTCTACATTCTCTTCTGAGACCATGCTAATTTCATTAGATTTCATGTTTCTCCAGTGCAAAATAAAATGAGGTAGGGAAACCTGAAACCATTGTGAAACAAAGAGCAAATTGAGTTTTGTCCAGAAAATCTTCTTGATTCTCTTTCTAGTAGGAGGAAGTTTTGGTTTCAACTTCCACACTTCTCCCTAATCCCACTTTTCTTAGAGAGAGAAGTCTGACAAACACATGTCCTGTGTCTACTCTGGTAGAGGAGATGAAGCCTTCTGTTGAGCTGACTTTCCTGACAACAGAGGCAAACTTGTTCCTGAAATGCTTCAATCTTTTTTTTTCATATCAAAAAATCTGATCAGGGTCTGGTCTCATCTCATCTTTTGAGTGTCTTTCAAGTTTGCTTTTTTTACCAGAATCACTTAAAAATATGTCTCTCTGTAGGGACCTTTTTAGCTTCTTCAATCTTCAGACTCAGTGCAATCATCAATCAGATGAGAATCTTGATTGGACCTTGAGATTTCTAATCCTTGCACTGTGTTAAATCCCCATAGTCCAGACTTATGTCTTCTGTGTTTAGTACGCTGCAGAATAAACTCTTGTAAAAATTTAACAAATAATTGTTTTCATTAAGCCAGTAGTACAAAAACCTGAAATATCTTCAATACCTTAGTGTGACAGCTTAAACAATAAATCAACAATTTCTTTTGGCAAAGAATATGTTACTTGCTAAGAGAAAATAGTACACAGATTAGGCATTTATACTGGGAGAATCTGCATTCCTTTGCTTATAGGAAAGGATAGCAGTGTCTGTCTCCAGAGCTTTGCTTTTCAGAAGTCACTGTGCAATTGACCAAAGAGCTCAGGACCTCTTTCTCTGAGAGTTTTGTTTTTCTCATTCAAGGGAAAGAGAAGACACAAGCCACCAACCAACCCCCTTCAGTAAAGAGTACAGCAGCCTGGTGAATGATATTGCCTTGTGCGTTTTAGTGTTTTTATTGCATGTGTTTTTAATGTGCTTTTGAAGAATGCTGCATATGTCAGAAATTCGCACAAACACGCTTAGGCCTTTTAACACCAAAATACACATTTTGCATCAAGTGTGAAACTTCCCAAATATGTACATGTCATATAAATTATATCTCAAAAGCATTTTCAAAAGAATGAGAGTGGAGAGAACAGAGTAGGACAACATTTGTTAAAAAAAGCCTATTTAATTTTTGTCCTTGAAAAAGGTAGAGTAACTTATGAAAGGTGTATGCCCAGGTTTTTTGTTTCTTTGTTTATTTTGTTAATGGGATAATGAATTTACTTAATGAAGTAAGTCCTGTTAAACCAAAGCCTACTACTTGAGGCTAAGTATAAACACCAACTGGCACCCTGATACTGAGGAGCCTTTGTGAGGAATTGTACTGTGTTGAACCCACACTGTTTCTAACAAAATGAAGACAATTGTCTGATCATTCAAAACTCAATTTGGCAGAATACAATTCCTCTGTCTCCAGAAGACATTGCCATTATATAAGATCTTTGTTTCTTGTGAGGGGGAAAGGGGGGGATAAATACTTGGAATTAAGCTTTTCAAGAAAAGACACAGAAGATGCTTGAGTTAGATATTAAGTGACAGTCTGATAAGGGGGAGAAATGTTTAATTTAATTTTTTCATTTAATGTTTAATTAAAAAGAAGTTAGAGTCAGCAAAGCCTTTTTTTTTTTAATTATAGTTGCAGGTATGAACACCTACGTAAAATGGAGTTGCATTGAATAATTTCTGAAAAGGTGATACTTCTTCTTGTAATTCTGAGAAAAAAATATGAATATTCCAGTAGTCTAATATTCATAAATCTAATTAATATCTAAGTAATTTTTTATATTTTAGAGTACATCTTTCTCCTATATGACAATTAATTCTGGACATAATTTGCATTTCTCTCTCTGCTCTTTTCTTTCTCTCTGTCAATTCTTCTGTCTTTGTAGCCCTTTTTTTTTAAGATTTTAAGAGTTTTTTATTTTATTAGAGAGACCTGTTGAACACACTTTCTCTTATTTTTCTATAATTTTATTCAAACACTACTGAATACACCAAAGATTGCTAGAAATTTTCAGAATTATGAGCAACAAAGACTTTTATTGAAAAGAAAAAAAAAGCAGAAAAATAGCTAGGAACCTCTAATTTTTAATAGACAATGCCTTTTTTCAGGAATTCTTGAAAGCAGAAGCCTTGTGAAGTCCTCTACTGTTGTCTTACTGAGTAATAGCAGGATTTGTGAAATCTGAACGATTAATAGGCACAGTAATTTTAATTCTGAATTTTTTTGGAAAAAAAAAAACTGTGTGCAGAACCACAGTAGAACTCCATTTTATTTATAAAAATATTATCGTATTTCAAGAGTAGTAAATATATATACTTTTTGAACATGAATTTATGAAAGATAAAAAAAGGACTAAAAGATAAATGTAGCCCATTGCTAAAAAAAATTCCCATAATTAATGTATAATGCTTGACCCAGGCTGGTTCAGACTGTTTCCAATGATGAGGTTTTTACTTTTTTCTTAAGAGTTTATTTAAGGTTAATGGATCCTATGAAGAATTTGTTTCTCATACTCTGTTCTTGGCCATAATTTTTAATTTTCCTTTCTCTAAATGAAACTTTTGGAAACCCTAGCCATTCCAGAATTAATTACTAGAAACTTAGCTGTTGACTTTCAAACTTCTGAATGTTTTTGGGTCTATAAAATTCAGTATTCCTGGGTCTATAAAATTCAGTATTCCAAATTCACTAATTTTAGTTTATCTAGGTCCCTGTGTGGGACCTAGATTATATGCAAGCTCTAACTTGAGCAATAGAATGAATAGTTTTGTAGACAGTTACCTGTAGCACTAGAAAGATATTGTACATGTTGTTCATACAAACATTTTCTGGTTAACAATTTTTAAAGTCACATTATTAGACTTTAGCAATTATGTTGTCACACTTGAAACTCCATACCAGTAACTCCAACCAATTCATGTTGCCCGGAGAAGTTGTGGATGCCCCACACCAGGAGGTTTCCAAGGCCAAGTTGGGTGGGTCTCCAAGCAACCTGATCTGGTGGAAAGTGCCCCGGACCATGATAGAAGGGCTAGAACTAGGCAAAATTTAAGGTCCCTTTCAACTCAACCCATTTTCTGATTCTATGAAAAGTGTATTTTGCACAGGTTTAATTTGCCTTTTCTTTTATTTTTCTTCTTCTCAACTTACTGATGAAAAAGGGAACAAAATCAAACTGTAAGATATTTTCTGAAAGGTATTAACCCTCTTTTCTTTTAAATTTTGGTAGGTTTTGTAAGGTCCATATGTATTCTGACCTCTTTTAAAATTACTTTTTTTAAAGAGCTTCATCCTTCTGAGAAAACTGTATTAAAAGTGTGTACAGAAATCCTCAGATATTCTTCTGCAACATAACACTAACAATGGTGTTCCTAAAATTTCATATTTACTCTAAAGTCGCATATTAGAACAAATAGATGGAAGAAAGTATTTTTAAAGATCTGTTGTAGCAACTGTCAAAAAAGATTATCTGTTGAATGGTTTAACAGCATACTCTCAGTGGAAATGAGCTGGTTCCAGTAATCTGTGAAAATGAGCCATAAAAACAGGGCCACTCCTCTAGGGTAGCTTTGGACAGTTAGCTTGACATCACAGATGTTAATTATCTGGTATACCTGGGGCAGTGGGCATTTCTTCTTTTGTTTTAATTTTAGAGAACGTTTGTTGTAGTATGATTGCCTACTACCGGATAACTTGTGTTTTAGTAGCTGGTAATCTATAATACTCCAGCCCTCAATCTTTAACTACAGAGATATAAAACATTTCTTCATTCTTGAATTCCAGACTTTCAGAGATGGGCTGCTCTGGAGATTTGTTTTTGGAGGGGGAAAGGAGAGGCTGGACTTTGTTTTGTTTTATTCTTCAGGAGTTTAATGGTGCTGGCATTTGAATAATTTTTGCTTATTTATCAGGAGGATGTAATTCCATACAATTCACTTCTGACATGATGCATCTTACTTAACTTTAGCTAATACGCTGAACATCTTGCTGGTCATCTAGATTGCCCTATGGTTATTGGTGAAAGTAATTTCCAGGAGCAGTATGTACCAAAGCTAGATGACCAAAATGTGATGAATTATCTTGTATGTCTCTAGCGCACATTGAGGGATCTTGGCTGATTAGCTTAGAGTAGTTGACTAGCTTTTAGATGGTTTTCTGCAGGTGAACTGAAACCTACCTTAGAGCTGGAGGTACAGAGGCTTGGGCATTACGTTATCCTAGAAAGGGCAGTATATCCAGAAGAACAAGAAGTTTTTTGCTGTCAATAGATTTTTAAAGTAGAACTCATTTCTTAGAGTTACAGCTATGCAATGTAAAGAGCGATGATTAATGCATGAGCTGAAATATGCAATATCACTTCCATAGATTAAAGTGTAAAAATTTTAAGTATATGACCTCTCACTTCAACTGGGATTACAAAAAAAAAAAAAAATTAAAAGAGTTAGACATTCATGTCTCTCTCTAGTCCATTGTGAACCAGATGCTTAACATTTCTAAGATTCCTCCAGACTGCCTTACAATTAAATGTTTGCTTATTATCATGATTTTTGATAGACCTTAACATACACAAAGCAATTCTCCCTTTGCTGCCTGTGTCTCAGAGTGCTCTGTTACAGTTCAACACAAGCATCGTATTTTCATAATTCATAGGAGAAGGACTGACGCTTTTAGAGCAGAAAAAAGTATTCAGCTCTGAGATCTGTGTCTCTATATGGTTATCAAGTATTTACATTTGTTCATTTGCAGTAATGAACTTGCTGTAACATGGCACCTAACTCGTATTGTTGCAAAATGCAGTATGAAGAAAATTGGTCAATAATTATCTAGTTAAAGATCATTAATGATTACCGTAAATACAGAATTTCTCAGAAAGAGCTCCATTTCTAGGACAGCAGCTAAGATGCGGTCATAACTTCTATTTTAAAATCTGTGTATTGGCTAGTCCAGGATGTGTGAAATGCTTCTTAGCTATGAAAAAAACAGAGACCGAAAGCATAACCAGTTCTAAATATGGTCCAGGTTATAACTAAGCTCCTAGCACCATCAGAAAAGAGGAGCTATAATTATTTCCAGGGCAAAATTGTGACTTTTCTAATGGCAGAGAATTCATGAAAAGGCAGTTTATAGCAGATATTTTGACTGCCAATATCATGAAAAATGGAAATGTTGATTCTAGTAGCAGCTGTGTTTAGGAGGAGACAGATGTCTTATGTAAGTAAAAGCATAAGGTCAGTTTTCCTGGATATCTCTATTTGAGATATTAGACGTAGAAAATAGACATAAATTTTGCAGTTGTAAAGGTTTATTTAGGTTGATGAGTATGGGCTTTGTGAGTGTCATAATGATTATCTGTGTATATATATGAGGTAGGGTTGCTGCACAGGAGAGACATACTAGCTTAAAATTTGTGAGAAGAAAAGAATAATCAGCAGAATTAAAAATGCTTCCAAAATATGATGTCCTGCATTTGAGAGATTACACATAAGAATGCCGAAATATTTATCTTTACATCTTCTTTTTTTTTTTCTATTTTCAGTGTTTGTTTTTCTAACTTGATACATAATAAATGTAAAGACAAATTTTTATTCTAGTTGTGTATTTTAAAGCCAGGATCTTCTCATCAGGATGTGAACATAACTTGTGCTATAATTTTAATTTTTGAACTAAAGGGTTTAGAAACAAGAAGAAAGTATGGTATACATTGACAAAAACGTTATACGGAAGATAGTTCTATATAAGCACATCTATTTCACAAGCCCCTTGAGAGTGGAAGGTGTCTGCTTATGTTCTGTTGCAAACAACATGACTTAAATTTTGGATGAAACTTCATGCCTCTTTTCCAAGCTCCAATATTCCAACCACACAAGAAGTAGCAAATATTTCTGATTACCCCCTACTGATAAAACGAAAAGAAAGGTAAAAAAATGGGGGAGTGGGGGGAGGAGAGTGGCAGGGAAAACCAAGTATCTATGAGACCAGTCGCTTGTGTAAACACTTGTTGTGTGACATTAAACCTTACCTGGGGCCTTCTGCTCCATTAATTGAGTGCTGCCCATATTACTGATACCGATATGCTGGATGCTGTTGCAAAACTCAGATCTGCTGGGGAGCATAGCAGGGTGATATGAAGTGATGCAGAAAACAGTAGGAGCTCTGTTGCTAGGTCAGCTGCAAGAAGTGACGTGTGTGAATGTACAGTATATGGAGTTTTCTGAATGATGCAGTCTCTCTTTCTCCCAAAGAACTTCAGCTAATGATACAAGGGGAATTCAGTTCTCTTTGGCAGGACTCCATGTTGGTCTGGATGCTTTTAATACTTCTGCTTCTACAGTTACTTGGCTCATGCTGCTAAAAATATACTCATGACAGACTTATTGAAAGTACATTCTTTTAAAAACTACTTGTCAACAATGATCATTTAACATTCTTGTTTGCATATGTGACTCTCATTGTTCTGACATAGCTATTAATACTGATGAAAATTAAGGAGAGAAAATCCAAATATTTTCATACTTTCAGTTTTCCAGTAGCATCTAAGAAACACCACAGCTATTCAGCCATAAACTTTCTCGATTTTTTGTTTATTTTTTTCAATTCAAAAGTAAGATAGCAGTATATGAAATTTCATTACAGCAGTAAGAGCTTCAGAATCCCAGCAGATGATGTAATTATGATTAAAAATTAGTATTATTGAATAATTCACTTTTGTAATATGCAAAAGTAATTTTTTCTCTCATTTTCAAGAACCATCAGTCTTAATATCTAACTAATGAAAAAACATAAACAGTGTCA
The DNA here is from genome assembly GCA_013396775.1 of Cephalopterus ornatus. Lineage (NCBI taxonomy): Eukaryota > Metazoa > Chordata > Aves > Passeriformes > Cotingidae > Cephalopterus > Cephalopterus ornatus. Next base: position 163,555 of record VZRE01009773.1, read on the forward strand.
TCTGTCAGGGTACTAACAGAGAATGCCACTTATTGGAGCCTCATTGTTTACTTTAGCAGGTAATTTGTGGACCGGAATCATTTAATTGTTCTGAGCACATAATTACATGCCAGCATTTTCCAATTTAATTAAAATGTACAAATCTGAAGATTAAGGGAATTTTTGAATTATTAATCATTTCTCCTCTAGGAAATCTTGTTGCTCTGCAGGAGATTTGTCCAGTGTACAACTATACGTATTTTTTTCCTTCTCTTTCACAGACAGACAATTTTCCCGCAGAGCCCAATTACATGGGCAGCAGGCAGCAGTTTGTTCAAAGGTAAGGCCTATTAAATAACTTTCTCGGCTTCCCCATTTGCATTCTTGTCAAAATTGCTTTGCCAGAGAGTACAATTCAACTTAGAACAAGTAAATACAACTCTCTCTCTTTCTCTCTTTTTTCTTTCTTTCTTTTTTTGGTTTTTTTTTTTTTTTTTTTNTTTTTCAATATGTATTTCAGTAGCTCCACGTTCAAGGATCCAGAAAGAGCCAGCTTGAGGGACAGCGGGCATGGGGACAGTGATCAGGCTGACAGTGACCAAGACACTAACAAAGGCTCCTGCTGTGACATGTCTGTTAGGGAGGCACTCAAGATGAAAACTACTTCAACTAAAAGCCAACCACTTGAACAAGGTGAGTGAAGCCTCCAATGCTTACAAAACCGTAAAGTTTAAACTGTCATTATAAACCTATTAGTATTGCGGTAGCGGGTTATCAGGGTGGAATAGCCCACTGATAATACTATCAGAGAAAATAGTAAATCTTGTCACTAGCCCAGAGCAAAGAACACTTAGTATCTTTCAGAATGAACATGAAATGAAACCACAAGTATCCAAAGTAGATTAAAAAAAAAAAAACAAAAAACGAAACTTTTTAAAAATTATTAGAATATACTTTATCTCCACCGGCATTGCCTGTGATATATTATATACAGTCCTTCTGCCAAAGCGTGATTTGGAAATTCAAACTAGACGTGATTGCAGCAGATAAAAGAATGCCAATCATTTACATTCCGCATGTAGAAGAGGAAAAGAAAAGAGACTGGGGATATCAAACAAGAGTAAAAATTAGTCAGAAGATGTTTTCATTTCATGGATGCATTTTCCTATTTGTAATGTTGATTTCACAGTTAATAATAGTGTGAGAAGTGTTAAATAATAATATAATCTGATTTTCAGTATATTTTTATTCACCTTCTGTGAAGGTAGCAAAAACGAGTGTCTGTGAAACAGCTAAAATTACTTACATCAAGAAAATGACTTACATCTGGACATTCTGCCAGCATTCATTCTGACAAACAAGCATGTTTATTTTCTCAAACTGTGTCCAATTCATTTTTTTCCAGATGTGTTTTATCTAATTAGAAGGCCTTTTATTTCAAAAGAGGCACTTCTTTTTTTTAAAGCATCAGACAGACTGAGCATTCCAGCATTGTGTGCATTTATGTTTTGCTTCTAGGCTTGTAAGCAGTAAAGAAGTGCACCATTGAACTATTTTTTAATGTTTTGTGTATTTGCCATTATTTTACTTTGTTGTGGGGAAGGTGATTCAGTGTTAGAGACAGTTAAGAAATTATGAAGTCAGTCAGCCTTAATAAGAAGTTATATTTATAATTAAGCAAAATATATGATAAGCTTTTTATTAGTTGTTGATTAATTGGACCAAGGTTTTTGCCTTTTAGCTGAGTCTGATCTGTAGTACAGTCACCAGAAAATACATGTTCAACTTAATTTTTCTGATTATGTTGAGATTGCAGTATAATTTTTGCTGTGTAGGATATTTAGAATGCTGCAGTATAATTTATTCTGTATGTATTTGAAGGTTGACCTCATATGTGACCTTATTTTCCAAGTAATAAATGCCGGAAAGATTATTTTTTCCTGACCTTTTGCCACAGCAACTCTCTGCTTATAATTGGACATTGATCTGTATAAAGATGCAGTACAGGATTTTTTTTTAATAGAAGTTATTTGAGTGTTTATGTTACTCTCTCAGTTTTGTGTGAAACAAAGACAAAACCTCTGGATTTCTATCTATTAAGAATAGACATGAAAGAGCTCTAAAATTTCACTAGGAAAATTTTCACTAGGAAATTGTTTACTACTCAAATTAAAAATGTGTGTTTTTTTAGAAAAGGTCTGTATGGCCAGTGTTCATAATACAGCAGGTTGTCCCGCAGCAATAAACTCAAATCTGGTCAAAATATATGCAGTCTAGTCAGCATATTAAGCCAACCAGTCCTGTTGCTTATTGTCATTATAACGCAAAGAGTTTGCCTGTAATGCAGGTTTGCATTCATCATTATATCTAGATGAGGACCCTATTCATCAAGAAACAATGTATTCCAGTGGCTCGTATGAATCCACGCATTCTTATTAAACATATATTGAACTGTGGATATTAAGTACTGTCAGCCACTGAACTGCAGCCGTGGGTGTTTATGTGAATTTTTTTTACTGAGAGAAAAAGAAGAGAATGGGGATAGAGAGATAAACTACATTTTTTCTTCTCTCTCTCTCTCTTTTTTTTTTTTTTTGGTTCTCCCTAAATCTAATTACAAATAGTAACAATATCAATTTTTTTACTTGAATGAACTCTTCCGTCTCAAGCGTGCTGTAACAAAATCTTGGGCATATTATGAACGCTGAACCTGCGTCAAGTACCTTATGGGATTTCAGGTCACTGCAGTAACAAATGTGGAGCTATGTGGTGCTCATGTTTACTTGTCATGTTTAGGATGATTAGGGCTCTTAGCCCAGTGTAACTTTTCTCTTTTGAAAGAGGATAAACAAAATTGCTTCTCTAGTCATAAGTCAAGTTGAAGGAAGATAAGAAAAATTATATGTGTGATTAAGATAGAAAAAGAACTTAATTTTTCTTTAGAAAAAATTGTTTTCTGGAAAAAGGAGATGGAAAACTTGCTAGAAACAATTGTCTTCAGCAACATCTGAAGCAATATCAGAAGTTATGGTTCTGTCATCATTTGGGGTTGTGTGCAGGGTAGGAATTCACTATTTTGTAGCCAAGTTCCAGGCTTGATTATTGTTGTTTAAAGATATTTAAAATACTTTAGGTTTTGCTATTAGAAATAGATAATTAGATAATTATTATATCTTCTGAAATTTTTGAAAAATTATCTGGATTAACTGTGAATTTAGGTTTTTCATTTGACAATCCCAATTCAAAAATTAGTTTAAGTTTTACACACTCTTTATGTAATTCCAAACACTATTGTCACAGATCCAATTCTACCGCGGCAGTAATAAGAATGCTAGTTGCGTCCGTATTTTAACTACAGTTTTGATCAACTCTAGCCTTGACAGCTTGAAAATTAAAAGGTCATATTGAGATAAAAGAATGTGTTGCTAGCACTATAGCAATTGTGCTTCTCTCAGTAACAGAGAAGTAGGAATTTTAAAAAAATAATTTTTGTAGACAAGACATCTTCTGATTTCAGCATGGCATTGGAAGCAATCAAGCTTAGTTTATGATTTTCATTACATTTATGAAAACAGTGAGTTATAGAGCCTTAGATATGATTTCAAGGAAAATATATCCAGATAGCAAGTTTTGTCTTCTAGTGATTTTAAACATGTACACAAATGAGAAAGGTAATGCAAATTAGATATAATTAATTTCTTAATTAATGAAATGCTTATGGAATGGCCTTAATGGAAAGAATGCAGAAGAAAATCCCAAACTATAAGTAAGTCTTGTGTTAAAATAAGCATGTCCCGTTTTGGTTATCTCAACCTTATATTCTCTTGCTGTGTTTTCTAAATGACTTTCTGCATAAAAGTATCTAGCTGTCTCTTAAGCTTACTTATGCTATCTGAATCAGCTGTCTTACTAAGCTGCTTGTTCCATATGCCTGCTTCTCTTTTGATAGAATGGTTTTAGGTAGATTTGTTTTGTTTACTTCTCTCTTTTTTCACTTCTGATGCTGATACTTTAAACCCTATCACTAGTTTGGACAGTTTGAGATCATCCTTCTTAGAAGTCTTACAAGAATTATAGTTTTGAAAACATCTGTCAAGTTAGGTGTTTATTTCACCTGAAGTAGTAGCATGTATTATTCACTTCCTTTAATTTAAATAACAGAATAATTGTTTTGTTTGGTACGGTTTAAGAATAACAGCAATATTCTGTACTTCTTTAAGAGGTATCCAAAGCTGAAAATTATACCATAAACCATAAACAATAATACCTATAGGGGAGCAGTAAAACAGCAAGATGTACATTTTACACTTTTCATAGTGAATCCTGCATATGTTTACTTTATAATCAGTAAAAAATACAGAGTTATGGACTTTTCTGTAGTTACTCATAAACTATTGTCTCTGTTGAATTTTCCCAGGAATTTTTAATTTTTTTTTTTTTTTTTCTTTTTTTTTTTTTTTTTTACTATCTGTGTTTTCTTGTTTTAGCATAAATCTACACTTTCATGTCTTTATCAAAAAAACTTCAAGGGATTAAGAATCTCCAAATTCAGTAGCTTTGTTGAGTTTTTGCTTTATCACTGTGCATTGCATCTTTCTTTCAACACATTTGCTTGCCGTTCACACCTGCATCCCATAGAAGAGGCATTTCTGCATATACTGTTGCCTCATTATCAATAGTGTGAATAGAATAGAATAAACAAAATATAATAGAAAAAACACAAACAAAAAAAAACCAAAAAGGCACCTCCTTGTAGGAAGGTAAAAGGAAACTCTTCAGCACAGTTGTGAGAGTCTCTTCCAGGACCAGTATTGCCCACCAGTCTTCTCTGTAGAACAGCACTGTTTATATCTGGGATATAGATTAATAGTATAAAAGGACTCTAATGTATCCTCATGAAAAAAAAATGATACTAAACATAACTTAAAAATAAAATAATTCTTTCTTCATCACCGCAACAATCCCAAACATTTACATCACAACTGATGCAGTCCTGCACGCAAGGCCTAGGAATATTATAGTGTTACAGAAGCTCTACAAATACTGTTAACTCTAGTGTTTCCCCACTGAACACATTCACATAACAAGTCTGTAGTGACTTGAGCATTTATAGTCTCCATTTCTAAACCAAAATGATCCTAGAAATTGAGTATCCTCCATTATCCACCAGCAGCAGAGTAGAAATTTTCAAAATTTTTTAGCAAGATTTTCTCTGAACTATCCATTGATTTTCTTGCCATAATCTTAAGTCTGTAGGATAATTAAAATCCATTATGTTTAACTGAGTTAGAATCAGTCTAGACGGATAAATGCACCAAGTTCATCAAGCAAATTTCTGCTGTCTGACATCATCCAATGCTTTCCATGCTGTTGGGGATGATGGGTTCTTTTATGAATACATCAGCTTAATGAGATAATGAAAAAAGAAGACTGGGGAGAAATATTGCTTTTCAAAGTTTTCTGAACTGGTGATGGCCTTTACTGAGGAACTGGTGGAAGCTGGGAGTCCCCATGAGCTGACACAATCTGTGAAATGATTTGTTCAACATTCCTTCCTCCCGTAGGTTTTTTCCCCTGGACAGAACAGCTCCTATCAAATTCTCTCAGTGCCCAGAATGTGAATGGCTGTCAGACTACACTTCTTGTTCTGATGCCACCTAAAGGTGTTTATGTCCAGCATTATCATCCCTTCCAATTTGCTTACCCCTAGCACTGGCAAGATGCTAACTTGCTGTTGACTTGCACACAGTACTCATTCTTCACTTTTGTCTGATTAATTGTTAGCCAGGAAAGTTACAAGAGCAACTTAATTGTATTGAGTCTCTTTCGTTTTCTTAGTATGTCTGTATCTGTTTCTAGAACTCTAAATTTTCAAAATGGTTAGGTGAATCCCACACAAAATGAGGGTCTGGGTTTTCTGCTTTCTGTTCTTCCCTATAAATTTTTCTCTTCTTTTTTTGTTTTGTTTTGTTTCTGTGCTTTATGCAAGCGCATATATGATCCTAGATGAAGACTAGTATAGGTCAAAAACTAACTTACCTATTCTGTAACTGTTTCTAGTCGACCAAATTTTTTATCAATAAGCTGAAGATATTTGATTTTGACCTTATTCTAATAATGGGACTTTTAATTTAAGATTAAAAATGTATGTAGAATTGCAGACTTTTATGAAGAATAAGACCATATTTAGCTTCTCTTGATGTCTGCTCTAGTGCGTATAAAAAGTTCAATATAACATTTAAGCCACTGACAATGCTTCTTTTCTGCTTTTCTGCTGTGAGTAATTTGGTCAGTGAAACTACTTCTAAATTTAAGAGAATTAGCAGAATTATTTTTGGTCTCATCCTTTTTATGAAGTCCTTGTGAATGGTGATACTGTAACTTCTATCAATATTAAACTTTTAAATTGGTATATTTCACTTTTAGTCAGAGGAGTACTCATAAAAGTTTCAGATGTTCTAAGTGTCTTGATCTCAAACACTCCTTTATAGATGAGCTAGGTAACACTTCTACAAGACTTCCCTATCTGAGCTGAGCTAGGCTATGCAAATGTTCTGTAATGCCCTTTTTTGAGAGATCAGAATAATATTATCCTTTTAACCTGAGTTAATGAACTGGAGAGAGGAATACAGGTCAGTTGCTTTTGCTGTACAGATGATTGTCATAACCTTTCTCATGTTAATACCCAGTAATCTATGACATATCTTTTGCTGTTTAATGTATTGAGCAAATTATGTGATGGATTTAGGCAAAATAAAAACTCTTATATCTGCCAAGTTTTATTACTCAAAGTATTAATGATTTTCTTTTCTCTCTGCTGCAATTATGTTGAATATTTTTCAGGTTTTAAGTTCTATTTTTAGACCAGTCTACCAGTCAATTTAAGTTCATCCTTTAGATCTCAGTTATTTTAATACCAAGTCTAGATTTGTGATCGATGCTATGCGACTGCTTTGAGGCAGAATCTGGTTTGGTGCTTCCTTGTTAGAATGTTTGCAATCACAGCTTCACTCTGTAGTGTTCTCTTAAGTGTACGAGCAGCTTTGGTTTTCGAGCAAGGCTATCCAGGTGAGGAAGGAGAAGTTTGAGGAATCAGATGTTTGTCCTAAAAGAAGTCAGAAAAGGAAGTGAAGTGGCAGCCTAATGGAGAAGAAATAGATTAACTTAATGCTTTACTACTTACCTGCCTTCGTTGATACAAATTAGAAGTGTTGCAAATATTCTGGCTGCTCAAGTGACAGCAAATATAGTTTGCATCAGATTACCTCAGCCTAATATTGCTGCATATTATTGCCCATTATCCTGCATTTCAACTAGAGTTATGTTCTGCCAAACCAGGTTTTTAATCAGGTGTGCGTTTCAGCATCTGGCAGATTATTGCCATCATGTATCTGGTAGCAGTGAAATTTTGTGAATAGCATATCCCACATGTAATTAATGTATTTATCCATAAATTAAGGGTGAAATTTCTATAACTGACTTTCAAAACATGCAGAAAGAACTTTCTGCATCTATACATACACAAAACATATCACTGTGACTCAAAGAAGGGATTGCAGCCATTCAGCACAGCTTCATCTATGTATCATTTGGTGTGTTATGCTACATTTTTCAGGTAATTTCATTTCTCCCCCACATTATTTCTACTTATTCTATAATTACAAATTAATTCAGTGGTTGAAAATTATATGTATTTTTGACCTGTATTTTGTTTTCATTGGAAATTTCACCATTGAATCAACTTAGATATATCATTACTAACGTCTTAAAAATTTGAGACAGCACCAGTGAAAGTATTCATAAATTTCAGAAGAGTTTTCTTTGATGCGCTTATTTGCAAATTAATGCATACCATGCACTTCAAGATCACAAGTCTATTACCATAAGTCTCATATCTGAGATTCTAATATTTGGGTGCTGTAGCTGTTGGTGTTCATCTCTTTGTGCTTTACTTCAGAGGCAACAAAGCAGAATATCCCTCCCCTGCCACTAGTGGAAATCTTATTACATCCTTTCTGTACTCTTTGTTTTGAAACTGTCTTTCCTGGGGCTGAGCATGGTTATTGTACTGCAGTTTGTTCTTGGAAGGCTTAGAATCCATAAGTTATCTTTTCACTTTATTCCCACTAGAAGAGCAAGAGAAGGATTTGCAGTTCTCAGTAAGATGAGGTCCTTCTATGTCAAAATCATTATCTTCAGCTAACATTTCTTCTTTTCAGATTCTTTTTATAAATTGGAAGAAAAGTGGGGGCATAGAAAGATCAACAACTTTTGAAACAAGGAAATCAGAAAATAGAGAGCTTTCATTGTTTCAGGCTTTATGTATTTCCCTAGGTGGTAAATGGATGTTCTCTACTTGTGCTTACTTTTATCATATTTTAGGGCCTATATACATATATTGGATGGGTACTTAATAGCAAGGAGACTGGTTTAACGGGACTAGAGAGTCTATGCCTGCCTCTTATTTTGTGTGTGAAAATGTCCTTGTGTGGTGTACTTACAGGTTTCTTTTAATTAAGTTTACAGAGATTTGGAGTTTAAAAAAACATATATATGAGAGTATGTGTGTTTATTCAGTTATATAGAGGAGACAATTAAGATAAATACATCTTCTCTCTTTCTCATTTTAAGTCATCACTGTATGATTGTATCTCCTCTTATTGAGTCAGCAGAAAATACAGATAAGATAAACAACAGTAGTACACAAGTTTTAACAAAATCCCATTGCACGTTCCAGCCACGTTCTTGTTACTAAAGAGAAGGAATGTTCTGCAGATGGAGTTACTGTAAAGCTGATATATATTCATTGGAAATCTGAACTTGGACTGTATTTATCAATAGTTTTATGTCCAGCTGGGAAAGACAAAAGAGAAGTGTCTTAAATAAGAGATGAGAGTTAGTTATTCCATTCAACAATGTTTCATTTGGAATACTACTAATTGTATTTTGTTCCTCTGGAACAAAGAGGATTTCCTAATGTCTGTGCGACTAATATAGACTGTCCTTTTCATGGCCTTTTTTCTGTTTACATACTACTTTTCTCCTATGCTGTGGTTTCCAGAGGGAGAAAAGTGGTTTAATTGAATTTCAGCCAGAGTTGAAGCACACTCTAATTAGTGATACATCCACTGCATGCAGTTTGTAGGCGTATTTTAAAGAAAGATCTGGAAAATTCAAAATCAGAGAAGAGGTGAATAACAACAGAAAATAGAGATTTGCAAAACGTGACCTGAAGGTGAAAGTAGTGTTTGTTTAGAATCTGTGTGTGTTTAAACGAACAAGGATGGGGTAAAATATAATAAAAGTCTTTGTGTATATTAAATTATTATAAATATGATAGTGATTATTTTTGTTGCTGTTGTTGTTTAATTTGTTGGGAGGGGTATTTAGGTTATATATGAGGAAGAATTTTGCTATGAAGATCTCTAGGTACTGAAGCAGGCTACCCATGTAAGTTAAAGGATAGCCCATCCTGGAGATTTTTAAAACAGGATAAATATATATTTATCAGTAGTAATCTAGATTTATTTTGACTTACCCATGACTGGAGGATCCACTCAACCCTGCTTTTTATAATGCTATAATGAAATGCGGGGATGCGTTATACTGTATAATCCTCAGTAAAACATACTGAAAGGGAACATTTGCACTGACCTGTTCTACAGTCTTTTCTCCGTGAACATCTTCTTTATCTCAAAGAGCTCACCATGTTAGAGAATTCCAGGGAATGTGGATTATGTAGTTCTTCACAACAAGAATCCCTGATACAACGTAATAGTACTTAGAATTTAACATGGACTTTGCTCAGAGGCAGAGCTGCTGCATGATTAACTAATTACTGCTTTGTGAAACTTTGTCTAGTCTCTGTACATCAGTGATGCACACACACCATGTAGAAACCTCTGTGCATCTACTGCCCATCCTGATTTCCAGAATGTCAGAACATCTGGTTTCCATTCCCTGCTGCTTTTTTCTCCTATTCCAGCTGCTGCACTTAAATAACTTCCCTTTCCCAAGTGGGCTTCATACGGTTTGAAAGGGACTTAATGTACCTCAGTGCATAGGGAACTTTTGATGCATATTTCATCGTGTTTCAGTTCTTTCTACAGGGAACACTGCATGTATAACAGATGTTCCCTGACTGCTACCCTTTCCTGAAGGTGACATGCCCTTTTTTGTGTTTCATCTCTAATGTATATAGAGCTGGTAGTGCCTGCATGATACTAAAAAATACTGCTCCGTGGCTGCCCCCATGCTGCATGCCAAGCTATATTTAATTCCATCTGCTCCCCTCTGCAGCATGAAATGGAGAAGAGCATATGCCCAGTATAACCAAGTCCTACTGTGGCATAAAACCCCTTCATTTAAGACAAGTATATGTATTTTTAAAATTTAGGACCCTATTCTTCTGGCTTTTTATACATAAATTATTTCATATAAATCAGTGGGGTTATTTATGTGACCACGTCAAAAAATGTATAATCTTTTATTATTTCTTTTACTGTTACTAATGCAATATTATTAATAATGTATATGTAGTTTGTGTGTCTATGTATGTCCACACGCATGGGCATAAATGCAAACATAAGAAATCATTAACTGATGTCCCTGAAAATTTGATTTTTTAAACTTATATAAATCTCTATCTTAACAATATAGAAAATGTAGCGCTTTAAAACATTTTTATGCTTGTTTTAAAACTGCGAGTATGAGAACAATTCACAAATTTGTTTCACAAAATGTTCTATTTTCATTATAAAACTTGTTTGGGCAAAGTAATTCTGAGGCAAAAGCTGTCAATTTAGAAGAGAGTATATAATTGAAAAATAGCACTTTAAAAATAAAGTTTTAAAGATATTTATTTAATAATGCATAGTGTTTCACATATAATGTACATATATATAATTTTTTATATATAATATAGTTGCAGTGTCTGGTTAAATATTATAGGGATGTGCACACTGGATTTTTAGAGGGTAGTCTATCAGCATAACTGTTTCTCAGAGTTTTGAGTTAAATTCTTCATAGCAGATTTTACTATCCAACCCAATTTTTGTTTGAACTAATGAAAATAACTCTTAACATAAAAAGTGCGGTTTAGGTTGCACATTTAAAGATCTCTGGGCAGCTACACAGCCCAAAAAATTTTCCAAGGTCCGAATGAAACATACAAAGAACAACAGAAACACAGAAGTGAAACTGCGTCTCTTCTGACCCTGTGAAGAGACTTTTGCAGCACATCAGTAATCTTCATGGCCTAGGGAAGTATATATCGGATCTGTGTGCACTGCTGTCTGTGGATATTCCTACACTTCATGCATATGATTAGTTTTAACAAGTGATACTTCTTTTCAACATTGTGAGTTTGATTTGAAGTGAGGATTCTGTCCCTTATCCTTGTGGTATTGTATTGTTGTAAGCAAAGTTCACATAAATTACTTCTTTTTGATGGGAAGTCCATAAAGCAGAGCAAGATGAAGAACATTGAAGCTACTGCTGTGAGGAAAGCTTTAAACTCAGCCTAATTTGCCAGCGCGCTGTGGCTGTTTTTTACTTCTCGAGAGTACCAGAGTAACCATGGCACACTGCTGAATTTCTTTGACATCCATGTTTACAATAAACAAATAAGGATATTCTCAAAAATAATATTTGGATGGAATTATACTGGAAAGTTCACATAGTAATGTACAGTAAAATATATTACAGCTGGAAAATGTTCCCAAAACGAGCACTATTATATTAACTTAGAATACTTATATTTAACATTTATTACAATTCCCAAACAATAATAATAATTATAATAATAAAGTAAATTTTGGATAGAAAAATCAAATACTTTGAACCACGTAGTAAAAAGTATCTCAGTTATCACTGTATGGTTATTTCACAATAAGAAGAGAATTTAAATAGTTTAGACTTCCAAAATAAACCTTTTATCAAAACTTTTTTGTCTTCATTATAGTTATTGTGAAAATGAAATCCCATGAGATGCTTAAGCCTATGACATACACTTTTAAAATTATGAATTTTTCCTGTGGATATATTTTCCTTCTACAGAAGCATTGATAATATCCATATTTTTGTTAAATTCAGAGTCTGTTTATTCATTCTTTATTACTAATGCTTATTTTCATTCCTTTATTTTTAATATTATACATTTTATTTTGTGTGCATTCATATTTTTTTCTTTGTATGTGAAGAATAACAGAAATATTCATGTAGCTAAAATTTTAGCACAAGAAAAGAGTCTCTCAAAGACAGGTTATACAATTGATGAGAAGTATGAACCCAGCTTCCATTTTTTATTGAAAAATCTTGCCCCAATCACTAATTCATAATTATTTTAAGGTGATTTCAGGAGATCTTTTATCCCCTTAAGTATGACAAAAAAAGCTAAAAAGCCTGAAAACATCTTTGTTATTTAAAAGCTAAAGATTTCTTTAAATTCTTTAAAGACATAGATTCAGATGTCAGTAAAATTTCTGATTATTGTAAATTTATTAAATTTCTATGGATTTTCACAGATGTACATACAACAGTTGCTGGGTTTTTGTTTATTAAAAAGAAGACTCCTATATTTAAAGTTTTACAAGCACATTTGAAAGATAAGTACCACGGAGCTTCTGAAAAAGAGTCAAGTTCCTTTTTCTGCTATGCAGAAGTATGGAAAGACAGAGAGAGAGAGTTACAGGAAAAAGAAAAATTTTATCGTAGAAGTTAAAAGTGTGGAAAGATAACATGTAACACAGAGGAGAGGGAAAAAAAAAAACCAAGTAATCAAACCCACTCAGATTTCCTAAGAAACAAGAAACTGCCCTATTGTTAGAGGTGATGTGCTCTTGTTGAATTTAACCAAAAGTTATCAAAATTTGTAATTTTCCTAGAGATTAGATGCATTTAAATAATCCTAAACTGGACTATATTCCATATAGACAGGTGCTTTTTGTTCTGCAGTAGAAGTTCAACAGGGTCAGAAGAGTTAAAACTGTGATCGTTTAAAATGAGCACAGGATGATATTTTTTTGTTGTTGTTATAAATCAACAAAATATAACTTTCTATTTTTAATCCAATGCCAGGTAATATCATTCTTTTGCATAAGCTTTTGTAGTAAACAAAAATAAATTTTTTCCTCAAAATATGGATGATATTTTTACTCTAGATGTGTGAGCATAATACTTTGGAAAGTATAAGAAAAGTAAAAAATTTGATAAGTTTAAGACAGCTAAAAATACTCTTCAAAATTTTGATGAAACCCAGGAAATTCAAGTTGATGGCATTTTCATTTAGACTGAATTTTACATTTCAAAATAGATTCAAAACTAAGATTCAAGTTTTCTCCTCCATATTTAGTCCTCTATAAGTGTAAGGAAGCTGGAAAACAGAGACCACAAAGTTTTGTTAGTTATAAAAAAAAAAAAGAAGAAAGCTTGACATCACAAACTTCTAGATTTTCAACCTTGTTAAAGAAAAGAACAGCTACAAGTTCTCAGGAACCTTGTCTCTACCTTATCAACTATCATCTCACCTGCCTCTGAGCTAGTTACCCTAATTCTTTATAGTTAATTAGTTGATTAGGTCTCTAGAATTACTGAGGAGAGCAAGAGGTACTTCTGGAGAATGATTTCTTTGACCTGATTAAGACGAATCACATCCTCTCTACTGTCAGTAAAAGATGACTGAGATATAGTTAAATAATTGTAGATGTCTAAACCTATGAAATATTAATTACAACTCAGATTTTGAGGGAACTAGCTTTTTGCATACTGACCATTGTTTATTACAAGTTTTTGGCTTCTGTGTTCCTTATTTGTGTTATGGGTATTAATGCTTTCAGCCCAAGTTTATTCTGGAGATGTCATAATGAATTTATTCAGCAGGTCTTTCCTATTTCATCAGTCATGATGTGGAGGTGATGAATATCTCTTCCATGGCAGAAATATGCATGGCTATTGTTCTTTCTTCCATGTATTTGCAGTTAGGAACTGTTTCTTCCCTCACAAAATTGGGTGCCTGTGTAAGGTGCATAATTTTTTCATCCTTTGCTTAAATATTTATCTACTTGGCTTTTGTTTTGAATTCTTATGACCAAATTGCTGGTGCCAGAAGCAATGGAGAATAGCGTGTTGGAGGTTTAAAATTAGAATCTGAGATCAACCTTCTAAAAAGCCCTGTGTGCTGAAATACTTTACTGAAATGACTCACAAGAAAGGAAAGGCATGGCCTCAGATTACACAGACTTCTTAAAATCAAAATAAATTAGCATGTTTATCTGACTGCTGGAACTATTGTAATTGAAGTTAATTAAATACCAAGGGATGAATAAAAATATTAATTTAAGGATTAATCTCTATATGAGATATCTGTACCTTACATAGAGTTAATCTTTAGTAAATTTTTATCATTTGGTGAGTGGAAGGAATTCATGATCTAGTTAAACCTAGTTCCTTATTACATCTAAGGCAGTTCTTGTATGTTCATTAAATAGCAATAGGTTCTGGAATAGATGTTAATCCCTGGCAAATACGTTTAAGAATCAACTGGCATTTCATAAACATACAGTAGCAATTCCATTTAATCTAAGTAAATATTTGTTTAAAATACTTCAGGTCTATCCTGCTTTGTCATACCCACTGTAGTATATGCCATTATTGATGGTAAGGTGAGGTTTATCTTCATGAGTACGCCTCCCACTCTACTCTCTGCAACACCAGAGCCAGCAGCTGGAGATGCTGGTCATGCTGACACAGAGGTCTCCTTCTAACCTTTCTGCACTATGTCCCTGAAAGAGAAAAACTAATCTAAATATATATTCATATAGCTATGTGAATGTCAGTTTTCTGCCAAATAGCTGTGTGAGCTGGGGTTGTCATATTTTTTCACACTTTTGGATGACGTAGCTTTGCCAGCAGTGCTTCACAATGTAGATCTGGTCTCACAAGCTGCTATTCAGCATCAGTGTTATTGATAGTGAACATAGTCTGCTTTCTTACAAGGCTCTCCCAGATTAAGATTGAACTGCATTTTTGGCAAACTGAACAGTATTGTCAAGAATACATTATGTACCTTCCATGTACAGAGTAACCCTAATAACAACTAGTTAGCTCTCTAAGTGACCCTCAGAACTATCTCAGAGATTGAATCTTATGTATTGTATATCACTCAAATACCTTTCACTATCTTCTGTTTTTGTGTTTGCTCTTTCAGCTTTTTTAAGTGATAAAAAAATAGTGGAGTAAACACTTCATCTGGATTTTTTCCTCTCTCCCAAAGTAGTCAATTTCCTTTGGGAAATTTGAGTACTTTCTTCTGATAGATTAGTTTACATTTTCCTAACCACAACAAAATATTTTTGTTGTTGTTGTTTTTTTTTTAATATTTGACTAGTTTTACAGAGGAAGAGAAAATGGAGACCTTTATAAAACACACAAACAAAACCCATGCATTTTAAAATAAAAAAAGTAAAGTTTTTTTGTGAAAATCTTAAGTAGATAGTTTTTAATGACTAAGAATTTCTATTTCAGAAATTATGGAAAATGTAATTTAGATTAAGCTCCAGTTATAATAACTCATGCTTTACTATTCACAGTTAAATTTATAGTTCATAAAATATTATGAGTTTATCTAGTTTGCAGAATGGGAAAACACTACTGAAAGTAGTGTCAAAATTTCTTCAATTTACATCTTTACACAGTTTTTAATATGTCTATATGTTGTCTTGTATCACTATGCATCAATAGAGCTAATAATGGCCAATTTAGTCCCTTAATATTGTTTCTGATTTGGGCTTTAGATCTTGCAGGTTTTTGAAAGTTAACTAAGTTTTCTATTTCCTTTCACAGAAAATCATCAAAAAACTTCATTCTAACAAATGTAAGAATTCAATATTATAATTATTCTATTGCTGAAAACAATAGAACAGATTTTGAAAAGAAAGGAAGCTGAGCTTAAAGCAATAACTTAGTAATAATATTAAATCATATAAAAATATTGAAAGGGCAGGCAAATTTTCTATTGGACATTTGAAATTTTTAACTGTATACTTTGTGTGACTTTTCATAATTCTGGTCTCTACCTCAATATTCCAGCATAGATTTTAAAATTCTACTCCTGTAAAATGTATCTTGTCTGGAGCAGTCATGCTGGTAGCTACATATACATTTGATTTTATGAAACTAAATTCTTAATAAGGGATTCTTTTAATTTTTTTTTTGATGCAGATAATGTAATATCTTTTATTAAACTGAACTAAGCTAGTACTTAAAAATAGCTCCCTAACATTCAGAATAATGGATATGAAAGCAAGAGTAATAAAAATTGCTGGGAAGGTGCAATGAAAGCACTGATTCAGCAACTACCACACTGATTTAAATGTTTTCTTTAGTATATACAATATTAATCTGTGGGAGTTTGAAAACATGAAAATAGACCTTTCTAGTATGGGTTGAGACATGGAAGTTATACATGAGGTAACAAACTACAACTCATCATGCAGTCTAGGGCAACAGCACTGTATGTATGCCCTTCACTTACAGCGGCTGGAGGTAATTCAATCATCCACCCAGATGTAACATCTGAGTCACCTTGTGGAAGTTCTTGTTACTCCAGCATTTGCACAAAGACTTTAGGAAAATTACACCCCTGTGCAATTAAGAGTCTAAAGAAAAGAATGCAAGCAATTAAAAAAGACATTTTTCACCAAACTTGTGTTGATTTTGTGTAATGGTGTTATGGACCCTTGGCTTCCATAACGTCCTGCGTAATGGTCTCCACAACTTGCTTAGGTATGTGTACAAACATATTGCTTTTGATTGAAACTGCCATGTAATAATTTCATTAGCAGTGCCTAGTTCTTGCTTTAAGAGAAACAGTAAATAATTTTTTCTTTTTAGTCTTCTCAGGGACAATCATGATTCAAAAATCTTTTCATATTTTCCCTTTGTTCTGTTTTCTCCAAGCTGAAAAATCTTACTCTATTTAATCTCTTTTCTTATGAAAGGCTTTTCATAACTTTGATCATCTTTGCTGCTCTTTTTTGTCTTTTCAGTTCTATTATATTCTTTTGAACATGGCATGAGCAGAACTTCATACAGAAGTCTAGACACAGCAGCTATGGATTAAAAGAGTAATGTTTTGTGGTTTAATCTCTACTTTTTTCCAAGATATCTTCTTATTCTAACCATTGTCTTTATGAACTATGAGCTGACATCTTTATCTAACTGTCCAGACTAATACAGGGACCTGTTTTATAGTCTCTTGATTGTGTATTGAGAGTTGTTACTGTTTTCCATCATGTACATTACCTGCGTTTGTTGAGACTGTATCTCTTGTGCTGTTTTATTGTAGCCATTCAATAGGATGACATCTATCTGCAACTCTTCATACTCTCAGGTTTTGCTGCTCACATTTGTTTGATACCAAAGCTAATTTAAGTGATAGTGTTACAATGCTCCAATTTTATATTTCGGTTCCATATGGTCTGCTGATTTGTTAAGAGTCATTTTACCCATTTTCTCTAGAATTTTGTCTATCAATCTTTTAGTTGCAGGCAGTTTTCGTGACTCATTTCTATCCCCAAAATATCTGCACTGTAGGAATCTCCCCAGGCTCCTTCTTTTTTTTTTTTTTTTTTTCTGAGGAGTGGTGGGTACTTGTGACCTTATCTTCTTTCAGCACTGTATTATATGCTGAGTTTCTGTCAGCCTCACTGATCCACTGATCCTCTGGCAGGCTTTCATTTTTTCTGATTTTCTTGGTAGAAATTCTCATTACTTTCTATGTCATGAACAAATAGTCTACCAAACATTTTTCATACTTCCCTATAGTATTGTAACATTTTATTTGTTTGAACTTTTTCTCATCCTAATTTGCTCACAATTTCCACTTTTTTTTTTAGGAGTATCTTTTTACTTCTAATGGCCTCTTTTAGTCTGCTGTTTCACCATGCTGGCTATTTTTCTGCCCTTTAAAAGTGTTTTTGATAAGTGGTATACAGTTTCTCTGAACTCCTAATATAGTATCTTTAGGCAACCTGTCATGCTATCTGCAAGCACTTAGTTTTTTAGTTGTCCTTTTCAATTTCCTTTCAAAAACCTTTGCCATGTTCAGGTAGTTCCAATTTTTTAAGTTAAATGTTACTGTAGCCTTTTTTTCCCCCCTTTTTCTCTTTCTCTTTTCTATAGAGACATTGAATTTGAGAGCTTCATGGTCAGCATTACAGTGGAGCTTATAGATAATTACTTTTTCCACCTGGCCTGTTGAATGCTAAAAATTAAATCAAGTAAATGCTGTTTATCCTCTTGCGAACTGTTCAGCTAGTTGTTGTAAGTGCAATATACTTCATCATTGCTATATAATTTGTTTCTTGGAATTATAATTACATTGGTTTCTGCTGGGTATTTACTTGCTATTGCCCTTGTGAGGTATCTGTTATATCACATTCCTCACTTAGAACCAGCTGCGGGAGTTCTTGTTTTTTAGATTTAAAAAAAATATAGAATCAAGTAAATACTTGGGTTTGGTCTGGCTACCGATTTTTGTGTGTCCTGTTCAATTTGGATTCTATTTGTTAAAGTTTTTCTTTGCTATTCCCTCTCCAAATATGGTTTAACTTTTACTCTAGCCTCTTTTTTTTTTTTCCTTTTTCAGTTTACAGTTTGTGACTTCAGTCTAGTGGACAAGTTATCTGAAATTGCATGCTTTTCTTACCTGTGACTTTTCTTTCATTAAAAAGCATTCTCATAGCCAATTCAAATGTCATCAGCCTTTTTTTTGTGCTGACTTGCATGATGCTTACTCTTCTTGGATGCGTTCCATTCATTACAAACATTTCCTTGGTTACTAATTAAAATATACCCTCCTTATCTAAGTCAATTTTCAACCTCAAAAAGTTTATGAGCTTTAATGTCTAAAATACAGAAAGCAGAAACAGAATCTCTGCAGAAATGTGGAAGTGCTGCAGAAATGTGATGTCATTTTCTGTTCTTTCTTAGGCCATGACAGAAAGACAGAAAAAAAAAAAAGACACGTTTATTCCAAATCAATTATAGAGAGATCCTTAGCTGTCTCATTTTCATCTTGAATTTTATCTTTTGCTTGTGATTCAGTTGACTCAAGTCTGCCTCTTCATATTGAATTTTTATGAGAGAGAGACTTGATAGTTATACCTGTAACTAATGTTCAAGTAAAAATTCAATGTTATGCTTCCTTTTTAATGGAAAATCCCCACACATTGTATTGGTAGTCTCCAATGACTGCCACCCTTTTCTTATTTTCAGCTCCTCCTGATTTTTATTCTTACATTTCCTGGAAGTCTTGGCAAAGAAGAATAACATGTTTAAGTACATGTACTGGCCATGTCCATTTTTGCTGGGTATATTAGTAGTATCACATATCAAAGACAATATTTTAATGGTATTTGTACTGTTCCTTTGTTACACAATTTGCTAATGCCTATTTCAGGATTGTTCCTTACCCTTTTGTCATTTTGACTTTCCTCACCCTCGGAAAAATATTTCTAGAGGTCTTTCACAACTTATTGTTGCAGAATTCCACTCAAGAGTGCAAACATCCGTTATTATTACCATTTTCCCTCAATCCAGCAAAAATCTGAATTGTTTTTCAACTCTGAGGCAGCTGTAAAAATCTGTCCAAATTAATAATACAGGTGAATTAGTAATATAACTTTTAATCTAATTATTTATACATTTATTTGGACTTAAAGTGCAGTCACTTTGGCTGAACTTAAATCAGTGCCAAAGTGAATGAGAGTAAGGAGAAGCAGGGGCATTTTAGACCTGACTGAGAATAACAAAAAAGTATTGAAAAGAATAAGAGTACAACAGGAAGAATATAAGAATATCCACTTAGTGGTTTAATGCAGTTGAGCAAATCTTTAAGTTTGCCTGTTTAATTGATAGGGATTAATTTTTCAAAGTGTTTCAGTGTAGCCTTAGACAGAAGCGCATGTGCTTTTATAAGCTCTGGTGTTTACCATTGTGCTTTGGAGGTCTTTCATCAAAGCAGTGCCTTAGGCTGCTTTTCTACTCTGAGACCAGTGTTCCTTAATGGGATCTGTTTGGGTTGTAGTGGCTGCTGACTAGGCTGCCATAGCTTCTTGGGGTTTGCTGCAGCTTCTTGGCTGGGTCTGGTGAACAGAGTCATAAGACATGAAAGAAGTATGTTGGTAATGCATCCTTTATTCACCATTGCTCAGATCCTAGCAGGTGACAACCTCATAGCCTTAGTTTGTGCAAATAAACCACAGGCACTCTGATGTCAAGGGCTCTCTGACCCTGAAATTGAGCTCCATGGTCTGGACACAGACAGTTAAAATCTCCTTTACCCTGCAGTCACTCACTTTTGTAATCATCAGGGTTCCTTTTCACACAGAATTTTTGCAAAGGTTCTAGGTAATATCCAAGAAGAGCGTTACGCTAAGCGGAAGGATCACACAGTCATGAATCCTGACTATACTGACTTCTGAATCATGTTCAAAACAGATGGGCAGAATGCAAGCTGGCCCAGGCCAAAGGTGTGCTCTGCATCATTCCAGCTGCATGGACATTATAGGCAGAGCAGTACATGAAGTAGACACTTTTCTGCTGTGGCACTTTTACAATTAACCCAGATCCTGCCAAAGAATACATAGAATAAGAATCCACCTTTCGAGCTCCACAGAGTGTTACTTATGTGTTCTCAGAAAAGAATAGGAGTCTCACAGTTTATCTAAGAGGTTTAACTTTTTTTTCTCATATTCTCATTCAATTGCAATATATATTTATTTAAAATTCCTTCATCTGAAACCTTAGGAAAAGATAACTTCTTTCCATTTCAGTTTTAAAAAGAGGTTACAGTAGCACCTGAACTTGTGGAATATTTGACCTACCCATGTCCTGTTAATAGCTTGCTTGCTGATTCAAACGAGTGATGCCATCAATGCTGTATTCAGGATTTCCTTACTGAAAAGAACAAAACAGATCTGAATGTAAAGCTGTGGTACACTGCTCTGTCAGGTTGAACAGCTCAAAGGTAGACAAGTATACCTGCAACTCTGTTCAGCTGAGCTTGAATTTCACCCTGATGCATGCTGAGAGCCAGCATTATATGCTTTATTCTCAGTGGTGACTGCCAGCCATGTAACTCTTCAAGCATATCTTGCCATTTGTTCTATCCAGCAAAAATGATTTGATTCCAAAGTAGCTCTTCCAGCTACTTTGTAAAGATAGTGTGCAAGGAGGGTGAGTTTGGGCAAATAATAAATAAAATTTGACAGTAGTGTTGTATAAAGGGAAACTAAAAGAATCCTGTTTCCCTGTAAAAAGTGTGAGGATGTAAAAATTGCTGGTCACATTTCTTATGAAAAGACAAAGAAAGATACAGGACATTAATTTTATTAAGTACAGTATGCTGAAGTCCACAGGATTCAGATCTTAACTACATCTTAATCACATTTCCATGTCTGTCATCACAGCCTGTGAGAATCAAAAACCTCAATCATTTAGATATCGATGCGACCAAACTGTAAGACTTGCTTGTGCTGAACTCTTTACTGTGACAATATCCTGCATGGGACCCCACAACTCTGTTGGATTCATTTTTATCTCATTTCACCCTGATTTCCATTAGAAGACTGGGAATTAGATATGTAGATGGTGAGCAGGAGGCAATGTGGATTCCAGTAGATCCACATCATGCAAGTTTGATGTAGGGATGGAGGTGTTTGTGGGCTTGACTTTCCAAGCCTTAGCTTACAGATGTGGCAGCTTTTATTTACTGCATTTAAAATTCTGGTTTTATTTACTTTCATTACTATTCTTTGATTACTTGCTTAGTGTAGGAGAATCTGACTGGAGCCGCTGTTTATTTCTTGTGGCATGTCTTTTCCATCAAATGGCAGCCATCAACTGAGAACATTTTATTTCTAGTCTTGGAGCTTCACACTCATAAGAGTGGCCCAGAGGGACACAGCTGTCTCATTGTGCAGTGAACAGAGAATTATTCTCGGATGCATCCTGCTCATCAGAACCTTAAATATTATGGCCAGGTTCTTGAACTGACATTGAAAATAAATTGAGAACCAACGGAAAATATGAATTTTTTATATGACAGGTTGAGGTAGCTTGTCCTCTTAAACAATTAATTTTCTTGTTCTATGCCCATTATGCTTGTATCCCTGACTGATTTCTACGTGATGCTAAGTACAACAGTATGAGCAAGATAAGATTATCACATTGATGGTTGCTATCCAATCTGACATCAAAAAAAAAGGACAATACTTGTTAAGGTAAAAGCAATGAATTCCAGTTCCTTTCTCTTTATGTGTAATGAGATCTTGAGACTTTGTACTACTTAAGTAAACATACAGTATATAATTAAATGTAACAGAAGATATTCTTAATATACAGATATTCAGAATGTTCTTTTTTCATTCATCATCACATCCTTTTTCTGCTGTCTGACATTGAATCAGCTATTCTTTACCACAACCTAGAAATCGCTTCTGTGACCAGTTTTCTTTGGTGATAGAAGCAGCTGTTGCCTGGAAGGACAATTTGTAGGAAGGCATTAATGTGTTCAAAACAAAAAGGAAACTTTTTACATTAAAAGGAGAGATAAAAATACAAGAGAGTGACTGTCCATAAGTATTTCCTCCTGATGAGTAATCATGGGGTCTTATCACAGTCTCTCAAACATTAAAAAGTTACTTTCACATTTTTAACTGGTTTAAATCAGTCAAACAGTCCCAGTTCTATCAATATGGTACGTTTCTGTTTCTCCAGCTGGGAATTTTAAAACAGAGAGGACTTGTGATCCTTCAGCAAGCCGGTTCAGGAAGCTGAACTCACAGAAAACTATGTGGGTTGTTTTTTATGTTCTTTTAGGCACTTGAACCTACTCACCATAACATTGAAACAGGGTAGAAACACAGAGTGGATGCCAGGCAGGAATGATCTGGCTTAGTTTTATGTATTGTGGAATCACAGCCTAAAGAAAAGAGAACCTTGCTTCTGTCAGAACTAGGTCTTCTCTAGTGATGTTTGCTAGCCTGAAAGGTCATGAATCCACACTGCAAAGCTGCTTAAAGCAAAACAAAAAGATGGCAAATGCCATGTTTTTTTACACATTTGAGTAAAAATGTTATTTTTGAACAAATGAAGAAGTGGGCAGTCGTTTCAGTCTGTTGCTGTTTATACAGTTTTCTGAAACTAGACACATCTTGACACAGAGTTTTTTTATGTGTGTTTTCGCAGATGCTGCAGCAGGAAAAAAAAAAAGATAAAAGATTTTCATACATGTTTTTAAATAATCCCATAGTTTGAATAAGAGTTTCTGCTACATATAGGCAAGATGTTGAAAGATAGCCTCCAACTATTTCCAATACCTGCAATTTTGTCATTATCTTTTTCATATAAGGTAGTTGAAATGAATAAATGAACGAGCATGAATGAATGCTCATTATGAGCATGAAAAACAATGCAGGCCTTAAAGTTTAAGCAGTAGGTTAGATTTTCAAGTTACCCAGCCAGAATTGCAGCAAGACATAAACTATCATTGGGTAAAGGATGAGACATAAAACCTTTAAGCTGAATGCATTCATATTACCTTGTATTTAAAAGACCATATCCTAATTATAAATCTTATTTGCGAATAAGAACTCTTATTCATTATATACCATTTTATGTTTGTATTACAGACCTAAACAGATTACAAGTTGCATTTTGTGAGTAAATACCCAAGCAAATGTATACTTTAATCATTCCAGGCTGAAAAAATAGTACAGATTTCTGTAGCAAACTTCAAAATTATTTTTATTTAATTAACCTAGATAAAGAAGGTAGACATTTCACTCCTAAGGCATGAAATTCCTTTAAATCTCTAGTATTAGAGGAGATATTTTATGGAAGATTTATAAATAGAAATCTACATTGGGAGGAATTTCTAGTTCTAATAGGGGTGCAAGACTGAAATTTTCCCCTTAATAGAACAAAAAGAAAAAAATCAGCATGAGGACTGCCAGTACTTACAAGTGTTTAAATTCTTCCCACATCTCCATTTGATTGACGTCTTCAATAAGCTGTTAATGACCCACTCCATTTGCTTTAAATGAGCCTTAGATTTTTAGATCTGGTGAGTTTTGTAGAATGTTGAAATTAAGTAGATTTAATTGCCTTTTTTCAGTTTTTGTTTTCTTTTTAGTAATTCATCATTCAAAGGAACAGTATGCTTTGCCATTGTAATAAAGTTTCTCAGTAATCTTTTCTTTGAGTTCTAAATGCAAAACTCTGTAGTAGCTATAATGAATCAGTAGTCTTACCTGAGCTAGGCTGTGTGTATTAGGTAGCAGTTATTCATAAAATAAGAGCTTTTCTTATGCTAGTTTTCAGTGTTTTGAAGTAATAATTTAGCAGATGTCTTGGAAAGGGCTCTGAGCATGTTGGAAATCAAAGATGACTCTGGTTCTGTTCATGAGATGGGTTGATACTGCATTTTTATTAGCATATGTGCTTTCCTTCTACTTTGCTAGTTTTGGTCCCCGGGGCACAGAGCTGAGAAATATAGATCGTAGCTATCGTGCCAGATAAGGAAAACAACGTAAGTGATGATGCAAAATATATTTTCTCTGACAATGAATAAGCAGAGACTGTCCTATGTAAAACAAATTTTTAGCATCTAACTGTGACGGGCTATTCTCACCACAGCGATACCTGCTGAGGAGCAGTGTTATATTTAGTTGAATTGTAATAGAGTTTCTTTCAAGAAATAAATTACTTATCTGTAGAGAAGTGATGGTACTGGCAACCATGGCTTTTAGTATGCAAGCAGCATTTTATATTCAGACATGAACGTCTCTATTGGTGTCAGACACTAGCTAATCTGTGATTGTGATAGAGGAAATTATTGTCAGGAGGGCTGGACATCAAAGTGACTATCAATGTAAGACTTTACTGCAGTAAAACAAATAGAACCCTATCTTTCCCCAGTAGAAATTAATAAAAACTTAGAAGACATTGTAAACAGTGAGCTGTCCTATTTACACTGATGTTGGACATTCATATGGGCAGTACTTCACAATATGAAATCTGAATTCAGTCTTCTGACCCAGGCTTGCTCATAGCATAGTCTCTGAATTCATATGCAGTCAAGTTTCACAAATACTTACACTAGCTCTTATTTGCACAAGATGAACAAGGGGAACTGCAGTTCTTACGTATATGCTGTGGAGCATGGAAGTTCATGTGATCTTGAGCAGCGAACAGATTCCCTGTGCCTCTCTGGATAACCTCTGCCATCTGTACCTCCCTTCAGAAGGAGGATAGTCATGCACTGCACTTATCTGGTAGACAACACTTTAGCTGCTGCACTTTGGAGAGAAGGGAGTATGCCATTAGCTGAGTTAAGATGAAATACAATATCTGGTGTAAAGTAGTCACTGGGCTCTCTGTGACCTCATCCCAGCAAGGCAGTAGCTTATCAGCGTTTTCTGGTGGAGTCTTTGTATTATGCCCCTCATATAATTCCTATTTGTTCAACAAATGACATATGAGCTTTCATCTGCCTTTGTGCCTCCAATAACCATAAAGTCTGTTGGGGGGCAGGAGGAGAAGCAGACTAACCTTTTCAGCTCAATTACAGAGAGAACAATTTGTTTTTGTAATTAGAGCTCAGCAGTGGTTTCTGTTTCGCTGATACTCAGCTCGGTGTAAACAGAACTCAATTTTGACAACTGTTTAGCTCACGGCACAGTTTTAAAGTATTAAAGGATAATGGAAGACTTATTAGATTAGCTCTTGCCATGATCTTTTAGTGTCCTAGATAATTATTATTTGTGATACAGCTGAATAGTTTAGTCTTGTGTTATTATTATGCATGCATTTCTGTGTAATACTTTATCTGCTGTCGATGAGCACCAACATATGCATTAGGAAGTATACATTTAGTCAGATTGCACAGATATTAGTGATATTTTCAAGTGGATCAAATTGATCTTTTTGTGTTTTTTTATTTAATTTCAATCATAACAGTTCCTGACTTCTTTTTCTAAATCTGTACAATCATCTTCATCATCATTATTATAATTATTAATGACACTCATGTGACTTCTACCACACTCCTTTGATCCAATCATTACATTTCTCCCTCCAGCATTTTATCTTTCCCTCTGTTTCATGTGTATTGGTGTTGCATAATTTTTTCTTGAAATATCACCTTTTCAATCTTTCTTATTTAATATTTTAAATCATCCTTGGTAGTCACATACTGGTTTTTACCTTGCTATTTGATTTTTCCTCTTATTACCTTTTAATTATGGTGTGTTGCTTTATCTCTGATCTTATAATTAGCATTTTAAGTTTTGATCACCTTTTTTCTTATTTTGCCTAAGACATGTCTTTTTAATCCTTTCACCACTTTTCCCTACACAGTTTTCCCTTTCTTATTCTTTTTTTCTGGCTAACCTAATTCCGTTAGTTTGACTCCCTTTCCTGGTTTCAGCTTGAACAGAGTTCATTATCTTCCTAGTAGCTGGTACAGTGTTGTGTTTTCGATTTAGTATGAGAATAATGTCGATAACACACTGATGTTTTCAGTTGTTGCTAAGTATCTAACTAAATCAAGGACTTTTCATCCTCTCTTGCCCAACCAGCAAGAATGCTGGAGAGGTGCAAGAAGCTGGGAGGGGATACAGTCAGGACAGGTGACCCAGACTTGCCAAAGGGATGTTCCATACCGTGTGGCATCATGCTCAGCATAAACTGCAGGGAAAGCTGGCCAGGGGTCACTGCCTGCGAACCTGCTGGGCAGCGGTCGTTGGGTGGTGAGCAATTGCATTATGCATCACTTGTCTTTTTTCCCAATTCTCTCCCTCATCCCTCTGTGGTGGGGAGTGACTGAGTGGAGCTGGATGATGCTTAATTGTCATCTGGGGTTAAACCACAACACTCCCCTCTGATCAGGAATATTGCTTCTATTCTTAATTTTTATTTCTAGTAAGTATTTTGTATACTGTATTTTCCTTGTTTACAGCAATGCATTTTCTTTTTATAGAAGCTTAAGTTTGCAACTTCTTGGCAGTTCTGTATAGATTAGGGCAATATTTTTTGAAGGTGATTATATGATCTTCCTGGACATAGCCTAAATTGCTGGAATACGTGAGCAAAAAAAAAAAAATTATATAGAGTTTTTACATTTAAATAATTGCACTTCCTCTTAAGGTTCACCAGGAAAGCGAGTCTATGTCAGTGACTAAGTGGGTACATTTAGCAAAACATGAGTACTAGTCCATGAGTGAAATGCAGTTGTATTTTCATCTCAGTCTCTAAATGAACATCGGTGGCCCATGTTATGAAAGCACAAAGATTGCTTAGGGCAAAGAAAACTCTGTCAAGGTTAATGGCCTCAAATCCTTCCTGCCCTAACCATCTTTTAATGTTTCAGGGTTTTTTTTTCGGATTACTTCTTAAATTTGCTCTTCAAAACAAGAGTCCAAGAGGAAAAAAGTGTAATAGTAACTGCACTCTGTGATCCACCCCACTTGTTATCTTTTATATAATAATCTTTATGCTGTGTTCATTATAATGTGCTGCCATCCAGCAGAATGGTTTGTTGCGGTTTTTTTGTTCATGTTAGTTATTTCATGCTCAGGATTAATATTCTTGTTTGTTCTGGCAAAATGTAGTAACTTAAAAGCATTCAGGCCTTTCACCCATATTTTTAATTTGGAAGTGAAAGACACGTATCTATTTCTGAAGAAATCGTGCTTGTCAAATGGACATAGAGCAAAAAAGGTTGCTATAATCACTGTGTAGTAGGAAAAAGAGGATTATATGTATATATAAATATGCACACCTTGCATATATACGGCCAAGCTATCATGAAAAGAGCAGTTAATTCTCTGGAAGTCAGCCCTTTCCTACACTGCTTTTTTTATGTATTAGATATTTTTGTTCGTTCTGTTGATACTCATCACTGCAGTATATGAGTACCTCCCAGTGGTGTATTAAGGTCTTGACTTAAGATATCTCATTTTCTCTCTAGAAGGACAAAACAGCTGAGTGCATCAACTTTAAATTAATGTATTTTTGGCAGCCTATGTCCCAAAGGACTCCCATTTTAGTGAAAATCTGTAGTTCTGGTTGAACTATGGAATACCACCTACAGAAGTGAAGGCTGGAGCGAGGGCATATCACTTTCTCCTGGGTTGAGACACTTGTGTAGTCAACCAGCAGAAACTGAAAATATTGCTTATAGGTAGCTGCTTGTGACAACTTCATACTAATAAAGAACACAAAAGTTAAGATACATGAATTACGTAGCCATAGAATCATAGAATTTTGGGTAGGAAGAGACATTTATAAATCCTCTAGTCCAACCTCTCTAACAAAAGCAGGATTCAACATCCTCATTGTCAAAAAAAATTCTTCCTTGTATCTCATCTAAACATAGCTTCTTTCAGTTTAAAACCATTGCCCCTTGTTCTGCCACTACAGGCCCTAATAAAAAGTCTTCCGACATCTCATAAACACCTCTAAATATATTGATAGGCTTCTGTATGGTCTCCTTGGAACCTTTTCTTCTTCAGGCTGAACAATCCCAGCCTCTGGATAAGAATCAAGGGGCAAAAAAGTAACGTGGATGCCATTGTAGGAGTCTTGTAGACCTCCCAGACAGGACAATGATGCCAACAAGTTATTCTTTGAAGAATTAAGGGACACTTCCAAGTCAACTGCCCTTGTCCTTATGGGGGACTTCAACATGCCAGAAATTAACTGGAAGCATCACACAGCTGGTTCAACCTGGACAGAAGATTCCTAAAAAATCCTGAATGACAACTTTATGGAACAGGCCCTAAGGGAGATAACTTGGAAAGATGCTCTTCTTGATCTGCTGCTTGTCAACAGAGTGGATCTCATGAGTGAAGTGGAGACTGGTGACCATGAAGTGATCCAGTTTAAAATTGAGAGTTGAAAGGAGGGAAAGTACCAGCAAAACCTCACCTCTGGACATGAGGAGAGAAGACTAAGGGCTGCTCAGGGCTTTAGTGAATAAGGTCTGCTGGGAAAATGTTCTTTGCATACTCTGGGGTCCACCAGTGCTGATCACTTTTCAAACATCACCTCCTAAGGGCCCAGGAGCAGGCAATTCCCAAATGTCAGAAGTCATGCAGGCAAGACAGAAGGCTGGTTTGGCTAAGCAGGGATCTTCTCTTGGAAATAAGGCAAAAAAGGAAGGTGTATGCCGCATGGAAGCAAAGTCAAGTGACGTGTGAAGAATACAAAGATGCTGCTTACCACTGTAGGGAGAAAATTCACATGGCCAAAGCCTAGCTGAAGTTGAAGGTGGCCAGAAATGTGGGGGACAATTAAAATGTTTTTTCAAATATATTAATGGCAACAGGCAGTATAGAAATATCATTGGCCCATTACAGGATGAGGATGGTCACCTCACAAACAGGGACAGAGACAAGGCAGAGGTTTTTATCACCTTCTTTGCCTTTGTCTTCAACACGGATGATGGGCTGAGGGGGTCTCCGTGCCCTGAGCTGGAGGACCATGACTGCAAGTATGATCAGCTTCCAGGTAACCCTGAAATTGTGTGGGATCTGCTGCTCCAGGTAGATCCCTACAAATCTATGGGGTGTGATGGGATTCATCCTAGAATCCCTAAAGAGCTGGCTGATGTCATTGCAACACCTCTCTTGATGATTTTGAGCAGTCTTGGAAACCTGGAGAGGTCCCAGCTCACTGGAAACTGGCAAATGTTGTCCTGATTTTCAAGAAGGGCAAGAAGGAGGACCCCAGAAACTACAGACCTGTCAGTTTCACTTCAGTGCCTGGCAAAGTTATGGAGAAAATTATTCTGGGAAGCATTGAAAAACATCTGAAACACAACTCTGTCATTGGTCACAGCCAGCACGGCTTCATGAGAGGAAAGTCCTGGTTATCAAACCTCATTTTTTTTATGACAAAGGAACCCACCTACTTGATCAGGGGAAGCCAGTTGATGTAATCCTTTTAGATTTCATTAAAGCTTTCGATACTGTCTCTCACAGGATCCTTCAGGACACAATGTCCAGCACACAGCTGAATAAACACATCATATGGTGGGTGAGCAATTGGCTCACAGGTCGAGCACAGAGGATAATACTGAATGGGGAAACATCGGACTAGTGCCCTGTCACTAGTGGGGTTCTGTAGGAGTCCATCTTAGGCCCTGTGCTCTTCAACATCTTCATAAATGACTTGGACAAAAGACTGGAAGGGATACTGAGCAAGTTTGCAGATGACACAAAACTGGGAGGAGCTGTTGACTCCCTCGAAGGCAGGGAGGCCCTTCAGAGAGACCTCAACGAATTAGAGGACTGGGCAATCACCAACCATATGAAGTTTAAGAATGGAAAGTGATGGATTCTGCACCTGGAATGAGACAACCCTGGGCGTACATACAGACTGGGTAATGAGATGTTGGAAAGCAATGCCATGGAAAAGTTACCTGGGGGTCCTGGTCAATGGCAAGTTGAATGTGAGTCAGCAGTGCCCTGGCAGCCAGGAAGGCCAAGTGTGTCCTGGAGGGAGGGCATCAGGCAAAGCATCGCCAGCTGGTCGAGGGAGGGGACTGTCCCAGTCTGCCCTGCAATAATGTAACCTCACCTTGAAAATTCTGTGCAGTTTTGCTCACCACAATATAACAAAGACATTAAGCTACTAGAGAGTGTCCAAAGGAGGGCAACGAAGATGGTGAAGGGCCTGGAGGGGAAGCTGTATGAGGAGCAACTGAGGTCACTTGGTGTGTTCAACCTGGAGAAGAGGAGAGTGAGGGGAGACCCCACCACAGCGTATAACTTCCTCATGAGAGGTAAAGAAGGGGCAGACACTGATCTCTTCTCTCTAGTGATCAGTGACAGGACCACAGGAAATGGCCTGAAGTTGTGTCAGGGGAGGTTTAGGTTGGATATTAGAAAAAGGTTCTTTACCCAGAGGGTGATTGGGCACTGGAACAGGCTCCCCAGGGAAGTGGTCACTGCACCAAGACTGACAGACTTCAAGATGCGTTTGAACAAAACTCTCAGGCACATGGTGTGACTCTTGGGGATGGTTCTATGCAGGGGTAAGAGTTGGACTCGATTCTTGTAGGTCCCTTCAAACTCAGCATATTCTGTGATTCTGTGATTCTCTAACTCTTTCAGCCTGTCCTCACAGGAGAGGTGTTACAGCCCTCTGATGTTTTTTGTGGCTTGGCTCTAAACTGTCTCTAACAGGTCCAAGTCTTTCTTGTGCTAAGAATTCCAGAACTTGATGCAGCACACCAGGTGCTGTCACATGAGGTGTCACATGAGGTGTGTGAGTGGAGTCACATGAGAGTGTGGTGGTGGGGCAGAATCACCTCCTTTGACCTGCTGGCTATGCTGCCTTTGATATAGCCCGAGATGCAGTTGGATTTCTGGGCTGTGAGCACACATTGATGGATCATGTCCACCTTTTCATCCACCAGAAACCCAAAGTCCTTCTCAGCAGGGCTGGTCTCAATCCATTTATCTCCCAGTCTGTATTGATATTGGGCATTGCCCAACCCACATTCAGGACTTTGCAGTTGGCCATGTCGAAGTTCATGAGGTTAACAATTCTTCTTCCTGACTTTTGGTAGTCAAAAAAGAGAGAGCTTACTCCAAAAGTGTTTGAATCTCGGTGTTAAGAATTTAAACTGAAATTCCCTTTGAAGGAGTCTCTCTTTTTATCCACAGAGTAGGTGGAGAGCATAAAAAGGCCAACTTCTTAATTTACACATATAAGCAACGTAGCCCTCCCAGAAATACAGATTATTTTATTCTTTATACTGGTAGAATTTGAGCCCAGGAGGCTAGAGTACAGTCGTGAGTGCATCACAATACCTTTATGAGTCTTTTGGGACCATTTGCTATGCTGAACTAGGAAACATTCCTTAATAAGCTGATGTTTTCCAAGTATCTCCCTATTGAAGGTAGCATAATTTTCCTGAGTTAAAGAGAAGTAAACTGTTGGCTACATGGAAGCTGTTAGCTTTTCAGTCCATATTGTGTGAATTATATCACCTAATACATATATGATCTAATCTTGATGTTTAGGTAGGACCTGAAGGTACATTGATAATTATCTTCTTCACCACAAGTGTGGCTCTTAGTTCTGGAGGATAGCTTCTATTATTGCTTATTTCTGACATAAAGGCATTGGACATTCTCCCTAGATCAAGCAAGCTAGACAGATCTCATGGTAGACGGTATTCAACAATACAGAAACACAGGAGTATAAGAATAGTTAATGTCTTACTTTCTCTTTAGATTAACCACCACTGTGCTGCCAACTCTATGCCATGACCAAGTCCAGACTGAGTTTTCAAGAACATTAAACTTGCTTAGGTTTGTTTATTTTTTTAATTTTATTTATTAATTAACAATTTCCTGGGCTTATTCAGGATCTAGATGATTGGGTAGTGAATGTCAATTTGATATAATTGGTGAATCTCTTAGCATTTATTAAAATATTGGTTTTGCAAAGAAAGTAAAGATGACTTATTGGGCTGTCTGCTAGAGTTAAGATTGGTACTAGCCACCTTCCAGCGAACATTGCTTGACTTCCTGAGCTGCAAAGGGCACAATTCAGATTTTCTGGATCACTATTTTCTTAAGTCTGAATCTTTTTTTTTGTGACTTTTTGGGACTTTTGGTGCACATATACCTTGTGCAATTCCATTATAAACAAGGTATTGGTTAACTCCTTTTCCTATTCTTTATTAAAAGATTTGTAAATAGGCACTATTATTTTAAATCATCATACCTGAAGAGTTTGTTCTGTATATAAATGTGTGTTTTATAATATTAAGATCATAGTTGTAGAGTTGCACAGAATTGTATATTTACAAGACTACAGGTTCCAGCAGCAGATACCACATAAAACTTTTTTCCCGAGAACTTTGACAACAATGTCAGAAAACTTTAAAGTGGTGAAATCTGGAGGTAAGAAAACAAAACAAGTCTCGTGAGGAGGAAGACAGTTATCACAGCAGAATAGTACAAATATTGAAAAATAGAAAAGAATATAAATGAAATATCAGGAAACCCAAATTGGGGCTTGTCAGCTTTGTAAATAACATATTTTTAAGTCAGGAAAAATTCCCTCTATAAAGATAAGAAGACATTACTTTCTTCTGAGATCTATCATGTCTTGGTAGAACCTTGCAGTGAGCTTGTGTATATATAGTAATTTTGTCTTTACTGTCACATATGAAATATTACTTAACAACAATTACAAAATCTCTGTTGTTGGTGAATAGTAGGAACAAATCTTGAATTTCATGCCTAGAAAGACAAGGAAAATAAAAGAACATAAAAATTAAACCTGCACAAAACACACTTTTCAAAGAATCATAGAATGGCTTGGGTTGGAAAGGATCTTAAAAATCATCCAGTTCCAATTCCCTTGCCATGGGCAAAGACACCTTTCACCAGACCAGGTTGCTCAGAGCTTCATCCAGCCTGGTCTTGAGCACTTCCAGGGATGGGGCATTAACAAATAGCCTGGGTAACCTGTTCCAGTGACTCACCACCCTCACAGTAAGATTTTCTTCCCAATATCTAATATAAACCTACTCTCAGTTTAAAGCCATTCCCCCTCATCCTGTCACTACATGCTCTTGTAAATAATCTGACTCCATCTTTCTTGTAGGCTCCATTCAGGTATGATGATGGTGTGTAGAAAAACTACTATAAACCATAGCACAGATATATCAAACCTATAGAACAGATGTCTTTGTGTTTGTGTTGAAGATGCTGTTATATTTTTTCTTTTTTTTTCTTTTCTTCCCCCCCCCAATAATCTAATAAATTTTATGAAATTTCAGTCTACATGGAATAATTTCAAGAATCCCAGTTTTCTAGGCACACATGGGTGCACTGTAAGTGTCAATACATGACCTGGAAGGTAGTTCTAAGCAGATTTCCAGGGTAATTTAAGGTTACGCCAGATGAAAGGTGTCTCAGTTTCTTCTTACATTCTTTAGTTTTTCTTACCTGCTTCCAGACCGCCTCTTCTGCTTTCATTCCTTTTCTGGGAGCAGGTGAGGGTGATGTGCAGATGATGTGCAGAAAACAAGAGTTTTCTGCAACTTCGATAATTTAGAAGTGCAACTATAAAGATAGACATTTCAAGTATATGCTGAAGAACTCCTTTATGGAAATAATATTTTTTTTGCAAAGTAATATTTTCCATTACAAAAGGATTTTTCTGTTTTTTATGCACATATTTATGGCTAACTTGACTGGGGACATTACAAAAGCTATCTGTGTAATCCTTCATTATTAAAGCAGCTTCTAGCATTTGAGAGCTGTTTAAAAATATCAAATGCTTTTTCTTACCTTATGACAAAAGGAGATTTGAAATTGGAGTTTGGTTTTGGTTAGGTATTTTTTCTGGGTTTGGTTTCTTTGTGTTTTTTTTTTTTAGTTTGAAAATGATTTTTAAACTTCTGCCTCGGAGGAAAACTAGCCATCTTTCAGAGAAACAAAGGAAAATTAAATAATCTCATAATCTGTAGCTATCCTGCATGTAATTTTGCCCAAAGAAAGAATACTAATATTTCAGACTTCTTTAAAAATCACATTTAGTTAAGAAACATTATTTTATTCATCTTTGTCAAGATTGCTTTACTAGGTATTACATTAAGCAATGGCAGAATTT
Source organism: Cephalopterus ornatus (assembly GCA_013396775.1). NCBI lineage: Eukaryota > Metazoa > Chordata > Aves > Passeriformes > Cotingidae > Cephalopterus > Cephalopterus ornatus. Next base: position 198,238 of record VZRE01009773.1, read on the forward strand.
CTCTTTTACTTTAAATCCAGCAGCTTAGAAGTTGCAGTTTTGTGACTCTTTTAAGGCATATATGTTTCATAGCTAAACTAGGAATTTACATGTGTCTTCTGTGTTAATATTTAGCTATTCATCGCCTCTAGTGAGATAAATGAAAGCAGGTATTTTTCTTCCAGCAGGAGCCATCAGATTGTAAGGTATCTCATTAATAAAGGGTAGTATCTCTTCCATATTATATATAGTATAAAAACATATGTGAGTGCAAATAAAGTTAAAAAAATTCATGCACCAGGTAGGCTGAAAAAATGTTAAAATCAACACTTTCTACACAAAAATGCCAGAATATATGGAAAGTATGCAATAGTTTTCTTAAATACCAAGAATGTAGAACTAAATCAGTGACACTGTAAAAAGAAAAAGTTATCCAATCCTCAGTTTGCAACCAGGAGTTAAACATTATTAAACCTGTGGAGAAAACATTCGCTCTTGTTAGGCTTGCTAGGATTCATGACCCTGAAATTGGTTCAACTGGTTAAAACTTTGGGCTACTAACACTAACCCACTAACATAGGTTCAATGCCCTGCATGGGCCATTCACGTCAGAGTTGGACTCAATGAACCTTGTGGGTCCCTTTCAACTGAGAATATTCTGTGATTCTGTGAAATCTCACACAAACTCATTCAACATTCAAGGAATAATTCCATTTATGGTATTTATGTGAACTTGAAGATGGAATCCTCTAATTACAAGAGGTTGTACGTTCAGTTACACTTATTGTGCTTTGTTTGTTTACATGTATCACATAAAATGAAAACCATTCTATTTTTGCATAGTATTGTCTTTCGTAATTTGTATCTTCTTGATGTGTGTGTTTGTGTGAACTGAAGATTTGCTAGACTTTTAGTACTTTTTCCACAGTTAATCCCAGCTTCTTTAAAGATTTTTTTTTCCAGATGAATTAGGATCTTTTATTTATCTTAATAAGAATATCCTTTGGAAATTCATGGGACAACAGCATCTTGTACCTGTTTCTGCATGGAGGAACTCTTATATTTTAGTGGATCTTTTGAACATCTGCCAGTATAACATTTTTACATCTTTTTTAGGCTAAATGGCAAGTGCTAATTACTAAAAGGAAGTATTTGTAAAATGAGAAGTATTTATCATGGAGCCATGACTATTTCTGAGATAAGTTTACGCCAAATAAAAAGCAAATTTTCTTTTGGAAAAAGAAAAGATAGACATATACTTAAAGACTATCAACCTTTATATAGAATATCTTTAAAAGGTCTGGAAGTTTTTCTTGAGTGAGTGTTGGGAGACACTACCTATCTCAGTCAAATTCCTTCAACATTATCTGGACAAACTGAGCTCTCCTGTTAAATGTGCTACATATCCAATAAGAGCCTTATGAACATGTGTTTTTTCCAGATTTATTTTCAGGTGCTTCCAAATGTTATGAGAGCACATTTTAAGATCACGATAGAAATGTATACAAATTAAATGAGAAGCCAAAGGAAAAAAAAAAAAGAAAAAGAAAGAAACATCTGCAGTACATCAATGGGAAAAATGTTTAAGCTGCTTGTTATTAACTGCTCAACCTATCTTATGCTGGATTTCTGCATAATTATGTTACAGAGGAGGGGGGAAAACAGATGTTGAATAAAGATTGAAAATTAGAAAATGAGAGACTTTTTTAAAAAAAAAGTAGTTGTGGTTGCTCTCAGCTAGACATTTTTGGCAAGACTTTTAGACAACGATCTATTTCTCAAATTCATTGCCCATTTCTGCAAGATTAATGTAAAACAAAATGTTTCTTTTTAAGTCTGATCAGTTGAACAATTATACAGCTCCAATAATCCCCAAGTCAGTCTTTCAAGAAAGCAGCTGAATGTTTCCTCAAGCAGTTTCATAAATTAGATTAAATGAATATGATATCAGGTCAGAAACCCTTTAAGCTCTTTTCCTGGGAAGTTGTTGATAGCTTATGTAATTCGCTGTTATTTTCATCTGTTGCAAATATCCAAATAATCCATACAAGACACATTTTTCACAATCTTTACGGAATAAATGCCACCAAACTATTCTAGTATGTTTTTCTGTGTTTCTCACACTTGTGTCATGCTTTAAAGCAAACTGAACTATAATTTTTACAGAATATCTCCTGCTTTTTTTCCTCCTCTGAGTTGATATTTTCTGGCACTGAGTTTGAATGCATTATGAAATTGCTGTCTGGATAGAGCTATCTGAAAAAGGGAACTGAACTACATGTAGTCACTACACTAAATCATTCGCACACTGCTGCACTGTACGCTCCGTTTTACCCTGAGTAGATTGTTTACCTGAGAGAGAGTTGTTCCTGAATACACTCTGCAGAGGCCCTTAGTTAAAAGTATTGTGCGCAACTACCACCCTTTTTGACACATGGCTTTTCACAGGATTAAGACAAAATCAGAGGCCATTTTGGAAGAGGGATTCAGATGTGAAATGAATCCTTTCTCCAAAGATTTAATTTTCTTCTTGTTAACTAAAAATATTTTATTTTTCAAGCATTCCCGACTTTGCTTTCCTTTGCTATCCTCACCCTACATACCATCACAAGTAGACTTCAGTCTGTTGATCTGCTTCTTTCAGGTGAGCAAATACTTCATCTGTTAGCTGTCTTCTGTTTTGATCCAAAATTTACATGTGAGATTATAAAAATGTGTAGGGTTTGTTTTTTGAAAAGTCACAACTTAAAAACTCACATATCAGAACTTGATAGACTGTTATCTCTTGAAGACCTTGCAAATAATTTGGTGAAGAAACTGCATATTTTATTAATCTTGTATTCAAGAGATTTGGACATCAATTTCCTCTGAAAAAAAAACTGTTTAAAAATATATCACCGTCTTATTCTATGCTTTTGTCCTGATAGAGTTTCTAAAAGAAAGCATGCCATTTGGAAGAGGTATAGATGCATAAAAAAGACTGTGTGAACTGTTTTTACTTTGAGTATGTTCTGTGTGCATGCACATTTTCTAAATACATTCTTATTACACATTCTTAGTGTAATTGCAGGTGGATGGCAGTAGCTCAGTGTTATAGTATGTTTAAAACTCCAGCTACACCATTACCACCAATCTGTACAGGAAAGCATGGTTTATGGGTACTAGTGGGTTGATGAATCTGTCTGTGGAATCAGAAAATATCTTTCTTATTATTCATTTTTTGCCACAGATAAGCCATAAAATGAAGGCAGCAGATTGATGGAGGTTTAGGTTTTCTGCTCTTGTTTTAAATAGTAGATGTAGAACAGGTTCTTCTATTTTATAGCCTGAAGCTGAGCTGTCAACATAAAAGATGTACGGACTTAATACCTGAGAGCTGGGTAGAAGAATGACTTCCCACTTTTTTTAGAGCAGATTAAACACTGCACAATATAGCTCATTATTACCTCGTGTAAATTTATTGAAAAGGCAGTTTTTGCTAAAGCATGAAATACTTTGTCTTTTCATTACCTACTTTACTGCAAGACACAAACTTCAGCTGAGAATGAAAAAATTATTTTTAATTTATAACCTTCCTGTTCATGTTGGGAGAAATTCTGTACCTGACCAAAACTTTAAAGCTTGAAACAGTATTCTTACTTTTTTTTGATGTGAGTGCATGTGACTGAGTCCATGTCTCACTTGGTGTCATGTAAATGCAGTCGGTATACAATTATGAGTTTATTAAATCTGTACGTCATGAGGGAAAAACCCAAAACTCATTAGGATAGTCAAATTAAAATAACCAAAGGTGATAACCATTCAGGTTTTGTTCAGATTTTGAGATTAATTCTGTGCCTTACTTTTAGTTCTGAATATTATTTTTTTCAATGAAAAAGTAAAATTGTGTGAGCTTCAGAAAACCATACACCACCTATCAAAAGAGCATTGATAGGGCGTTACACATTTTGCAGAAGGAACAGAGGAAGAGAAACATGAACAGACAAAGAGAAAATCAAGATGAGAAACAAAAGATCGAATAATAATAAAAAAATTAAAAGTAATTTTTAAATATTTCTTTTAACATATCTGGCAACAGTTTATATTTCATTAAAGCAAATATATTTTCAGAAGGCATTTCTCTTGTTTAACACTATAGACATGCATATATATTTCTAAAATGAGTTCCTCTAGATGTGCATAGGATAAAAAGTCCCACTGTGTTCATTTGAGCTCACGTCCTTTTGACTAAAACTCTGGATGTGTGGAACAGCTTCAGTTAGGCCTTAGCTAGAGTTCATTTTAAGCATCTTTTAGAGTTCACCACATTTCTTTTTTTTCCCACAAAAAATAATTATTCTTTATTTCAGATTATGGAAGTAATTACAACTGTGTAATTCTGCTATATATTTATGACAAAACCAATACTGGTAAAACATTCTTTAAGTTAAAAATCTGCTGAAATGCACTCTGTCCAGAGTTTACTGGACAAATAACATTTTTTCCCTCAGTTTTGCTTAATAGAAAAAAAAGCAATCAAACAAAACCATACCTAACACAGGTGAGCTTAACCAATGTCATTGGAATAAGATAAGCATGAAGGGATTTGTGACTTAGTGAGGGAAAGAAAATGTTTTATAAGGTGGATTGTAAGAATTTTATGATCACATATTCTTTTTTGATTTTATTTTGCTTTTAATAGGATTCTCTTTAGGCAAAGCACGTATTTGCCAAACATTCCCTTTACTGCATGTTTGTCAACACATATTATATATGTTCTTTTAAATTTTTGCTTGTGCTTTGAATTCTTCAGAACGACCTATTGATAAATGTTCCATTTTAAAAGGGTTTTTTTTTTCTACTTATGTAGAAAATGACATGCTTAAGCTTGCTAGGTTTAAAGATTGTTGACCTGAAAAGTTATATTAATAAATTTCCTTTCCTTGTGTGAACTGATCTTGGATGCTACTTGATTAAAACTGTATCCAAATAAGTGATATTTATTGTTGGCTGGAGATTTATAATACAGTTCATGTTGGAGGATGGAAAGCCTGAACTTGCAATTCTGCTTTAAAGAAACAATTTTCAGCAGAAGTATTTCCTCAGTTTTTGGCTTTTTATCCCCCCCTAATATTTATGTTTTGATCTGATAGAAATACATTGGCCTCTTGTGGTTAAATTTTGTTCTGTAATCTCTAGAAACTTCCTTCTTGTCCTTTGCTTCAAGTGCAGGAGCACAGAAACTAATCTGCTCAATTTTTTAAAGTAGCACTAGGAGATTTTTTTTTTCTTACGGGAAGGTAGGAATTTTTTAAGCAAGTTAAATTAGTTTCTTCTTGACTAGTGTAGGATGATGTGGTTTTCATTAATCATATGTGAGTGTGTTTTTGTATGGTGTAACACAGCTGGGCACAACGAGCTGGAGCGTGTCTTCCAAGAAATTTCAGAACTGCTTTCTTGAAAACTGCTGTGAAAGAAATAGCACATTTTTGTAGCAAGAGTGATTAATCAAAACAGGACTTTCCCTAACACAGTAACAAAAAGAAATCAATTAGGTGACACTTCTGCAGCTCTCCTCATAATCACTGAAAGAATTCTTTGCAAAATGTCTTATTATAGAACACTGTATTTAGGGTAGGGAACCAGTATTTTCAAATATTTCTGCCAAAAGATGGTAACCTACATCCCTATTTAGACATTTGGAATTCAATTTCGATCCATATTCATACACCTAATTAGCAAAGGCATTCAAATCAACTGTAAATACCTACATAAGCATGCACATGATGTTGACTCTCTTCAGTAGGACGTCCATATACTATAATGGGAAGTTAGACACCTATCTTTCATATGGACCCCTTCCTTGGAGGCATGCAAGTATCAGAGTTTGGGGCTATGTCCCTCTTACGTTCCTTGGTGAGGTGTAAATGTATGTACCCATCTGTGTAAACGACACAGAGCAGTACTGTACGTTGAGTGGAAGTGTCTTGAGATATTTCAGTGTCAGAATCAACCTGGTCATATTCATAAATTTTTTGATGAGGACAAGCTGCTTCTCAATAAGCAGTAATTTTAACATGTTTTACATTGATTTGGTCAGAAAGCGATATTTGAAAAACTTAGCCAATAAGTAGTTTATGGTAGCATTATTGGTCTCCTAAGTACCTTCCAGATATTCAACAAAAAAAGAATACAACGTAAGAAGATCAGTCTTTCAACAACAGTTATGGAAAAAGGAACTCGATTTTCCAGATAAATTTTCAGGCTTTTTTAGAAATAATTCTGTGAAGTTATATTCTGTGTTTGCCTGTTTCCCTGATTACTCATAACTTCTGAGCCAGAATCTATCCAAGGATGCAGGACTCAAAAGTAAGTTTCTACAAATCTTATGGGTATAGACAGCTCTAATAGACTATATAAGTGTTCAATACAAGTTAAAAACTGATGTCACAGATTATTAGACACTGAAGACTCTTGACTAAAGAGAGTCATTAACAATGCCTCAGTTACTTAGAAAGCTTCAAGTAGACTGTGCCTTCCAAGACATTTTAGTCAATAATCATAAAAAAATTTCAGAAAATAAGCTCTAATTAGCTCTGTTGCTCGTGGCAGTATGTGTTATTGTAACCATGTTATCTTTTTAGACAATGCAACAGAAACAAGTCTAGTGAACAGAACTAAGCACAGGGAGACTAACAGCTCCTTTGAGTAGCTAAGGGAGGACAAAACTGTCATGAACAGCAATATTAGTGGAAACAAAGATCATAGAATCAGGGAATCGTAGCAAAGCTTGAGTTGGAAGGGACCTTAAAGATCATGTATTTCCCACTCCCCTGACATGGCAAGGTACACCTTTCACTATATCAGGTTGCTTAGAGGCCCATCCAACCTGGCCTTAATGGAAGGCCAGTGAACGTGCAAAAATATTCAAAGTTTTGAAAAAGTTTAGTTTTCCCTTGGTGATAGGTGGAAAGTCAAAAAATGTAATTGTCAGTGAAATGACACTCCAAAAATCAGGTGCCAGCAAACTTATTTCTGAGGACCTTGTAAGGCTGGCAAGACATTTGATTTGCAAGTACCAAAAGAATATATATGAATTTATTAAGCTGGCAGTTGTCCTTTTTTTTTTTTTTCCCCCTTCTCATAAAAAGAGAAAAATTCTATTTAGAGGAATAAATTAGAAAAAACTAACAGTGCCTCAGCTTCTCCTGATCTGCTCCCAGGTCCACTTTACTGAGCAATTCTGCATGCCTCTAGGAGGTCTCCGTAAGACAAGGGACAATGCAAACAACACAGCATGTGTTGAGAATGCCACAGATTTTTTTTTACTTTTTGTATAAGAGATAAGCTGTTGGTTCTTGGTGTAATTATTAGTTACTCACAATTATCACCAGTTGTATTCATGGGACAGGATATAATTCTATCATAGAACAAGATTATAATGTATGTCCTTTCTGTTGCCTTACAGTATCTTATTAAATTATTCTCTATTTGTGATTCTTTACCTGCTTTTACTCAAATATCTCTAAAGCTGCTCAGTAAGAGGAAAGCATTTTAACACGTCCTTACACTCTGGGATGAATGTATTATGGATATAGAATTGTATTCACACTTATAATCACCTCTTTTCACCTCTTCACACAGTGCACACCTCCAGCTTGTTGTCACTGCACCTGATCGCAGCATAGGAGGTTTACAGGGGCAAAGCTAGTCTTGTATCTTTTGTTCTGCCATGCAAGTCTTGCAAGCTTTACTCTCATACTTCCCTTTTTAACATGGCTTTTTTTTACTTTTACAATTATTATTTTTTTATAATTCTTACTAGGATAATTAACTACTTGTCATACATTTACCGACAAGCATATGACAATGTATGTATTTTAAACACAACTTTGTCTATATAGTATAGATTCAACAATATCCTTGTGAATATTAATATTTATGTAGGTATATGAAAGTGTTCTCTCACAAAATGTCATTGAAATACAATAAATTGCCTTTGTCCTGTAGCTTTGCCTGACTTACACACTCCCAATCCACTAGTCTCTTTTGGCAGGATCTGTTCTACAATTCCACACCAATAGGTACATCAAAGAGACATAATTAAAAAATAAAAATCAATTGTCAGATAATTATCTTGCAAAATTTTGGGTAAGGTTGAATTTTCAGAGATGAAATTTCTGTCCAGGTTAACAGTGGCTTTTCTGTCACTATTGTATGTCTGAATTCATGCAGATGAAGCATTCATCTTTGATTTTTATCATGTGTGGTCTCACTGAAAATGAGGAAAGTCATATATGCTTTCTGAAAGCCTTTAAAAAGTGAAAAATTAAAATTTAGTTGAGCAACAAATGTGATAGAACTCACCCTAGTGAGCACCCAGCAGACCTGAAGACACTGAAAGAGGACACAGAATAGATGTTTTAAAATAATTTTTTCTTTTTTCCTGTCCCAAACACTCAACATTTCCTATAATTTTGGTGGGTAGAGAGAGCCTTTAGACAGGCAAAAGAAATCTTAAATTCAGGTGTGTTTTAGCCACCAGGCTATTTCTACATTTTAAGATAATCACATGGAATGATTTAAGGATTTTATCTATATTAAAAATCTGTTCTCAGAAGGCTTTATATTCCCCATCGAAGCCTTTGATAATTCAATTAGTCTCTCAAAAATTTGGGAGTAGCTGATAAATTCACTTTAATGTTAAATCAAGTACCCCAGCAGGTTTCCCTAATATTGCTTCCCAAGGAGCTTAGCTCTAGAGGTGTTACCTCTCCAACACAGCTTTCTGCAAGAAATACGTGGGCCTTTGGAACAGATTAAAAGAACTGTCTATACCAACACAGCTTCTCATGGTAATAAAGTTACTTCAGATCATGACAGCAATCTCATTCACTCAGATGGCTGTCCATCCAGTTTAATTTATTTTAATTGGCAGCCTTAGGTCCCTCAACAGAACAGATTCCTTGAATATGATGAATTATCCCAGGAATGGAGAATGTCATTACACAAGCTGACTTTAACCCTTCCCTTTAAACATTGCCTTTTGGGATTCCCAAATCCTATTGGCAGACACCGCTGAATAATAAATAGGAGAGGATTAGCTAGATCTTCATCGAGTGTGTCTTTCGAGAATGCTAACAACAAAGCCAGTTGTTTTTCTACTTCTAGGAAATGAACAAAAAATACATTAGATGTGAAAGATGAACAACAGGATTCAGTGTGGTAAATAGATGCATGTCCCTGCAGAATCAGATAGCAAAGCAGAGAGAAAAAGCCTAACAAGAAAAAGCTGCTTACTACTTAAAAAGAGGTGGCTTTAAAAGGCAGATTGTCATTGACCTTCTGTACTGGATTACAGTTTTGCTAGAAGGAAGACTTGAATTTTAGATGTATTCATCCATGTCATCAAAGATGCATGTTGTCATCATAGTTAGAGCAGGCTAAGTGGGACACTGAAGGCTTATAGAAAATGCTGTATTTTACTCTCCAAAGCTAGAAAATACAAAATGTGACTGAAATACACATATCTTTCTCTGTACGAAATATTTTATTCTGCATTTTTACCCCACTTTGATTTCCTCTTTGAAATTTAATAGGCAATTATATTCCAGAACAACATTCTCACAATAAGGAAAATAAATATATTACTTTAGATAGGATTTTTTCAAAGAAAGATTGCAAACAAATTAATTTCTAATGAATTAGTCATATGAAACTTTAGGGAAGATGGTTACATAAACATTTAGATTTTATATATGTTTTCTTCTCTTTTGTTTTTTTTTTGTCTTGAAAATCATATAAGAACTTCTTTTTATTTAGAGTGGTTAACCCAATAAAGAGCTGCCCTAATAAAGAATTACTAGTTTTGTATTTTATTCTTTTTAATATGATCATTTTCCTTTGAAAAACCCTTAGCTATCAAAAAAAAGCATGGTCTAAACCTGAAAATATCTGCCCTGATACATATTAAATCCCACTATATGTTGTGAATATTAGCCTTACTAGTCTGCCCAGTAATGGCCCTGAAATACCTCTTGAAATTAGGCAGGTAGAATGAACTGCTGATGAAAATGTTGGAGACAGTTTGTAACATCAAGCTGGAACTGAATTTATCTGTATGTCATATAGACCAGTAGGCTGCAGTGGCTAAATGTAGCTGTGGTAAAATATCATGAGATCATTTGACAATGCAGATGCACTCTACAAGATTGACATTGGTTTTCCACTTTATTACGTTTAAAGTAAAAAAAAACCTGCTAAATAAGTGTGTCAGCTTCTCAGAGGACTATGACTGATATTTTATGTACAAAGTTGTTGACAGTTGTTAACAGTTGTTTATAATCATAGTCTGATTCTCTAAGAAATTCAACGTTGTTGAATCAGAAATCACATGCCAATCTTTAACTGAGAATTTATTTAAGGAGGGAATATTTGTGTTGATTTTGAAGGCAAGAGATTTAATGAATGGAAGAGCTCAGTCCTACTCAGCCTTTTAAATACGAATTTTGAGATCAGAATTGTTTCTGAGAATGGAATCAGTGACTGGTGAGAATTCCAAGTATGCCACTCTCTATCAATAAATTTGCAATGTGTCCAGCACTCTGCTCTGTTTAAGGTTCACTAGATCTGTAAGGCAACAGAGCCTGGGCTACAAGGGCAATGTATGGCTGGACAGAAGAGTTGGCAAAAAGACTGTTGTCTCTCATCTATCTATGCCCCCAAATTTCTGCAGAAGACAGGATGGTTTTCTGGTCAAGTTGGCAACGTGCCAACTCGCTCTCTAGAAGAAATGTCGTTCATCAGCTGATCTGGACTGCTCTTCCTAAATTTCTGGAATAAAAATAAAATAAAATGCTACTGCACACAATGTCACACATCTTGCTTTTGTAATGCTGGAAGCATGTATACATCATCAAAGCCACTCCCTGCTATGGTTCTGACATGAGCTTAGATGGGATCAGAGCTGCAGCTGCAACAAGGGTGTGGATCAGTTACAATTTTCCTCAACGAGAAACATCAGATCCCAATGTGTTCCTTCAGGTATTCAAAATGCAGCACTTTGTCACAAGTTTTAATTCTGTAAAAGAAACTAGTAGCTTGGTATAAACATGATAGTATAGTATTAGGGAAGAAGGAAAGTTGTTTGCTTTTGCCAGAAAATAGCTCAATGGAAAAATACCATGAAACTTGATCTGAGCAGATACTGAATGAATATTCTGTGGATATCCCAGAAGTTATATGTGCATGTAATAACTTAATTATTAGTTTGCAAAGGGAAAATTTTCTGACCACTGGAAGGACAATGTGCATTAAGAGCTCATTGTGGAAAAGGGGACTCATGATGCCAAGTCACACACCTCAACTTCATCTACATTCATTGTTGAATGAAATTATTCTTTGTCTTATAGCTGCTACTAGGTATCTCATGAAACTAGTATTCAGCATATGAATCTACATCCTGTGGGCTTTTATTTAGTCCCTTGATTGACAAGAACTCTCCCTCAAACAGGAGACTATATGAAAGATCTCTCTGGTTTGCTTCCCTGTTGCATGATAATAATAAGTCTTTAAGTGGAGGGGTGAAAATCCTATGACCTGTCTTCCTGCTCACTAGGATTTAATGTGCATGGTAGGAGGAAGTCAGGCTCTTGAGAAGATCTCTGCTGTAGGAATAGCTTTACTCTGAATCCTAAGTAGACTTAGGCAGGTACAATTGCCTTAGGAAAGACTGTGCTTGCTATAGTCTTGCTCAAAGAAATAAATCTCTGTAAAAGAAGCACCTTGAGGATATTCTATCTTTGTTATCATGAATAATGTTAGATATCAAACCAGCAACTTTTTTTTATATGATTTTACAGGAAGAACTCATTTCTGTGTGTTTTCCCAATTAAAAGCATTGGGTTTATACTTTTTGGGGCGACTTTGAGATGAACATTGACACAAAGGTTAAAACAACTTCAAAAGGCTTTCAATTTAGTATTAGTTCTATACAGCTATCTCCATCTTTTAGAGTATTACTGTTCTGCATGGTCTATCTAACCAAAGAACAAGATTTTCCATGCTCTTTGATCTTTTAAAAATATACTGAAATCTGAAATCAAGTGCTTTTCCTGAGTCTTGACTTTGCTGGCAACAGTGAGATGAATAATATACTAATATGTAGAGTTCCCCTAATAACACCAAAAAAAAAAAAAGAAGTGACAAGTCTTCAGAATCAGTTCAGCTATGTCTAGCAAATGATTAAATGCTCTGAAGTCTGATGTGGATAAAAGAGGGGGCACCAACAATCAAGAAAGGAAGAAAAATATTAAAAGGGAATAAATGGAAAAAAGAATTCCAACTAAAACAATCCAATTTGATTAAAAAGCTGTACAAAGTGTCAAATGTCATGCTAAGACAAAAGTATAATCTCTACCTAAAGTTACTCAGAAGACAGAGCTAAAATATTTTGATCATAAGCCTAGTACAGAGCTCATTGCATATCTTGCCAATAATGCAAAAATAATGCTACCAAAAAAAAAATCATATATATTCTTTCATTTATTTCTTTTGCATTACCCATCGAGGTTAGAGGGATTTTACACAGGTGATACTAGGACAATTAAGTCTGTTTAACACAGAGACAGATGCCAGATGTAAGCATGTAACAGTTTCAGAGGAAGCATATGCATAGTATCAGCTCTACAAATAGTCAGTCTCCCTAGGCGCTCAACAGTTTTGAAGCTAAGGGAGGGAATGTTTTTATGTTATAACATTTTCCCTTGGTGGTAGCAAATTAGCTGCCTTGTATCCATCTTCAGCTGGAACTGTAGAGAGTCACTTGAGAGCTTATAAATAAGTTTAGAGCTGTGCTAGGCTGTTTCTTAGATACCTGGGACGTGGTGTGTATACTGTGCCTGTGCGCAGGCACATTTGTAACAGGTGGACACAAAACAAAAGAAAAAAAGTTTCATTTTTTTTCCCCTAAGACAATTTTTTCTTACATTAATTCCTAATAGAATTTGTTCAAGGTCAGGCTGAGCCCTGCTTTCAGACAGGGTGCTTTATTTTTGTCTCTTTGGGAATTAAAGCAATTGTTTTTCTAAAAAAAACAAACGCTAAAGCAAAGCTAAATTTTTATTTGGAAACACAGAGGCTGTTTTTGAAGAACCATGCAGTAAATACTGGGACTCAAATTTCTCTGCTTTCCATTATCTGTGATACTCAGAATTCAAGCAAATAATAACTGTACAGGTTTCTTGCCTTTTTTTTCCAATAGAACAAAAAGCCTGTGAGGAGAGTGACACGTTAAAATCAAGTCATGGTGGAAAGCACACGTGAAGCGCTAAATCAAGTAAATATTATAGTGATAAGTCCCAGTAAAAGAAAAGGTTGTTTTAAATACCCTGAGAAAGTTAACAATGATGCGCATCTAGAATAGGTTTTATTGCATTTTATAGCATGTCTTCTCCATTTCTTGGGGTGTAGTATCTTCATCACCTCTACAGAGTAAAGATTTTCTTAAAGGAGGTCAATAGATTGATACTGACTGACATATTCTGAATCCTTCAGCAGCTTTAAAGGAAGCATCTGCATCTTTTACTTGTTTTACCCGAACAGTCTTTAACTTATCTAATGCCTCAATGCTGATTTCCTCTGGAGGGTGTTCAGATAAATAAGATGAGGGCACAGCTAACAGAAATTACCCTGACTGCATCTTACTTAGTGCTGTTGATAATTAGCCTTGAAGTCAATCTCCAAGACAAAAATGCACTTTTTATAAGAACATGGCTCAGATTAGTGGTTGCTAGACACCAGAAAAATAGCTCCTTAAGAGTGAGCAGGCTTAAAAAGAGAAGTTTTTAGTGAAAACAAAAAACACATAATGACGACATCTTTGGAAATAGTTCCCAAATTGATAATTTTTCTTAAAGATATCTTTTGTCACATCAAAGTACTCTGACATCCATTCAAAAGTTGATGCTACAACAAATGAAAAGATGACAAGTAAAAAAGTGAGTCTCAGTTGAGCAGCTGAACTGCTGCACATAAATGTAACTAGCAGAAGAGATTTTTCTGTATTAGTGTTGTTAATATCTATAATCTCCTCAATCCTTGAAATATAAGAAATTGATCTGCAATGTAGAGTTCTTAATGAAGGATCGAGGAAAAGAAGATATGAATATTCTGAAGGCATTTTCAATAAGTGTCTTTCAGAAATTAGTTTACTGTTCATGGAGAACCTGAAAATATGGTGTTGAATCTGTTTACATATGTAATTCTCTTTGCCAAACTATTTATATTTAGAGAGTCAAATTTGAAAAAGGCATCCTTAATTAGCCTTTCTGATTGATCTAATTGGAGCACTATCCAGGCAGAAATTTAAGTAGGATAGCATTATGAAACTCAAAGTGCTAAAAGAATGGGGATTCTTCATAAATTAGCATTCTGCAAATCTCTTTCAAAGGTGGTAATAAAACACAACACCAGCAATCTGTTAAACAATAGTCCAAGGGACCATCTAATCATACAATAATGAATATGTTACTTAGATTTTATATTAAACTCTTAAATAATTTCTTTTTTTCCTAAGAATATATTTCTGCATCCATATGTCCAAGTGAGAGTTCCTTAAGATGTCTGGGCAACTTCTGGGTTTTTCTGAGAGCAACATCATGAGAAGTGTTCTTCCCCCTGCTCTGTCAGATGCATTGTACCTCCCATGAAGTCCAAAGTATATGACCCACCGATCATACAGGAATGTGGAGGAAAAGACTGTCTTTTAGCAAAGTGGCCAAAGATTTTGAATGGTTCAATACCCATATAGCCCTTGTAATTATTTTTTTATGAGACTTTGCAAAGGAAAACAGATAGCATTTGAAAAGCTTTACTGCATTGATTCTGTTTTGGTCAAAATCAGGCTCCTACACAGAAACTGACAGATTCTGTCCACTCAACAGAACCTACCTATAGTCAGAATGTAAACAGAGCCATCAAAAGGACATCAAAATAGATTTCTGCAGAAGCTTGCCATGTCTCTCTCCTCAGTGGTGCCCTCCTCAGTCAATGTCTGTAAACAAGTTGTCATATCCAAATTTGAGCCAGGCTTACAAAGCAAAAAGCTTAGTGCCTTCTAATTAAAGATTTGTATACTGAGAAAATTGGCAACCGGTGAGGAAGGTTCAGTGGTGTAATATATAGGTAATCATTGGTGCCTTGATGGTGTGACAGATGGGGATAGCTTCTTTAAATTATGGAGCTTTTATATTGGTATTTTCAGAAATGTCAACAGCGTGATTATATTTCCATTAATGTTGTCTTTCCTTCCTATTCATTGCTTTTGTTTGTCATAATCACTTGTTACCTTTTGTCTCTAACTGTACAATCTGTTAATATTTGTGTTGGATGCCTCACAATGGTCCTGGTTAATGACTAGATTCCTAAACATTGACGCAGTACAA
This sequence comes from Cephalopterus ornatus, assembly GCA_013396775.1. Classification (NCBI taxonomy): domain Eukaryota; kingdom Metazoa; phylum Chordata; class Aves; order Passeriformes; family Cotingidae; genus Cephalopterus; species Cephalopterus ornatus. The sequence continues at coordinate 213,639 of VZRE01009773.1, forward strand.
TATGCAGTATTTACTAAATATTGCAAATTAGACATGGAAATCATTGATACTATAATTATGAATAGCTCACAATAAAGTTAATAAAAAATGTGAATATCATGCAAATTATGCAAATGGACAAATTTGCTTAGGTTTAAGATTTAAGAGTCATTGCATTTTTAGATTCTAGTGCTGAAACCATCCCATTGAAAAATCTGTGACATTGCCTTGATCAAGAGTAGGAAAATGTGTTATACTAAAAATGTGCTTTCTAACAGATCCACAAACATTTTCTCATCTGGTAATTAGTGCAGTTTTCTTTTCCTTCATTCTCAGTAAACAGCTTTGGGGCTCTACAACAAAGAATTACAGTTTAAAACTATGAATTTGTCATATTACTAAAGTTTCCCAGTAGCTTCTCAGCTAAAGGCAGGGCTGGCGCAGCTAGCCTTTATGTATTTGCTCACTGAAGCCCTGGGCCAGGAGGAGTTTTTTATGGTGGGATGGGGAAGAGACCAAAATGACTTTTCACATTGTCATGTTGTCTTTTCACTGCAAATTAGAGTCAGGGCCATTCAACTTATAGGCAAACATTGGAAACCAACTTCTGGGTGTCCATTCTCCTCTTTCTCCTCTGTTAGGAGTAAATGAGACATCTCATATATCTCATTATCTGACTACTGGTCAGATAATTTCCAGTTCACTGCCAACTATAAACTTAAGTGTTTGTAGCTTTGAGAAGCATAGTGAAACATTTCAAGGTCTGTGAGCTGTGTCTGGGCCACAAATAAAAGCTGTTTTTCTGTTGTGGAAGTTTTGATGTTGTTGTGAATTTTGGAAGCAGAGCCTATCCATGTCTGTGACTCACAGGTCTGATTTGCCTCCAGAACAGCAAGGCAGAGGCCAAAGACCCATTGTTGGGATCTGTGGACCAGCCCGCTGTGAGGATGGAAAATTTTCAGGTAACACATCTTTCTCTTATGCTGTCTTTAAATAAAAATATGTGATTGTCATTGAATTATAAGCATGAAATTAAAGCATACTTCTGTAAGAACTATATTAAATGTTTTATGTGCTCCATGTAATCCTGAAATATTCCTCCAATATTTGTCATTTGGAACAAATGTGAACTAGAATTAAATCCATAGGCCATCATAATTTTATGGCTTTCGAAGTGTTTTATGCCATGGGAATATAAAACATATATTGCCTTTATCCTGCGTTCAGAAAGCAAGCAAACAAAACCAAGCAAACAAAGCCCCAGCAACCAAAACCAGGGAAACTGTGTAAAGATTATAGACCTCAGAAACTTGTATTTGTATTATTAGGAAGAGACCGTGAGATCCAAGAGGTTTAAAAATGTGGCAGTCCACTCTTATTTTACTGCCAGTCATTTTGCTAATCTGAGCTACATAATTGCTTTGCCTGACTGAAAGAAACCTTTAAACAGACAAGCCAATATAAATACTCAGATTGGAGACAACTCTGTTTAATAACAACAAGAATGTGTATAGAACTATTTGTTTACCTCTACTCATTTATGTCAAAATCAATTGTAATTAAACAGAAATCCAACCACAGAAGCAATACTTTAGCTGATTGTTCTCAATAGAAGTGTCGTATAGGCCCAGTGTTTAGGACATGTCAAAGTACCCATTATTTCTCTCCTGTAATAAATATCTCCTTATTGTAATTTCAGTTCTTTAGTAAAGATAATTCATTACATTTCAAATTGAAAAAAAAAAAGTAAGCCACCTTTTCATATAAATTCTGGGAGGTTTTCTGGTCATATTTCAGGAATTACTGAAGTTCTGAAAAGCAGAGTTAATTATATTCTCTGTTAGATATTATGTGGCATTTATTGTCCATCTGCTTACACATATGTACAGAAGATACAGATCTTTCTATTCATATCTATTCAAGGTATTTAAATTATAAAACATAATATTATTTTATTAGTCTAAAGCAAGTACTGGTCGTTCTTATTTATTTTATTTCATAGAATGATTTGGATCAGAAAGGACCTTAAAGATCATGTAGTTCCAACCCCTCTGCTGTGGACAGGGACACCTTCCACTAGACCAGGTTGTTCAAAGCCCCATCTGACCTGGCCTTGAACACTTCCAGGGATGGGGCACCCACAGCTTCTCTGGGCAACTTGTTCCAGTGCCTCACCACCCTTTCAGTGAAGAACAGTATGTTTGTGGTTAGACCAGAGAAATAAAAGCTACAGGGAATTTTTCACCTTGTTTCATTACAGAATGAATTCTAAATGGAAATATTTTCAATAGTGAACACGAATTCTCAACATCAGGGGTAAAAGGAATTTATCTCTTTCACAAGTCAGTGTGAACTCTATGCATACATTCATAGGCACATCCTTTTCCTTGTAACATGAAACAAGGATCATCAAAGATGTGCATTACTATTGACTCTGTAATGCAGTGAAAAATAGAGCCTTTCAAGAGTGAAGGTATTGTGAAACAGCATGACTGCAGAAAAAAGGCAGCATACATTTGAAATGGCTCCTTCAGTGTATTTTTTATTTGGACCTTTTAATTGATAGTCATTCCAGTCAACTGAGTCAGCCAATGAACCATCCCTGACAAATAATGTTTATTTTTTTAGCTTCCATATTTATAGAAAGAAAGAAAAAAAAAAGTTCAGTTAAAAGAAGGTGTTTATGCAATGGTAAAAAATAGACATCACCTGTTGAAAGAGAAAAAAGTAGTAAGTAAGATATCTGAAAGATGAGCTTTGCCAAGACAATAAAAAATAACAAAAGCTACTGACATTTTTAAATAGTTAGTGTTATTCGTTTACTTATCTAGCCATATTCTTATTTAGCCTTTATCAATGAACATATGGTAATAAAAAGCTAAACCTTGTGAGTAAAAAGTTTAGCAAAGAATGGACTTGAATGACCATCTACCTGGCCAGATCTTATAAATGATAGTGTTCTGAACACTGTCCGTCTTATTTAACTTCAAATGCAATTTCATAAAATAATTTACAGATTTTATGAGTAACATGATGGTATAGGACTAGGTGTAGATCTAGGTCTATGTCTAGGTATATATCCAGGCTTGTGTATAAGGGAAATCAGACTTTAAATATAGGTAGATACATTTATTTACATAAATATATATATAAAAATATATATGTATATGCACATATACATATCTTTATAGTCTGATTTCCATATAAAGAAGTCTAGACATTTACTGTTAAGTTATATGCAGTACTTTGATACAGAGTATAGTGTTCTTCATCTTATAAGCATAGGACATGAAGTATTTCTTGAAACTCTTTGCATGGTGATGTTTATTTTTCATTTGTTTTTCTGCTTTGTGTATATGTGTAATTTAAATAATTAGGGTCTCCTTAAATTACAGCAAATATTGTGTTTATTGACTTGATTTGGCCACACTGAGTCACTATTTAAAAAAATAATAATTCTTGAGTTTCTTCTTTGTTATCATTATGCAAATTTCATATAATTAATGAGTCAAAATAAGATATCTCCATTTTAGCCATTGAAAAGAACCGGCTATCTGAAGTACTAATCAATTCACTTTATAGTGCAGATGAAATCAGTACCCATAATTAATTCTGTTCACAATATTTATAAAGAAATCATAGGAAATTATAGGTATCACACTAAAAGTATCTATTTCTTTTAGCTTGCTATGGAAGGCAAATGTTAAATATAGCTCCTAAATATGTAAGATATGTTTTATGTTGCGCCAAAAATACATATCTTGCATTGCACTTTATATGTTGCTAATATAACTTTCATCCTATACCATCTCTAAATTTCTATCCAGAATACATTTCCCATCTAAGCGACTGTTGTTTACAGATAGCTTGTCTCCTTTTCTTTCTATGGCTGATAATTTAGCAATTCTATTTTAGTGTATGCTCTCCCCTAAGTGCATAAAGCACTTCTGACTGTTTACCCTTAAAGCTCTAGAGAGTTAGGAAAACCTCTAGACTGCTTCTGTTTATTGTACACACATGCACTGTTAAGGGTTTATTTTCAACAGGAGGGAGACAAGTACAGAGATAAAGACCAATGACGCATATGACTCTACCAGCACATCTTGCTGTACAGCGCAGTGTATGACCTATTTTACATATATATATTTATATATTTACCTTTAAATTGATTCTGTTTTCTCATATGCACTAATTTGGCCCTTGGTGGTGATAGTTCACATTGTGTTTGTAGTTTCTGCTGCTCGTAAAAAAGTCCCTGTTCGATTTTCTTCACTGTCTGCTAGCTGTAGCAGTCAAAATTACAGGCTAATGGTTGGACAAGCAGCTTATAATGTATGATAATCAATACTCAAAATCCATTTCCTATGATGTGACATAAAAGCATGGAGTGAAAAGACACAGATTTTCAGGACTAGAGCTCCAATGCTCATGCAATGCAGGTGGTTTTCAATTCAAGGTCATTCAGTATTTCTTTTTTCTTCTTTTTTGGCTTCATATTTAATTCAGTCACTTCTATGATGCCCAGGGAGCAGAAATGGAAAGTTAGTCGATACTGTGAGTAGAAATCCAAGTATAAAAACTGCTTTATCAAATGCAGGAAATGAGAAGAGGAAGGAAGATATGGCATGCAATATATATGTAATATATATAAGCTATATGATATATATGTCTTTTACTTAGAGATAGCCAGCAAACTTTGCATTTTTGTTGGCAGTAATGAATAATGTAAACATTGTGTAAGGCTTCCTCTCATACCAGTATATGTACATGTGAAAGATCTAAAAATATAAATCTTCAAACATAACTTGATTGCAACAAATTAACCTGAGTCTTGAAAATCTCAAAGCATAGTTTTTGGCACAGTACTGAATACCTAGTATAGTAAACTTATTTTCAGTGACTGAGAACTTCTCTGATCATTACCTTGTATCTGAAGTTTGTTCATTTCAATCTCAGTTTAGGGAAAAAATTTTAATTTTTTTGAAGAAATACAGTTCAGTCGAGTTTTAGAAAAAGAGTCATTTTTCAAATCGAATTTCCCAGTTCTCTATTTCATATGCATAAATATGCTGTAAATGTAAATAGAAGACAATTGTATATATATATATATATGTACAATTCTTTGATGTATTATAAGATAATTTGACATAGAACTACTACCTGAAAGACAGTAAGCATTTCCCTTCCACAACGGCCTTTTTTTGGTGTAATGAAATAGACTGTAATGTACTGAAATCTTCCCAGCTGTGTACCCTCATTGTACTGGGGGTCTCCCAGTGCAATGTGAAGTCTTGACACATTCAATATGGTTAGAAAATTTTACAGGAAGTGCTACCATTGGTTTTTGTTTTTATCCTGAGAAAAAAAAAAGAAGCAAAGAGGGATCTTGCTTTGCTGGAATAATTGAAAAGAGAGGAGGAGAGGAAAGTACTGGTCATTGATAGCGCAGTTCTGAGCATTTTATGGTAGTTAACATGCAGCAAGGTTTATTTTCATCTCTTGTTAAGAGGCAACAGAATTGTTTATGAATATCCATACAAAGGATAGTTAAACTTACAAAATAAAAGTTAGTTGGAAAGCTGGTTAGTTGTTTAGGTTTGAAAGTGCCAGAAAACTTTTACTCAGCGTTGGCATGGATTCCATATAAGAAAAAAATATTTTGAGATATATTTAGGGAAAATGCTAAAGAAAATACCTATTATCTTTCCTTACTACCTAAGTCCACTTTTAAAGCTAGAAGCTGAGCTTGCCACAAATCTTCTCTGAAGGATTAGGAAGATGAGAAAAATAACAAAATCATTTAATAGCAAGCATCTGCAAAATATAAAGTTCTAAATTAACATTAGCTTGGAGCAACGGTTTGTTTATTTCTGCTGGATTTCTGTGATAAAAAGTTATCAAACTTGGCTAATATTAGCTATTGCCCATCCCATGCTATAACTCAGAACTTTTGCCTATGCTCTTGCCTCATGTGTTTTCTAAAATATATTGATTTGGTTTGTTTTGTGAAGTTTTATGGTTTTTTGATGCTGTAGAAGCTCCAGAAAACTAGATACAGGGAATTTTAGTGGAAGTGAACTAATGGGTAGAATGAGGCTTATAGCCATGTCCTTTATTTGTATGGCTCCCATTTCATTAAGCAGTTGGCACACAAGCATTGTGTCCATGGTTATGGATTACCAGTGCCATCACAGTCAAGTGAAGTAAAATGAAACACAACAAACTTAAATTTCTTCCTTTAAACTCTTTTCAGTTTGGTCACTGTGTTACTGTCCCAAGGTTGGGGGTGTCTTTTACTGTTGCTTTTCATCGTGGTAGTTCTATTTTTTATTATACACTAAAATCAGCATGCAGCATTTCCTTGGAACTCAAAGAATCGTAGAATGGTTTGGGTCAGAAGGGACCTTGAAAGATCTGCCACGGCCAGGAATATCTGTCACTAGATCAGGTTACTCACAGTCCCAACCAACACGGCTTTGAAATCTTCCAGTAATGGGGCATCCACAATTTCTCTGGGAAATCTGTTTCAGTGCCCTACTACCCTTATATCAAAGAGTTTCTGCCTCATGTATGTACAGTCTAAATCTGCTTTCTTTCAATTTATGCAGCCCAGAACACAACTGGCTTTCTGGGCTGTGAGCACACACTGTCGGCTGATATTTAATTTTTCATCCACCAGTACCCCCAAGTCCTTCTCCACAGGTCTGCTCTCAATCTGTCCAACTCCCAGTCTGTATTAATACTGGTGAACTCTCCAACCTTGAACTTAAGCTTGTTGAACTTCATGAGGTTCACATGGCCCTCACGTTTCAAGCCTGTCAAGGTCCCTCTGAATGACATCCCTTTCCCTCTAGTGAATCAGATAAACTACTGAGCTTGTGATCTGTGGGCACACTCAATCCCACTGTCTCAATGATGCAGATACTAAATAATGTTAGTCCCAATGTAGACCCTGGAGGGACACCATTCATTTCTGGTTTCCACTTAAACATTTGAGCCATTGACTGGAACTCTTTGCATGTGACCATCCAGCCAGTTCCTTATCGATGTGACAGTCCATCATCAAATCCACCTATCTCCAATTTAACAGCAAGAATATTATGCAGGACCAAATCAAAGACCTTACAAAAGTCTTGTCCACTGATGCAATCACTCCATCATAGACCACTAGATTAGTCAGGCAATCTGCCCTTGGTGAAGCCATGTTGACTGTCCTTAATGACCTCCCTGTCTCCCATATGTTTTGATATATCTTCCAGGAAGATCTGTTCCATGATCTTACCAGGTACACAGGTGAGACTGATTCACCTCTGTGAATTTTATATTTAAAGCCTTTATGTTACATTCTTTTCCTCAACAATCACTCTGTTCTGCTATCCTTGTACTTCATTCTCTCTTGCTTTTGATATTTTTTTAGGGCTTGCACCATACTTAGATTTTAAAGTCTTCTAGGAAGGGAGCACATATACAGAATGACACTTTTTCACAGAAACGTATCATTAACGAGAATCAGTTCTGAGTAAATTTTGTCATTCCAATTTAACTTATCATTGTGGCATAAAACAATTTTACTTACATTTAAATTGCATTTACTCATATATTTTTAGAAATGGGAACAGTCAAAATTGTTTACACTATTGGACTCATAGGTCAGCTTTGGTGTTTCTTTTGTGTCACGTTTCAACAGTGCAATCATCCATTAATCTGGTGGTGATATAAGATTACTAGGAATTCATTTTCTCATTTAGAAAGATGATGGTTGCTTAAAATTTCCCTGTGTTGGGGTGAACATATTTGTTCTGCTTTTCTGAAGACTTGTTGTGCATGTCTCTGTATGTTTGCATCATCTTTACATTTAAAGTTATATTAACAGGTTTTTGTCTAACAGGAATTTCAGGCATTTTTTAAATACTAAATTCCTCAAACAAAATCAAAAAGAATTGAACCCATCAGCCCATTTTGTGAAAGAGAAATGCTTAAAGCTAAAGATCAATGTGTAGTTAACCAAAACCTAGAGATGATAAAAGGATTTATTCTATTTATTATTTTTCTTATCCTTGATATTTGGTTAGAGTCATAAGTACAATTATAAAATAGTAAATGTTGGCCCAAACATAATCTATTAATGTAGATGACAGACAAGCTAAGGTTTTTTAAGCAAAGAGTTTTCTTTGAATTGTAGAGTGGGAAGTATCAAAATCTATGTTCTAGAAATGAAGCAAAGAAAAGAAACCTCATTTAGCTATATTCTTTGAAAGAAATAGAATATAGAAATCCTATCTGAAAACATTATCAGTTCAAACAGTGTGTCACAGTTTGTCATTCTTCCAAACTGTATGTATTGAGCAAATCCGTTTTCAGTGACTTGCACCAAAACAAAAAAGGGAAAAACTGATTACATGATCCATACTCATGTCTAATAAAATTGCAGTATGCACTTTCCGACAGGCTTATATTTAATGCATACTGATGGGAAATTCTAGTTCTCTGTTCTCAGCAGGAAAAGAAGGGTTTTAAGAAAACCTTTTTATTTTGTGACTGTCACACAACACAACAATTATAAATGAAATGGAGGTGACAAAAATGAAAAATCGGCTTGCTGATTTTTATGAAGTGTTTGTATTTCCAGAAAGGCACTCATTGCAGCTATTTGATTTGAAAAATTAATCCTTATAATTCCTTTTGAGTTCCTTAAGTACTGTTCACTCTTTTGCAGGATGAGTTTTACAGAACAAAGCCTAACAGATTTCTACAGCAGATTAGTTTACAGATGAAGCTCAATTCCACTGAGAATGATTCTATAATGACCCCTTTATACTTCCATTGGGCTGTGTGAATGCTTTAACATGTAGAGAACAGAGTTAAATAAATCTATTGTCTCAATTAACAGGTTTATGCAAACCTTCTGAAATATTTAATTATAGCTTCTTCTTTTTCTCCATAATTAAGAAACCAGATGTCAAGGCCATCATGTGTTGATCATAGCCTATTCATTAGATTAAATAAATTCACTTATAATTAGAGTTTTTTTCTCTTTCTCCTTTGTTTTGCAGAGCAAGAAGAATGTGTTAACTGCACAGATGAATGCAGAGTGCTTGGTCATTCTGACAGGTGTTGGATGCCACAGTTTCCTGCAGCCAATCAGGCTGAGAATGCAGATTATCGCACAAATCTCTTTGTACCCACAGTTGAAGCTAATGTTGAGACTGAGACATACGAAACTGTGAATCCCACTGGGAAAAAGACTTTTTGTACATTTGGGAAAGACAAGAGAGAGCACACTATTCTCATTGCCAATGTTAAACCTTACTTAAAAGCCAAACGTGCCCTGAGTCCTCTGCTTCAGGAGGTTCCCTCAGCATCGAGCAGCCCAACCAAGACATGCATTGAGCCTTGCACCTCAACAAAAGGACCACTGGATGGTTGTGAAGTGAAATCAGGAGCCTTGGCTGAACCCAGCAGCCAGTACTTGTCAACTGACAGTCAGTATCTATCACCCAGTAAACAGTCAAAAGACACTTCTTTCATTGCATCAGATCAGATGGCTAGGGCCTTTGCAGATGTGCATTCCCGAGTGAGCCGAGACTCAAGTGAGATGGACTCTGTTCTGGAGCAGTTAGACCGTTCAGCCCGGGATCTAGGCAGGGAGTCGGTGGATGCCGAGGAAGTTGTGAGAGAAATAGACAAGCTCTTGCAGGACTGTCGGGGCAATGACCCTGTAGCCATCAGAAAGTGAGGGGGAAAATGGACAGGCTAACAGTTTTGTTCCTCTTCTGCTGATTAAAAGTTAATAAATATATAAATCCCCTGGTTGTAACAGAATTAACAGGAATGAAGGAAGACCAATGCTGCTTTAAGGCTTTTAGTGAACATCTGAAGTGCCCACAAGTATGTTCTTTTCACTGCTCTTTCTTTTTGACAGATAACACTGGTTTCATTTTGACCAAACTCTCATTAGGACAGAGTCGAGTACACCAAGAACAAAACAAAAAAAGGAAAGACAGTGCCATTTTGACAATCTGATAGGAAGGTGCAAGAAAGATGGAGTGGAAATACGTCTGATACTTTAAGACTGTCCTCAAATAGCTGATGCTGACTTTACTGTTTACATATAAACCCCAAGAAAAACAGGGTTGAATAATGCTGATCTGTGGTGGATTTCCAGCAGTCACCACAGGCTTCTACTGAAAGTCCTATAAAGAGTTCTTGTAGTAGTCCAAGTGACACCAAACATTAACATTCATTTGTGGTAAACATTTATGTACAAAGTTATCTGCCACAAATATGGGAAAGAAAAAAAAAAGAACAATAAAACAGAAAGAACCATTCCAGAACATTATTCAAGGAAACATATCGTAATCATTAATGAAACACTTCATATCATATTAAGGTTAAGTGTAAAATGATATAGTCCATCTTGTCTTGCACACACATAAGCTAACTCACTTGATAAAAAAGAAAAAAAATTTAATATCTATTTAGCTTTTTAGTGTCCAACAAAGCTATAAATAGTTAGTGCTAAGTTTAAAAGAAAAGGAGGTAAAATGAAGTTTGAAAAAAAAATAGAGTTACCTTAAGGGTAATACAGAAAAGAAATTAACATTATTAACACTTTTTTATTCATTTGTGGACACTAAAATAGCTCAGGAGGGTGAAAATGTCTTAGACATCCACAAAAATCACATGGTCATTTAAATGTGCAAGTGTAAGAAAATTCAGTGTGTTTACATCAAATGACATATTTTTATTGATTTATTGCAGATTCAGTGCATATGAGCCAAATTGTTGAGTGTATAAGAGCTATATTGTGTATTTTATTAAATTAATATATAGTTGTGTTGCAAAAATATTTGGGCTTATATTGTAAATGGCAAGTGTTGCCTCGGTAGCTGTCGAACTCTATGAGTTTTGTTTTTTCCTGCTTCCTTTTCCCCATGGAATATGGGAAGCAGCGCCTCAGAGCAAAGTCTCTTGTTTAATGTATGGTCTACGAAGTACTGCAGTACATAATCTGTTCAAAATGTGTTTGAGTGAGCTGATGGAGCTAACTGAACAACCTACAAATACATCCATCAGTCATGGTTATGTGCAAGTCCTTGTAGAAGCTTTTATTGCAAACCCATGTGTAATAACAAAAGTTGCACTCAAACCAACATCTGGAACCTCCTTGGTTATTTTTTTTCCAAACACATGCAGCCAGCCTGTTTAATGTAGGATATTTGATTGACTTCTTCAGAGATGACACCATTTTCAAAGTTTTGGTATAAAATTCAGAGAACTGAAAAATATTTCAGTGCCAATATGGCATGAGGAGTATTTCATCTGATTCTTCAGAATGTGCAATTGCTTACTGCAGTTCTAGGTAAACACTGGTTAATTTAGCGGGTGGTTTTAGTTTGATTTTCACTTGAATAGTATTTTCAGATAACTTGGTATATAGTTTCTACTTTTTATTATTTTTTTTTCTAAGAGTGTTTTTATTGCACTTGAAAAATTCAAAACTACTTTCAGGTATAACTTAAAAAACAACATACATTCAAAATGAACTTGCACAGAACAAGAAGAAGCAGAAGAATAAAATTACTAGCTCAGGATTTGTTCCTTATATACTTCAGATACTCCACTGAAAATATCACTATGGCACATTGTTAAAAAATTAGATATTTGGTTTATTAAATTTAATCTGTACTATAAAAACACCTATAAAACAGATTGTCACTCTGAAATACCACAAGCCATAGTCTGCATCTGTTCAAGAAAGGAAGTTGACCCAATAGCCTATTTTGGTTTTGGTGATTCTTAGCTAGTCAGTCCTACAATGAATTGTCTTTGGGAGACAACCATTCTGACAGTTTGCTTTTAGCTCCTCCAGTTAAAAAGAATCCACTATTACATGTAAGAAAAGGATCTTGTACATGTCTTATCAAGCTACTCTCCATGTTTTGGACAATTTATGTATCTAAAATGTGGTGTTGTCTGTGTTATATAATTTTCTTTTTTTTGGCCAGGAGACCTGAGATTGGTTTTGCTTGATAGCTTGATAGCTTGAAATTCCATTGTGGAGAGGGTTTCTTATTGTTTGATTGATCTTTTATACGTATTTCTGTGGTGCCCATCACTTCAGTGTCTGTGCACCAAATCTTTAGCTCTGCCAGTGAGATCCATTATTCAGCAAAATCTAAGCCAGTATGTAAATGCAGTCCAGTGATGGAGATTTGTGTATTTTATAAATGATTTTAACACTGAGTAACCAATTGTACAATTCATTGTATGTTTCTGAAGACATAAAACCACAACATTCTGAGAAAGGGCTGTGCCAATGTAAGAGGAATTTACCTTAAGGCTCTCTGTCACTAGTGATTTACTAGCTTTAGCTGTTTAACACATTATCTGTATTTAGTAGTGATTATTTATTTACCACTGTGAGGTAATTCAGAATTCATGACTCACAGCTTTATAGAAGAGTTTAGGAAATCTTGCTTTTATTTAATTTGGCTTACGACTGCCTTGTGTTGTAGAACTCTGGCATACTGCTTCCAATAAGCATATCCCAGGTTAAAAACTCTATTTCACAATTTAGAGTGGATGCATAATGAACCAATAAATCAGTAAAGCTTATACAAAGTGAGTTTTGTCAGTCCAGTCAAAATTAACATGATTGTGTGTGAAGGACGTATTGCACACAAAAGAATTTAAAAAGTGTTTTTTCTCCATGGTGTCTCTAGTATCACCATTGGAGAAAGAGGCAGCAATGAAAGATAAAGTTTAGGAGTTATTTCGCTCATTTCTTACATATATGCTTTATAAGATTGGTAGAAAGAATCCGCCACATGATTATAAAGAGAATGTTGAAGTTAAGGGAAGCAAGTTAAGCAACTAATAAATTTGTACTGTATTGTGAATACACTGTGAATAGCGAATAAGGCATTCTATATCTTTTTTTAATTAACAAAAGCCAGAAACTGGGAGTTCCTTATACAATTGGCCATCAAATCAGTACTCAAAATCAGACCTTTTTACTTTTTTTTTTTTTTTTTTTTTTTTTTTTTTTTAATTGGCATATTTATCAGGAGATTCTCCTGAACTGTGATTTGCCAATTAGGAATATACCTTTCCCAGTCCAAGAAGTCAAACATTGCTCATAGTGGAGCAAGATAAATCATTCAAACAAGCTTTCATGCTGCTTGCTGTCAAATGGAAGGGAAATTGCTGAGGTCAAGTAGGAGTCTGAAGCCTAGCATAACATACACACGCTCATTATTGTTTAATTACTTTCTTTTTTACATCCGGTAGTGATTATTATTGCATTATTTTAAATGGGAGTTTTGGCTATCAAGATTTGTTGACGTGTAATTGAATGAAATCTGATTAAGGTTTTGACTTCTCTGGTCCAATTGTGATACAGGTTGGCATTCTCATTTATCAGCCCCTGTCTCCCCATATGGCTCAAAGTTGCACCAATGACTGGTGAATAACACAAAAAAACCCCAAACAAAAGCAGCATACATTGTATGGATTTTCTCAACCGCTATTGTTTAATGGCTGTGTTTAATGTGACCTATCTGGAAAATGAGGACTACGAATAAAAAGCAATTACTAATAGTGGTGTTGCCTGCTTTTGCATTCATTAACACAGAAGAAATGTGTTAAACACTGCATACCACAGGGAGCCTGATGGTAATTACTTTGGAAAAGCAACTTGTGGCAATGCGGCTGTTACAGCTAGTTATCAGTTTGCCAAAAAAATGACAGTTCCTGCTTCATTTATTAGAAATGTATAACTGTTTTCTCTCAACAGGAAAGTGGCGAAGAGTTTTCATCAAGCTGCGTAGGTTTATCTTTTAAGCAGCTGATGCACTGAATCCCTACAGGCTGTTATTTGCTCATAGAAACATGGAGCTGAATAAAGGACATTTTGGTTTAGTACACTGGTGTGAGTTCACCAAAAACATTATAAATCAGGGTATAAATTCTCAAAGACTGTCAGACCAGCAGAGGAGATCAAAACACCACTTAACTATACAAATGGAGGAAAAAAACGTGAAGAATGCAAAGGGTTGGGGTTTGTTTTGTTTGTTTGTTTTTTTTTTTAAACATGTCTTTTTTAAGAGTCTAAGCAATTTTATTCATGTTGCTGTAAATAACATGACGAATTGTTGGGAAAAATATTACTAAGTCCTATTTTTTTTCCATTTTTTTGTTACAATTTAACACTTTCATTAAATTCTTTTATTTGATTGTTTTTTGTTATGTTTGAACATTACAATTAATCCTTAGAATATATGGCCTTCTCTGTCTGCTCCTGTGTGATCGTATCAATGACATACCAAATCGTGTAAAGCCTGTACACCAGATTTTTTAGGGTTGTTTTTAGGAAGAGTTGGTTTGGCTTTTTTTTGTTGTTTTCTGTTTTGTTTTGTTGGTTTGTTGGTTTTGGGTTTGTTGCTTTTGTTTTGGTTTATTTGTTTGTTTTTACCAATAATTAAGCATACAGGCATTGCTTATGACAGCTAAATAGAATTTTGGTTTGTTCAGAATACCACAGATATTATAAAGATATGTTCTAGTTGTGTGAACAGAATTACCCTTTACCTATTGCATTTTTTTCTACAAGTAAGAAACAAAACCACCCTGCATCTGGTTAGCTGGCCATCCGAAGGCACAGAAACCCACCATTGTTTTCTTCCCTTTTTCCTGTTACATATATTTGTCTTTCTACAGACTGAATTCCAAAATCTAGGAAGCCACTCTCTGTGCAGACTTCTGATAGAATGTACCTTATGCTGCAGATGGGCTCACTGGACATGGGATGTTACTCTTGTTACACTCTAACTTTGTGTAATTCAAAGCTTGGCCGGATCCGCAGTATATGTAGAACAAGTCATAAACCATCCTGGCTTTTCTTTACCCAGAATACAGTGTCATTGATTTCCCATTTGGAAAGTAGCCAGTCTGTCAAACAGAGATTCTCAGATCTCCTTTAAGCCAACCACGTATAACTGCTTCAGGGTGTTCACTCATGGGATAAATACCCTATCTTTATCCTTTATTGAGTCTAAGACATGAAAGCAGCTGAAAGCTTATTTCTTCAGTTAGTAATGTTTCCCTAAAAATGAAATTTCTCCAGTAGAAAGGACAAATGTCTGCTGTATGCATAGCTTGATTTGTGAAAGGTCACCTTAGTTTCAGTAGTGCATGAAGAAATGGATCAGGGAATTAATGAGCCATCTAAGAATTTTCTGAGATGTATATTCCATAATGCATATGTTATGATTCAGGGAAAATAGCTCAGTATCTTGATTTATTTTTTGCCAATGGTTCCTGGTAATGCCTGGCTCACAAAAACATTTAGTTTGAATTTTGGGGAAACATTTTTCTCTCTTTTTTTAAAGGTTTTTGATTGGTTGGTTGGTTGGTTGGTTGGTTAGTTGGTTTCCTAAACATTTATTATATGGGGCTCTTTGCTATTTTTAAAATAAAAATATTGTTCTGATATCGTTCCCCCCTTTTTGGTTCTTTAGGCTAGAGATAATACCTTTTACTTGGACAAGACTCCAAAATGTCTGTAACCATTAGGAAATTTATCTTGGTAAGAGTTTATAGTGTAGGCACAGCTTGAAACATACAGTACTGGACAACAGATTCCATTTCTGAAAACTTATTTAATACTTTGAACACTAACTCTATGGAAATTTTATTATAGTATACCTACTGAACTGCTGCCAGAGAACTAGGGAAACAGTCAGCCAGTAATCCTCAACTTTTTTGTAGTTAAAAACAACATTGAAGTTGCCTCTGTAAATCAAGTGATTGCTAGTGCAGTATAGAAAATATGTTTTCATTATGTTTGAAGAAGAAATATTCCTTAACAAATTTACAATTACATGTTGTAATAACTGCACATTTTGCATCCTTTTAAGGGCAATCACATATAGAACTCTTTTGAGTGGTTTGATTTGAGACTGATAAAAAATGGATCACTAGGCTGGCATCAACAGTGAAATGGAAACACCTTATCTGTCTGATCATCAGAAAATGACATTTATCTATTCTGTTATTACATTCTATAGGAAAATGTTCCATGCATATATTTTTTAAGCCTTTAACATCAGGCATTGATTATTATGCTGGATGCTACTATGATTTTTGCAAGTGTTCCTTTTATTGGTCATTACTCCTTTCTTTTCATATGTTCATTTAAAATTGGTTACATTGAAAATTTATCTTATGTAGAGAATTTAGGGAAGATTTCCTCTCTGTCCTCAAAGATAATTCACACTTCATACCATATAATCAAAAATAGTAATTATAAGATTTGTAGATAAGACCTCCATTTATTTCTTACAACTCTTTGGTTTAAAATTTGATTAGAGATGCTAAAATAATATTTTATTTTAGCAATATTTTTATTTTCCAATTAAAATCTTTACCTTTCTATGAACAAATTCTTTGTTCACTATTGTGAGTTCAGTGGGAGATCCTGGTAAAAAGAGTGTCATACTTAATGAACTGGACAGCTCTAAATAAGGATGTTTTCCTGATAACTAAACATGTAGCTATTTTGTCTTTAGTGAATATTATTTCTTTTGGGATTTTTTGTACTGAAATTATGAGAAAAAATAATCTGATATGTGTATTCTGGATAACTAATACATTTAACATGCTCTAACTATAATATGGTTCAGAGTAATGATATTTCTTTATGAGTGTATGTTTAGGGACTGTCTTAGACCAGATGAGAAATTGTACTTACTCTGAATACCTTTTGAGTTTCCAAACTTGAAGCCATATTCCCTATAGGAATGATTTTCTATTCCCTTGTGCCTCATTCTAAATTGAGAACAAAATTAATATAAGCATCACTATATCATTTAATAAGGAGTTGTATAACATTAAGTGAATACAGGAAATACAGCAGAAAAGAATACATGTGAAACTATTCTAACATTACAGTACCATTGTATTATAAGAGATTTAGAGTAGAGATTAGCAACTGTTAATAAGCCTTTATCTTTGACCACAAGATAAGCCTCTTATAAGCATTGAGGCTTTACCTCAGTTTAAGGTCTGTAGTAGTAGTGGAAAGCTGCAGAATAAGGGTACTGTTCAGACTCTGGGTTTCCTTCATGGTATTTTCTAGAAGAGACTCCAGAAGTTGGTAATTATGTGTCCATAGTAACTTTTGCACTTCCATGAGCCAGCGTAAGTAAGTGAACCAAGCTCCCTGGTATGTACCAGCTCTCTGCCACTCAGTGTTCCAAGACTACCTTAGCAGAGTCTGTTTAGGTGACTTATTTAGGGATCTAGTACGGATAGAAAGTGGATTTTTTTAGTACATTTTTTTGTACATGTCAAAGTAAGAACACCTTTCAAAGGAAAAGAACACCTACCTTTTGACAAAGCAACAGTTTTTGAAAAGTAGTCTCCAGAATCGCCCCAGAAAAAAAGAAAAAAACCCTAGGAAAAATAGCAAATATAGTCTTGCTTGTGAATATTTTTCCCACCACAACTCAGTTGAGTAACACTGTTGATGACTATAAATCCACCACCATACTTTTCTAAATAAACCTCTTCCACGGGACTAAAATAGGAGAGAGGAAAGGAAGTTTTAGAAACTCAGGTAAAGCCTGTATACTGATAGCAAGCACATTCAGTCCTTTAATTTCCCAATGAATCACCTTTTTTAAAAGATTCATACTTATGCACTTATTGATAACCTTCTATAGACTGCTAAATCATAAAACCACTGCAACTGCAAAAGTTAATGTGGTGGAGGTAGATATCAAGATAGAGGAGGAAAAGGAATACTATGTTTTAGGCAGACTTCCAGTTCTTATTAATTCTTATCACTTTATCTGAGGTGAAATGTCAGGGATCCATCATAATACTGCAACAGTAGGAGAAATAGAAACAATTGAAGGACTTCTGAATCAAACATCTTGTTCAAAAAGCTTTCATGGAGATTTGCCAAGCTTATTCTGGGATCAAACCTGTAAACCTGAGACAACTCTGCTGATAACCAGTATTTCCTGTAGTCTAAGGTGATGTTCACATCACCTACTGCCTGGAAAAATTTCAAGTTTCTATGGGCAATGACAACATCACCTGGTGGCAAGGAGCCACCAGGTACAGCTGCCAAATCTTGAATCCCATAGCTTCTTGTAAGTGGATGCCAGGTCTCCTCAGTCATTTTATTTCCTTCATCCTGTGTGTTTATAAAGCATACTAGTAAATGCTAGTCGACATTTCCAAGCCTCGAAGGGTGGTCTGGAGTAAGATCAATCCTTGTTCAATGCATGTGTTTGTTAGAACAGAATGCTTTTTTGCAGCCAGATAAAAATCAGAACTGTATTCGAAGAACCACCTGTTTGCTCAGTTTGGGAATTTTTTTAATTGTTAGTTTGTTTCATTGTATAAATAATCCAGAAAATCTTCAGCATCAGTGAAGCTAAAAGCATGCTCATTTTTAACAGTAGCATAAATATTTATCACAGTCATCAGTCCAGACTGAGGATTTTATTTGGCATGACATGTACAACTATGCAACAATTATGTAAAAATGGAAGTTATTATGAGCTGTAATTAATATACTGTGTTACCAGCTGACTCGAAGCACTTTGCTCAGCATCCTTAGTTTTAAAGACTGCATCTGAGTGGTGGTAAAATATATACTAAATTCAGTAAAGTACATCCGCAGCCCTAGGTTTTCTCTTCTAGTGCTGTCTAACACTGGATTTTATTTCTGCTGGAATCTTGCTATCAAAAAAAAAAAAGGCAGTATAATTGCTGATTTACCGCCATTGCTTAATCTAATTCAGTTCTTAGTGGTCCATTTGCATAGTGGAATTTGCATTTTATTTCACAGAAAATGTTATGACTCCACCTGCCTTAGCTCAGAAAATGTATCAGAAAGGGGAAACAGTGGTACAAGCAAAAAAGTGACAAATTACCTTTACTAAAACAATTTAAATATTGAAGGAAAGGGTACCTGTACAGTGTAGCATCTTTGCAAGCGAACTAAAAGTGCATCAACTGCCCTCACCTTCCTCAGTTTCATCACTCAGTTTCTGTTTTACTGGGTTTCCACAAATCAGAAGTGATTCTCGAATATGCTTCTATCACATGCCACTATCTGTGTAAAATTTTATTCATTGTGAAGACTCTGACAGAGAATGTGCAGACATATGCAGGCATACAGTGTTTTATCAAGCTGTAACATCACTAAACATAACTGTCTTACCTATTGACTTGTACCGAATCCAGACACTAGAGATCACAGACAAAATAAAAGGTGTCACACCCTGCTCAGCATGAGGTGATCAAAATAATAACAAATTAAGGATATTTTTGATTGACATTTTATATGTATTTCATTATATTTTTGCACTTCCTTCGAGGCTCAAATCCTATGGGTGACAGCTGTCACTGTAAAGGTGACTCATTACATTCATTTACAGAGTCCCTTAACAGATGGAAAGGTCTTTGTTTCCCAGGGAACACTGACAGGTTATGATTTCTAGAGCTTTTAATCATTTTAACAAAACTTATACACATCTGTCAATTACTCTGTTCAGTGATGTTAATAATACAGTAATCTGAGAATGACAAAGTATGCTTTCCTTTTCTTGAAACCACAACTTTTCCATCAAGACTGGAAGCATAGAACAAAAACACTTTTGAAGAGCTGTTTTTTCCAGACAATTCTGTATAAGTAGCAGTGTACTTGATCTGGCAGAGATGGAGTTAGTTTTCCCCACAGCAGCCCTCCTAGTGATGTGGTTTGCATTGGGAGCTAGAAAGATGTTGGTAACCCACCAGAGTTTTGATCCTGCTGAGCAGTGCTGGCACAGTGCCAGTACTCTCCAACATTCTGCCCTCTCTCCCAACCGCCGCTGTAGGCTGGGGGTAGACAAGACCTTGGGAGGGGACACAGCCAGGACAGCTGACCAAAGGAGTAGTCCATACCATATGACATCTCAGATGTAAAAGCTAAGAGAAAGGAGGCAGGAGGGGAAATATTCATTATTTATGACTTTAGTCTTCTGGAGCAACTGCTACATGCACTGAAGTCCTGCTTACCAGGAAGGGACTGGACGTCATCTGCTGATGGGAAGTAGAAAATAAATCTTTTGTTTTCCTTTGCTTCTGCATATGGCCTTTGCTTTTGCTTTATTAAACTGCCCTTATCTTGACCCATGAGGGTTTTTTTCATCTCATTTTCTCCCTCTCCTGTCCTGCTGAGGAGGGTACTGATAGAGCAGCTCAGTGGCCGCCTGGAGTCCAGCCAAGGTCAACCCACCACAACCAGCATTTATAATAACAGTAAAATTTTATTTTCACAGTACCTGTCTACAGAGCTTTTTTCCTCTTCTTCCAAGCTACAGGGAAACTATGAATCATTAAAACATGCAACCGATACAACATGACAAGCTGGCATCACACAAATAATTAAAACCAAAGTCACTGTGCAGAACTGATAATTTTGGTCAGGTACAGAATAAGGGCCTTCACCGTGGTGCTTTTTCTGGTCCAGATAGCAAGCACTTTATGCTTCCAAGGCTTCAAAATAGAGGCACCAGATGTATGTGTACTAGTAGATGTGGTAGCTCTGCCTCATGACTAATGTGCAGCTCATTCATTCATTATAGAACCGAGCCTGCAGTCCCCTTGTGTAAAAAAGGTATGTTTTTGCAGAGATATTACAGGACCTCCACATAGAAGGTCTATAGCCTTTCCAGAACAATGACAATGGTATATTTTGTTTGGTTTTGGGGTTTTTTTTTACATCTATAATATTCAATATGAACCTGAGCATCTAAATGAAATTTTAATTTTAGTAAAAGCTTTTAAGGAAAAATATTTTTACAACATCCTATACCTCTATTTCTTTTAAAATTTGAGGATTTTTTATTCTGACACCTACTACAACAGTAAAAATAGCCATAATCTTTTGCAATGTTACGATACTTTAACTGTACCTTAGTCACAGAACCCTTTCAGCTTTCAAACTATATTTTTAAGATCTTTCAATGGAAGACTTTTGTGTCATCAAGCAATTCTTAGTACTATTTAATATCATTACAATTGTATTTGAAGACCGTAGAGAAGGAGTCACAGCTTCTTTTTAAGCACCACTGAGAAACAATGAAATATTTCATATCAGAAAGGCATTACAGAAGCAAAGCAAAACAAAATATAAAAAACCAAAACCAATATTTTAGACAGAGAAAATCCGATTGCCAAACAGTCACAACAAGAGTCATATGACTGAGAATTTATAGGTTATGATCTGCACAGGTAATGTGTACTGGAGCCAGGAATTGAACTAGAATTTCTCTTAAAGTCTAATACAGATCTTGAACTATTGCAACCACCTTTTTATCTTCTTCAGGAAGACTAGATAGGTTATGGATCAGAAAGGCAGTTCCTAGAAGTTAGCTATGTTCCAAAATAGATTAACCCTAGCCTTTAACCTCTTCTCTGTAAATGCTGCATAAGCTTTGCTCTTGTTTCAGCACCAAAATAATCAGGAGGGGTGTTTCCCACCATTTTCTTAGGGGGCTTACACTTCTAGAGTCCTTGACGTCTCTGTATATATTCTCTTGAAAAAAGTATGGACTATATTCAAATGCTATTCTGTAAAGTAAAATAAGTGGCAGCTGGCACCATACAGTTTTGTTATAATGAAAACATGAGGTGGTTGCCATTACACAGTCCTGCACTAATGAGAACAGTAGGAGTCTAGCATTACAATGGTCTAATGAAAACAGGAAATGGCTGGCATTAGATTGGTATAATGAAAACAGGAGGTGGCTGGCATTACACTTATACAATAAATAAATTAAGGTTTCTGGCCCTACCAATCTCATCTACATTATATATTATTCTAGTATGTAAGAGAGAGGCTTCTGCAAAGTCAGTGACAGTGACAGTAAAGAGCATTCTTTGTTACATCACCTCAGAAGCAGAGTGATGTCGTTTTTCTTTCAATTTTTTCTTTCTTTTTTTGGTGGTTATACACCAGTGAAACAGGGACATGGTTTTAAAAAATGACATGTAACCTATATAGATTTTCTTTTGTGTAAAAAATAACCAAAAGCAGCTTGTTTGCTGGTGCCTGTCATGCCATAATGTTGAAGGTTAAAAATAGTAAAGGAAAATTTAATATTACAGGACTTTTTTTAATGAGCCTCACACTTAACCCTCCCCAGTTTGGGCTAAGTATCCAATTGATGAAAATACTTTGCGATATTTCAAGTAATATACAGAATGAGATCAAAAGGGAAAATATATGCTGAGGAAAAAAGAAAAAAAAACAAACAAAAAAGTTAAGCACAAAATCAATCATTTAGCTAATGGGTTTTCTTCTAAGAACAGAAGGGTCAGGTGGTTTTCTTCCTTGTTTTTCAAGCTAATCACTCTAGTTGAGTCTTTTTAATTATTATTGCACAAGAGGGTCTTCTGTGTAGGTCTTAAACAATGAATAGACAACCATCTTCCCTTTTACTGCAACTTTCAGAGCCATCTGAAACTGATTGATTCTCACTCTCCTTAATCTGGCTGAACTCACCACCAGGTTCGTACAGTTCAAGGCCAGTACATTAAGGCACTGCATCAATCCACTCACACGGTACCTTTCAGCTGCTCAGTCTCTCATTTCTCATCTTCAAGCTCAACTGCATTGTTTCTGGACATTTTCCACAGAAACCAAGAAATTAAATGAAGCGAGAAAATGCTTGGAGTATGATTTTCAAAGCAGCAATTAGTGTGCTGGAATGTTCCAGCATAAAATGCTGTGCTTCCTGCAGCCTGTTATTCTGCCGATAGCTTTGGTTTCCACATTCAGATTGAAGTGAAAATATTCCAGTCAGGTAGCTCGGAGTAAAACAGCAGTGTGATGCAAATAAGGAACAGATAATCAAATCAAACTTTCTAATCGAGTTTTGCTATGCTGACTCTCTTATTTCTCTCTAGTCTGCAGTTTGCATGTTTTACAACACTGCAGAATTAGCTTAAAGAGTAAATACTTGTGAGTTTATCAAATCCTGTCATGTCTCACATGTACTGAAGAACAAATGAAGTAAAATAATCTTCCTGTGCTGCTTCTATTATTACTTTAATTTCTTTGCATCTTTGGTGTGGTGCTAATTTAATCCTTTTGAAGGAGGGGAATAGAAGATGAAGAAGAAGCCAGAGGGGTAAAACAGGGTGAGTGCTATTAACAAAATTTTGCTTCCTTTTTCATTTGTTTTAATTTCTTCATCAAACAACTGAAGGGAAGGAAAAGAAAAGAAATACTCATACCTTATGGACCAGATTTTTAAACTAAAACGTATGGCCCTGGAAGCAGCATATGCCTTAGAAAATCTGCTGTTATGTGTTTTGTGTGGAAGCCACAGACATGGCTTAATCGAGATAGGAGGCGACACGTGCCATGCATTTGAGATTAGTGGCTGGCCCTCAGCCATTAATGCTGGCATCCCCAGAACTGGCTCAGTCCTCTGCCAAACTTCTGCTGGGATTTGGGTTCAGTGAATCTGATTCACAATCTTTAATCCCCCCAAGCAGTATCTCTTTGAATTGTGCAGCTTGCAAAACATCCAGGTGGTGGTCCAGCCATGGCACTGCCTGCATAAGCTCAAGAAACAAACTGCTCTGTTTAAAAGTTTTACTATTCAAAGTTTCTAGCCATCTACTGTGTGTGGCTGAATGTCAGGGCTCACCCTTCTTCTTTTTCTTTGGTTCATTATACTGCATAGACAATAGTCATATTGCCCCTTGCATAAGCCTTTGAATCTCATTGAAATATCTGGGATCTTAAAAATGTCGTATGCTATAAATCTACTTGATGGGTCTCATCATTCTGTAAGCAATATTTTTCATTAACTTTGCAATAAAATGGCATTTTGCCCTATTTTCAAACTAACAAATTTTGTCAGGGTTGGCATCTTTATTACATTAGCAAATATATCAGTCAATACCACCTGGTGTAATTGAGTCTTGTTATATGATTCAGATAGTTGCTTTAACTATGGATTTTTTGAAGTCAAATTTTCTGGCAGGAAGAATATTGTTTTAATAGAATTTTAGATAAATAGGTACTATATCACTGTAACTACTCCTCTTGATTTAAGATAAATAATTGACCTGTCCGTGTATAATATTCAAGATCTTTTATAACTGTGTTGCACCCAAAAAGCTGTATAAAAGCCATTTGATTATGCTTAATTTCTGTTTCATACCAAAACTAGCACTGGAAACTCACACTAGAACATGAATGAGTGTGATAGTAAAGTCCCTATAGGAATCAAGCGTTTTGAGTTGTTTTAAATAATATTAGGCAATATGCTCTCTTCTGGCTTTCTAAGTCAGGAAACTGGCAAATAAGAAAATTATGAAAAAGGTGCCTATGTTTTAATGGAATGTGGAAATTAAAATTTAGAATCCAGGAACGCACACACACACACATGCACATGAGGAGAAGAAGCCTGTGAAAGTAAAAGATTTAAAATTGAGCTGCACAGATTGAAGTAAACTACATTCTGACCCAAACATTTTCCATAGATGAATTCCCTTATAACAAAGCACAAATTCTAAACTACTGTAAGGTTAACTAATTTAAATGTTTTCATTCTCATGTGCGTCTGTAATCACATTTTGGACAGTTCATTAAATTACAAATATGGAAACAGCATCTAGACGTTATTTATTTCCCTGTGAATGTTTTCTGCTTGTATTTGAGGACTGAAGAAATACTTGTAAAATTTAGAAAAGTATTTAAAATGCCTTTATTTTATCCAAATAGAAAGGCTGGATTATAATCAGCACTTCTACATAACAGACCAATTTGATTTTGTCCACATTACTAATCCAAATGAATTTTTAAATTTTTCTCACACATTACATTCTTATAACTTTCCTGCCATTCCTAAGGCTAATAAAATGGAAGATTGTTTACTTTAAGGCAGCATAATTTCTTTGGAGACAAACAACTGATAATTTTTAAACTTTATATGAACATGAGAGATTTACAGATTAGCTATAGCCTGAATTTTCAGTATACCTAAAAACTATTTTACTGCACTGTGTAGTTGTGCCAGATCCAATCAACTAAGTGGAGCTCACCCTACTCAATTCTTGGGACATCTCCAAGAAAAACAGAGAGATCTACTAAGTAAACTAGACTGTTTACCAGGTGTTACTGTCCTTTTCTTCAATGTCAACTTTAAACTAGTCAATATTAGTCAAAATTATTTGACCTGATAAGGTCCCTGCCTTTTCATAGGTTGTGGCAGGAGCCTTCATTCTCTCCCTTCTTACACTAAGATAAACTGAAAATTTTGTTCTAAGTTTATATGGACTCCTTCCAAATGTTCTGTCAGCAGTGGTATTCTATACCCTGAACATCTATTACCTATCTGCCAGAGGTAGAAGAAACTGTAACTGCTGCTCCAAGTCAGCTCATGCAAAGCTATATTTCTACTTTCATCCTGGTTTGGGAAAGAATGGAGAGCTTGTCTTGCCTTGAGCTGCTTCTTTTTGGATTGGAAGTAAAAAAAACATGGCATTTATTATTAATGGCTCAATGGCAGTTCTCGGAGATAAACTATATTTATTTATGTGGCTTTTTGGACCAGATTTTATTTTGAATTATTATATTAGCCAAAGAAAGATTTCATATCTTCAGGAAAAAATTGAAGCTCTTCAGGAAAATTGCTGATTCTGTTCATGCAGGTAGTTTTGTTATAATTAATATTTGTGCCGGTACTACAAATGAAAACTGTTTACACAATATTACAAAGCACACACACACACACAAAAAAAAAAAAAAAAGCTGCAGTGTACATACTGCCCTGTGTGAGATGTAATTGGTAGGTAAAAAAATTTCCTTGTATTTGGGCATGAAATGTATCTCTTGGAACTCTGGTAAAAGATAGAAAATAACAGTAGTTTATAATCGTGTAAAATTTTGTCTTCCATTAACCATGCATTTTTATTACATGCAATGTAATTATATTAGCCAGGGAAAGACTTCATATCCTTGGGGAAAAGTTAAATGTCTTTAAGAATGGTGTAATTGTACTTCTACCATATCTCCTAATGCAAGTGTTGGCGGGAATGACCAGGGGTAGTGCTCTACTCATAAACAGGGAAGAGCCGGTGGCAGTCTTAAGAGTGTGGTTTGAGTTGCAGTGTCTCCAAGATGATTAAGTTAAGGGCCTGGAGGCGAAATGGAAAGACAAGTAGCAAATTTTGGATTCTGGACTCTACAACTGCATATTTCTTCTAATTCAGTATGTTACTTGGGAACTCTCTGGGTAGCTGCCACGAAGAAGGATGTCAAAGAGAGCAAGGTGATTTTTTAAGAAAGCTTAAAAATAGCTCGGGAGTTAATCATAGACTCAAAGAAACTGTTGGCTGGTCTCACCCCCGGGAAGATCAAGAAATACATGCTTTTGGAATCCACATCCAAGTAAGTGAAAGAGAAGGAGAGTAATAAGGAATACTCAACATGGACTTTTCAACAGTAAAGTGTGCATAAAAAAATCTATTATCTATGAGCAATTTAATGAGTGGGTATATGACAAGAGAAAACAGTGTAGGAAATTTTCCTTGACTTTAGTGAGCATTTTTGTCATTCTCCACAGCTGAGGAAATATGTGCTGAGAAAAAAGCTAGGTGGGATATTTTTGTTGAGTAAGTATTAACTGCACTCAGCCACTGCAATGATCAATGGTTAAATGTCTCTCTGGAGATCAGTGAGAAGTTCAATACTGTAGAATTCCATGCTCGGACATGCAATGTTCAACATCTTCACTGACCTTGATAACAGCACAAACTGCACTTAAACCATTTGCGGATAAAATATGTTGGAAAGAGTAACTATGGCCATGACAAACGTCACAACTCTACCTACTATTTCTGTGGTTCTGTGACATTCACTGTGCATTGCAAAGAGGAGCTGACTGAAACGTGTTTGTTGTTAAAGTGAGCCAAGCAAAACTTCTGAGCTAGAGCTAGGACTTTAGGCTAGAGATGTATTATAAGGGCAGGTTATAGTTATGGCTTGGGGATCACCATAAGTTTTGCATTCAGTGGGGACAGTGAGATGTTGCTCTGTCAGCCCCCATGGATCCTGATGCCTCGCTGGGCGAGATTACCCTTAGGATCCATTTCAGGTGCGTCCAAAGGGGTAATATACTTTCAGGTGTATCAAAGGGGTAAAATACTTTCTACTTAGCTGTCAGCAAAATCACTATCTGGAAGCATCCTATTTGAAAGAATTGTTGACAGCCTTTGGTTCTATCTTCCCTCTCCTATGCATCTATGGGAAATGCTGGTACAAATTTATAACAGTTTGTCTCCCATTATAACAAATAAAGACTTACTGGGCTTATTTCTTCTGTTCTGCATCTTTATAGCAATCTTTGTCACCTATCAAATTTTTAAAAACCTGGAGATGTAAGCTGGTGTATTGGGTGTGTGTGGCAAGGTTTTGGTAGTGAGGGGGCAACACGGGTGGGATCTGTGAGAAGCTGCCAGAGGCTTCCTCCGTGTTCAACAGAGCCAATGCCAGCCAGCTCAAGGATGGACTCACAGCTGGCCAAGGCTGAGTCAATCAGAAATGGTAGTAATGCCTCTGTGACAACATATTTAAGAAAGAAAAAAAAAAAAAGAAAGAAGAAAAGTTACTGTGAAGAAGTAATTCCAGCCAAAGAAGAGAGGAGTGAGAATACATGAGGGAAACAATGCCAGTGAAGAAGGAGGGGAAGAAAGTGTTCCAGGTGCCGGAGCCGAGATTCCCCTGCAGCCCATGGAGATCTATGGGAGAGCAGAGCCCCATCTGCAGCTCATGGAGGACCCATACCGGAGCATGTGGATGCCTGAAAGAAGGCTATGACCCTATGGGGACAACATGTTGGAGCAGCCTGTTCCTGAAGGACTGAACCCTGTGGAAAGTTTGTGAAGAACTGTAGCCTATGGGAAGGATTCCCACTGAAGAAGTTTGTGGAGGACTGTGTCCCATGGGAGGGACCCCAAATAGGAGCAGGGAAAGGATTCATCTCCCTTAGGAGGAACCAGCAGCAGAAACAGCATGTGATGGAACTGACTTTAACCTCCATTCCCCATCTCCCTGCACCACTTGGGAGAAGAAGGCAGAGAATCAGGAATACAGTTAAGCCTGGGGAGGTGTTTTTAACCTGTTTTACTTCTCATTATCTTACTCTGATTGTGATTGGTAAAAAATTAAATTTATTTCTCAGAGTTGGGTCTGTTTTGCCCATGATGGTAATTGGTGAGTGATCTCTCCCTGTCCTTAGCTTGATCCATGAGCCTTTTGTTGTTTTCGCTCCCCTGTCCAGTTGAGGGGAGGAGTGATAGAGTGGCTTTGTTGGGCACCTGGCATCCAGCCATGGTCAAACCACCACAAGCAGGCACAACAGCATTTAAATCTCATTGTCAACAGATAAAGAGAGAGAATAACTTATAGAAGAAACTTCCTGATCTTTTCAATTCCTCATAAAAATCAAACTCAGACAAAAATTAGACAAAGATTTATTTTAAACATGAAGTGACTAAACAAACCTAGTTCTGTTTCACATTCAGTCATCACCTTCAAAGATTTATTCAGGAGACCAAGTACATGCTTAGCATGTCTGAATTTATTTTTTTTTCTCAGCTGTATTTTTCAGGACACCGAAGGTGCCTTTGCTAAGCCAGAACTATGAGCATACATTCTGATTTCTACCAAGGGGTCTCATTGAACGCAATTAATATCTAGAAACCTGTAGATTTAATTAAATATGCATGAGCATCCAAAACTATCTCAGATGTCCTGTAGCATTGTCTCATGGTTACCTTTTTCTCTGTCAGTTTTTTCTCAAAGCATGAAGTCTGTCAGCTTTTTTCGACAATAGGAAGAATGATGGGAGGTTCCAGGAAGAGACAATACCAGATTTCCTTTCCCAAAAACATATTGTGGTAACATTTCTGCCTGATATTTCTAGTTTCAATAGTTTCAGAATTCAGCCAACTTAATAATTTACCAAACCATGTCAACTGCAAAGAGAAGAAACAAGATATGTGGGAGGCCTTGGATTTTTATCTTTATAGGACAAAACCTTTCAAAAATTTTTCTAAAGCCATTTATCTTCTTTGCTGAGAGAATAAAAAGGGAAGCAATTTCCACTCAGAATATCTCAAAGTGGATCTCAGTGTCTATTATGCTTTCCCAAGGTTTATCTAAGGCACCGAATAATATATGACCACACTCGACAAGGACTTGTGAATCTTAGAAGTGCAATTTGCATTCAGTGTAACACGTACACATTTTTTACAAATCATTGTATTCTAATGCATGTGCCTTCTCTGGATGCTTCCTGTGCAATGTCTTTCAGTAATCCTTACCATCTGCTTCTTAGCCCACTCAGCTGTACTCCTTTGGAGCCACCTACAGCAGAATACAAAGAGAGATGAGCCATCAGAAGACAAAAAAAAAGATACTTTTTGTAAGAACAAGACGTTTAAGAAACAGTATATCATCTCCCTTTCATTCTTAATGTTCAATGGACACCAAAGAAGGAACAGAAGCTGTTCATGGCCTCCAGGGGCTTCAAGAAAGACAAAGGGCAGAGGCAGTTTGGCCCTCTCACTCCCAGGAGACTGACCTGAACCCACAAATGCCCAGGGGGGCCTGTGGGGAAGACAAGCTGCTGTGGGCAGTGCTGCCTGAGGCACTGGATTCTGGCCAGACCCATGGGAAGTGGATGAAGGGGTGAACATGAGAAAGCAAAGCTGAGGCCCCATCCTGCCTTGGGTCTCCTGTCATTTCCTGGAGTGTGTAATCAAGTATGAGTGATCAAATCATTCCTATCTTGGTTGCTATAGAAATAGACAGGCAAGATGCACCTTTGATCACCTGGGACTTTGCTGGCCAAAATTATCTGGTTCCAGGCATGGTGGAATACTAGCAAAGCTAACACAAAGGAGCAACAGGCAATTATGACAGGAGGTAATCAAGTAGATTTTGTAAATGGAATGATAACTGAATTTTTTAGGACCAAGGGATGCCATTCCAGCTAAAGGAGACTCCAAAAATTGTATGTTGCTAATGTGTCCTGTTAGAGCCAAAGGCAAATTTTTCAGCTCCTGTATTGCATAAGGGCAGAACTGTGAAGAAAATGAAACTTTTAGAGCGGACAATTGTTCTATGATGATGTTTCTACTAGCTCTATAGCATATGTTTATGTAGACAAATTAAACAACAGCTGCTTGATTTGCAATATTCAATGTTAAGACATCGATGCTGTGCCTTACAGAGGGAACTTTTCTTGTAGGAAACTGCAGCTAAATGCAACATTTCATCCTGTTTAATCCCTAAGAAAGTGTAGCAAGCACCCACACTACCATTTAAATTATCAAATTGGAATATAAGAGCAGTATATATTAGAGGTTTTAGCACCAATCTCCATACAAGTCAAACTACGTTTTTTTTCCTTTTTTTTTTTCTAAACTCAGTGAGGTATTTTTAAAAAAATCACTGGGTTTGTACAGCACATATGCATTCATAGGAAGGTTAGAGCAAGAAACTTCTATATGAACCTGTGCATTTTTCTAGCTTGGGAATATTCCTAATAAGGATGTATCAAGAGTCATGAAGTGCCTTGTTCTCACCTTGATGAGCACTTAAAATGTAATTTATTGTTGCTCTCAATTACAGTAGATTCCACAAGTGTTTACTATTTTTGGCGTCCTGGAACCTCACAGCCAAACGATGATGAATGAATGTAATGATTTGATACATTTTAATAGGAATATGGTGGTAAGGAAAAATAAGACATTTAGGCTAATCTGCATGACTACTTCTTGAAACTTTAATAAACTGTCAAAAAAATGTGCTAACATTATGTGAAAAAGATGCCCCAAAATGACAGACCTTCTTTTTTTCCCAGGGAATAAACTCTTTCTTTCTTTTTTTTTTTTTTTTTTTTAAAAAAAAGAAAAAAGAGAAGGAGAAAGTGATATATTTTGCAAATGTGTTATTTCTATTAATTATGTAAAAGGTCCTCTTCAGTCTTGCAATTACATTCCCCTCTAGAATCCAAAGAAGGTGCTCAAGTGCTTAGGAATCTGACAACTGCTGTCTACCTCATTCACTGGCATCAAATTTCTCTATTCGGTAGACAAAAGCTATGAAAAACCTTTAGCAACTTTTTATCAAACATTCAGATGGTTTATCTATATTTACTTTCTTTTTTTTCATCTTTTTCTGTTTTTCTCTTTGGCCATAAAAGGAAGCAGCTGCTATGAAATAAAGTGTCCACTCCCTCCCTTCTTTAGTCCCTTTCCTGTGTATTAAATAATTTCCAGGCTAGTACTAGATCTAGAATGTGACTAACTATGCATATCAGAAGTTTGTACAGGATAATATTTGGTCCTGATGCAAATCCATCCTTTGTATGGAACTATATGGAGCCCAACATGCCACATTGGATGAACTGAACACTTATTTTTTTTAACATTTTACTACAGAAAGAAATGGACTGTGAAAAAAATAAATTTATTACCCAACAACACAGGGTGCACTTTCATTTTGTGTAACGCTTTCAGAACATATCCTGTCAGCAAGTGAAGAGCAATTTTTCAACATTGGCTTTGTCAGAAACAGAGTGGCTTTTGGCCTTTCTTTTCAGACTTCTGACACAAGTCTTAGATCCATATAGGATGTTTTCACCTTCTTTCAGGAAGCAATCTTAATTTCTGACAGATGGTATTACAGACTGCAGGAATATGGCCTTTTAAATATAATTTTGGGAAGATGGATTAGTTTCTGGAAATTTTCTGCGCAGAAGTGTAAATGACATGGATTTCCATAAATAAATACCTTCTAGGCTTGCAAAACAATCAGTTACTTCTGAAAATTTTTGTTCATAATGTTCATTCAGTGGGAACATTCAATGAACATTAAGCAGACAACATTAAAATTATAATTTAAAATAATAATGACAGGATTATTCAACCGTACCAATCAGTGTTCCTTAAAAATAAAAACAGTAAAAAGAAACAATAGTCAAATCCAACAATTTAACTCATTTATGTAGATAAAGAAAAATGTTTCCTTTCTACTAAATAGGTTCAAAAATAAAAAAACCTGGTCATTTGGTTATGGTATTTATTGACTTGATATAGAAATTAGAGAAAAATTTTCTGCAATAGGCAGAAGGTCACACTAGATGCTTTAAAATAATGTTTTCCTGCCTCAGCAATGATGAATCTATGATATCCTCATACCTCAGAACATGCTGCTATTTCCAAATTATGACAGGCAAAAGGAAACATATTTAATAAGCAGCTTAGTCTATAACTCTAGGGAACTATTGCAACTTCTAATGAAATATTTGGCACTGGACATATCAGAATAGAATGTCATGCTCTGATCCAGAGTGTCAGGAGGTTCAGAGATTCATATAATCGAAGTGCTACATGGAAGGCTTCTTGACACTTTGTTTGGTTTTAAAAAAAGATTCTGGATGAGCTCATTTACTCTGTTCATAAATATTTGGCTACTGTATTTGCTTATGCAATATAAATGCTTCGTTATTTAAACCAATCCTTAGGGATCTTTTTCTTTTTTTTCTTTTTTGTTTTTGCAATTGCTATGCTTTTTATAGTACTGTGTCTTTTGTATAATTTTGGTTTTGAACACCTGTTACCACCAACATTTTAAGGCTGTTCAAAGAGTATATAAACACAGAGATGCCAAAAAGAATGTTTAAGAATTTTGTAGGGTTTTGTTTTTGTTTTTGGTTTTTTTTTTGTTTTGTTTTGGGTTTTTTTTTTCTGTTTTGGTTTTTTGTTTGGTTGGGGTTTTTTTTTGTTGGTTTGGTTTGGTTTGTTTTTTCCGCTCTGAGACCTTAAAAATTAACCTTAAGAAGTAATAATCTTTCATGATGTGGTAGGGCATAGCATCACACAGTTGCTAGAAGATTCCATTTGAAGCTATTGCCATCTTACAATATTACAGAAAACGTTCCTCTCTAAATGCACTTGTGTGCATTTCCCAAACCCAGATGACGCAGCCTATGCCTATACTGTTAAATAGGATTGAGGCCAGTCCTGCACCCTAAGCATGGATTGGTTCACATTCTTAGTTTTCATAGCTAGCTATCTCTTTCCAGAGTAGATTTGTCTCATGGGACGCAAATCACTCAGCCTCAGGTTTCCTCTAAAACCTGTGTGATGTCCTTTGGATCCCACAACGGTGCTAATTAGTCTGTGTCTATGAATGGGAGCAGGTATTAATTCAAAATGCTCGAAGTAATATGTTAGGAGATACCCTATGCTGGACATCCAAGAGCACAGCATATTTGAATCCAGGCTGATTACCAGTAAGAGGATCATGAGGACAAGACGCTTTGCAGAAACGATAAGGCACATGATTTATAGAACAAACAGCTTTAAAGGCATACTTGTTACAGATTGTACTATATTCTTTCAAGCTACTATTCTCTATTTCATCTTGTCAATAGTCTTATGTCTAATGCCACTTGCAGTAATCATGCTCTCAGTCAGGTTATTCCTAAGGAATTTTGCAGAATCACATAATCACAGAATATGCTGAGTTGGAAGGGACCCACAAAGATCACCGAAGTCCAGCTCCTGGCCCTACACAGGACCATCCCCAAGAGTCATCATGTGTCTCGAGAGTGTCATCCAAACACTTGAAGTCTGTCAGGCTTGGTGCTATGACCATTTCCCTGGGGAGCCTGTTCCAGTGCCCAATCACAGGGTGAAGAACCTTTTTCTAATATCCAATCTAAACCTCCCCTGACACAACTTCTGGCCATTCCATCAGGTCCTCTCACTGGTCACCACAAAGAGATCAAGTGTCTGCCCCTCCTCTTCCCCTCATGAGGAAGTTGTAGACTGCACATTGATGGCATATGTTTCTCCTTGCCTTGACCAGCCATGACAAAACTTAAAGGGGTTCTATTCTGGAGATTTGGGGGAATGCATTCTCCATCTCTAACTTGTGGAAGTCTTTGATGTATCTGCTAAAATTATTGCTCATTAGTGTTTCTGTAATGAGTGTCTGTTCATTAGTGATGATGGACATGGGTTCATAAGAAACCTGACCATCATTTCTTTTTGAGGAAACATAGATGACTATTTTTATTTTAAAATTTTCATCTCTTTAGGACATTTATTTTTCCTTAACAACCACAGGTCTTGAAGAGGTAAACTATATTTCAGGATACCCACAGGACCCTGGGAAAAACTCTGAAACTGCAAAATCTGTGGGAGCTGCAAGCTACATTATTGAGTCTCAGAAGAAAGTCACTGAAAGAGAACTGCAACCTGGAGAGTATGGTAATCTGAAAATAGAACCAGTGCCCAGGCTCTGTGGGGCCAGAAAAGTAATGGGAATCTCATCCTCTGAGTTTCTCTGAATGTTATGGGTTGTTATGTTATGCTATCTCAAGACAGCAAGCAGCTGTCTTGAGAGAGATAGTTCAGATCAGAGTAAAGTTCAGCACCTGGAAACACCTGTTGTACGATATCTCCCTCAGATTTGGAAATTTAGCTTTTATAGTTGCCCCTCTAAAAGACAGTGGGGAAAATGTCATCTACATCAAGTGTAAATTGATGGGTATCCAGAAAAGCTCATTTAGGAAATAAAGACAGACAATAAAACATACACATATGCATACACATATAGACACAAAGAATGTATCAAAATAATTAAAAATATAGAATAAATGAATAGGAAACTTTATTTCCAATTTTTCATAACTCAAGATCTAAAGAGCACCTCAGAAGATGAAGAGACAGTAGCTTTGTAAAGATCAAACCCAAATATTTCTTTTACACACTGTATAACTGAAAAGTGAACTTTATTTTCATAAAGTGGAAGTGGATAAATCTCAGAAAGTGCCAAAAATATTCAGAAAGCAAGGTTCGTTCTGTAGTTACTAAAGACAGTGGTCTGAATGAAACTTCCAGTTCAGGAAACTCCAGTCAGTTGATGCCTGGAACAGGAAAGCAAGACCAGAGAAAATGTCACTTATCCTTGTCCTGTTTGTCATCTTCCGCTTATTATTCACTGCAGCCTCTAGGATGTTGGTCTTAATGAGTCCACTGTTGTTTTCTCCTCTGGACACTCTAATGCTCTTGGGAGACCTGAAGGATTTTCACAAATGCCACCTTATAAACTGAATACAGTATTGCATTTAATCATCTCCCACTTGAGGTGGATTTATTCTGAACATTTGAATTTCTTTAAAGAAAAATAACCTAATAAACAATGTACTCTCAAACAATGTCCATGTAAATTGCTTGAATGAAAACTACCTAAACTTGATATTTTGGGTGAGATACTGGCTTTATTTAAATAAATACAAATGGATTTATTTTTATAATGCATACTTCAGTATACATAAAACTCAAGCATTGTTCTGCCCTAAGTCAAGCACAATGAATGTTTCTGTCTTTTTTAAATTATCATAATGCATTAAATCTTACTTAGAGTGATTTCCATCAGCTTGGTGCAGATGATTTTAAGTCAGCAGTAGCTACTTCAAGGGAGTGATCTCTGGCTTCCAGTGCCAAGTACAGAGACTCATGTCCAAACTGTTAAGGGCTAGTCCCATCCACATATGATATGCCATATTGTTACAACACAGCATTTGGCTCACTGTTGTCACTAAGCATCATGTTAAGATACAAGCATCAATTCACTTTTGCGTATATATACAAACGTAAATATAACATATATAAAATATATATATTTTTTTTAACTTGAAAGTTTCTGAAATAATATGAAGGATATGTTTCAGTCTACTAGACTGGTGATCCCACAATCTGAATCTGAGGATATGCCTCTGGTGAGTAGGTTCATTTTGAGATGTTGGGTTTGGTGCAATTTTAGAGGACTGGGACAGGAACTCTGACTTATTTGGTATTATTTACACCACATTTTGAGACAGGTTTTTGCCCAAACCACATTTGAGTTTTTGCTTAAGGTAAACTAATTCCCACACTCAGAAAAAATTGAATATAACCAAGAGATCTTTGAAGAAATAAACAAGAAAATGCTTTAGCTTTCTCTATAAATTAAAACATAAGCCTTGTTGTTCATAATGCCTTGTTGCTGTTTTTCCCAACTAATTTCAGTCAAAAATTGAATGTACTGTAGTCAGCATAGTAAAGCTAAGGTGAGTGTTTGAATCCTGCCAGTCTGATGATGACTAGAGTGATACCCAAATAGATTCATTGTCCACTCTGCACATTAATGAGCACTCAAAGATGCAGCTTTTAAAAGATGGAACTTAACCTTAAAATTTGCAATCAAGATTTCCACAGAGACACCTGGGAAAGATGCAATGAGACTGCAAAATAAACAAGTTGTAGAGTGTCAGACACATAAACTAGTCTGAAAGTAAAAGAAAAAGCCAGGAGGAAACAAGATATGAATTGTTTTCTGCACCGTAACTCCTCACAGGACCTTAATGTTTTGCTGTGTAAGCAATTCAGAAAAAAGCAACCATAGAGGATCATATTTACGAAAGTATTACATTTTATCAAGAGAAAAGCAGATGAAGCCAGAAAAGGAAAGAGTATATAATGTGTTATGTGATTGATATTAGCAATGGCTGAGATTCTTTCTTTCTGTACAATGATAGTAAGAAAAAATCCATTTCACTTTTTAGAATAGAATTTAGCATGTTAACAGATAATTGTTTTGTCTTCATATAGAATATGTTGTAGAAAAAAAATGTATTCGAAAGATAATCATAAAGGTTAAAAAAATCAATCAATACAAAGTTACAAAATGCAAATAATGAAGTTGTTTTAATTCAGTTTTATATTTAGTTGTCTAAACATAAGTGGAAAAAATCTTTCCCTGGATGTTCTCAGGGTCACTCATTTTATTCATTTATAAAACACTCCTTTCAGGAGAACTGAATCACTAAACACCCTAAGCTAAGGTACGAGCTGTATTTATCATTTACAGCAGCTGGAAGTCATCCTATGACACTGTCTTCATTGACATAATCAACTGTGTCATTCACTTAATACAAAGCTGGGGAGGATGCTCATTTACTATTGTCATTATTCAAAATGTGTGACAAAAAGCCTTATTTAGTGCATACTTTTCGGACCCTGCTCTGAACACTGTTATTCATTTTACCAAACTCTTTCTTCTTTAAAGCCTCAAACACCAACCAACCTTTGCCAGCCTGTGTTACTAGAGTGTTATTTTACAGGTGAAGCCCAGCAGAAAAAACGGGTTTAGGTGAGCAGTACCTAGATTCTCCGGTCAGCCAAGAGAGTGGCAGTTCCAGATATTTTCCACAGCAGGACTAAGGTGAATAAGGGTGTTTTGTAGAAAAAAAACATAAGAGCTCAGGTTAGTTTTGCAGTTTTAAAGATAAACATGTAAAAATGCACTTTCTGGCTGAACAAGGAATCACAGCAGCAGGCTGCTTCCTCAAGTAACAACAGCAGGAAGTCAGAGGTGACCCTAGAGGAGGTAGTGCTCTCACCATGTGAAGCAGTCCTACAGGGTCTGAGCACAGTGGGCAGAGCTGGAGGCTGATAGCAAGGTCCATCATCAGCTCCCAATGTGACAAACAATACATCAGGTCCAGAATACATCCACAGGGCCCCATCAGGGGCAGCAAGACACAATGACAGAGGCAGGGTCTGAGACAAGATGCAGAGTATGTCCAAGAGATCCATCCATGAGACAAGCTACCCACAGTATAGGGTGAGGTCCATCCAGGGGCAGGGCTGGGGAAGGGAACACCTATCATGCAGCCCAGGCAGTGCCTGGAGGCCCAAGTCTGAGCTGGAATTTGGCTCCTGGGCCTGTGGTCAAAATGCCATTGGAGCAACCAGGTGAGATTGCTACAGGCTATTAAAAGCTATCAGTGCACCCATGACAGAAATTTAATATGCAAGATATGCTCTGCTAGTTTTGGGTCTTGTCCTCCCTCTG